>VXBX01004962.1:365794-394153 GCA_013400415.1 Scytalopus superciliaris
CCGGCTGGCCCTGCTGGCCCCGGGGCCGCATTCCGCTTGTGCCCGGCCACGCTGGCGCCCCGTGCCAGCCGTGCCAGCAGACCTGCCGCCGCCAGGGCGTGGGCAGCGCCCACCGAGGTGTCCGGACCCCGCCAGTCCTGGGAAAGGAATGCCCAGGGGCTGGAACACGACGGGCAACCCGGGGCTGGCAGCGCATCCATGGGATTTATTGTTCCAGCACAAGGGCCCCTTTAAGGGGGGAGATTTTCCCGACGCCTTTGGGGAAGGATGGGATCATTCTCGTCATCGCTGTTGTGCTCCCAGATAGAGCTGATGCTGCCTTTGTGTGCTCGGGTTAAAGCTGTTCCCAGCAGGAAAAATGGCCCCACAGTCTGCCCCATTCGGCTCTGGGGTGTCACTGAGCAGCCAAACCTCAGGTTGTGGCACAGCAGGAATGAGGGTGACACCAGCAATGCCATCTGAACCCCAGGGCAATCCAAACCCCCTGGAAGAGGGGCCACATGCTCCAGAGAGATGCTGCCTCCCTTTCCAAAGGCTCAGGGGACATTGACTGCCTTGAGCATCCCCCGAGCCCAAAGATGAAGCTCTCTTGTGAGCGTCCCCAAACCCACCACTTCCAAAGCTCCGTTCTCTAGATGTTTACCATGACCCTCCCTCTCAGCATCCTCAGTGAAGGCACCACAGGAAGCACCTGTGGATGGGATTGTGTAGCAAAGTCATGATTTAGTCACTGCAGAGCAGCCACGGGGCGGTGGAGCTGGGCAGCTCCAACATCAGAGCGTTTTCCTTAACACTCTCATTAGTTTGTGGGTGATCCAGGTCAAGTCGCTTCACCCCTTTCTCTGCTGTAAAACGAGCACGTCCTGACCTCCTTCACTGAAATCTATCACAAAATAGCCACTTGAGACCTATTTTTAGGTCAGGACACCAAATGACCCCACCTTTTGCACACGCTTTATGGAATAAAACACACACCACCTCAGAGACACCTGCCCCACACCAGCAGCCCAACTCGAAGCCTCTGCAGTGACCAGAGGCAGCAGGACAAGGAGGTGACACCAAGAGCAGCACCCGCAGAGAGCCGAGACCTGCCAGGAGCCACCGCACAGCCAGACCTCCCGTCTGCCAGCGCCGTGCAAGCCCCGTCTTGCTGCCACCCACCCCAAGTCTCATTTTGCCTTTTCATGGTTTCACGATTAAAAGCAATTACAGCCTAGTCATACTGCCGGGCTCGCAGGGCACCAGCGCATCAAAGAGGGCTCCGCGCACAACCATCGCCAATCCAAAGCCACAACCCTTCCCTCTGCGTTCCTCGGCTGCGACGGGGCGAACCGCTGGGGAGCTGGGATGGCTGCAGAACAAAAGCGCTACACAAAGTGCCCCTGCACGGCTGGAATCGCAGCCCTGGGTGCCGATACAGCCCCAACTGCGGTAATTATTGCCGGCTTTGAAGACTAACGTGTGCAGAGTGCGCTTTCCACACCTATTTCACCCAAACGACAACACTTACCTCATCCTCGGCGTACCTGCTCCTCCGGAGCCCTTTGTAGTCCTGCCAGGGCAGCTCATTACGGCTCTCAAGTGCAGCTTCTTCTGGAACAAGAGACAGTAACATTATGCAGGGGAGAATGCTAAATGAAAAAAGGCTGCCCTGAATTACAGCTCACATCACCATGAGAAAGCTTTTATTAGACTATTTCGACCCACTTGATGAGGGGGAATTAAAGGATCGAGTTTCCAAACGGATGGCTACTGTGCACACCTCCCAAATGTCCAGCCCTGGCTCATCCTTGACCTTCCACCCTGGAAGACCCTCCTCTCTCCCAGTTCTTCTCCCGTCCTTTTCATCCAGACCATCTGTGTGTGCTTTGTCAGTGTCACCCAATGGCAAATCCACCCAAGTATCTTGTTGGACACAAAGACTTCCTGCCGTTTTACCATGGAAGTGGCAGATCCAGAGGAATGCCATAAACCCAAGGTGGGCTTTCCCACCTCAGCCTTGCAGGACAGCAACCAGACTTAGCAATCCCCCCGTGCTGCATCCCCGAGGCTATAAAGAAGGCAAACTAACTCGGAAGAGATAACATCTGAAAGCCCAAATAGCTCCGAGGCGGTGATGCAGAAGAGAAAGCACGTTTGCCCAAGAAAATGCTCCAAGGGTATCCTAAAGACGGTCCCAATCACGTGGAGCTGAGCCCCGGCACTGTGGCAGCAGTGAAAAGAAGCTGTCAGAGCAGCCACCCGACACCAGTGAGCCCCAGCAGAGTTCAGCAGGCTCTGCACAGCAGCACAGCCTGACCCCTCTATCCAGAGGTGGGTTTGGGCCAGGCTGATCCCACCACACTCAGCTCATCCCCACCCGGGCCATGTTCAAACACAGTGGCCTCAGCAGACAAGGTGCACGAGAGAAGGTTCCTTGAGCAGATAAAACAGGACAGAAATGTGGGTTATTTGGTTCTACAGGAGCTGAAAGGGTCCCACAGGAGACACCTGGCACCCACACACTGCAAGTGCCACCAGAATGGGCGGGAGGTGACACCCAGCCAAATGCCAACCAACTGGGGATCCCTGGATCAGCTCCTGGGTGGGCAGGACACAAACTGGGGGCCACCAGCTCTGGCAGCCAACAAAGTCAACTCCATCTCAGCAGCAGAAATCTCTTCCCAAGGGGTTTTGGCATTAACACCCAGGAGCAAGAGCTCCACATTCCCCAGCTCAGCCAACTCCACCCACGGAGGGAAGCCCTTGGGAAGGCAGTGGCTGGGTGTGCAGCCCAGCTGTGCTCTCACCTCTGCACGTGTGCATGGCTGTGCCACTAAAGCTGAGCTTTCACAGGGCCACTGGCTTATCAGAAAGCAAAGAGGGTTTAAGACTGAACACACAGATGCTCCTTGCTCTGTTTGGTGCTGGGGTCAGGCTTTGCTATCTGCTTTTTCCCCAGAGCAAAGGGGACACTGCATTTATTTGCTACCAGCAGTGACCCCTCCTCAAGCCATGCCTGAAGGGAAGGACAGTGTTGGCATCTTGGTTAAAACAAGAGCATCCTCAGTGCCCGCAGCCAGTGCTGGCAGGGGAGGGGCAGCGCCCGCCTGGCACCAGCTCAGTGCAAGCTCCAGCCACGAACAATGTTGTGCCTGTGAAGCCCTGCTGACTTGGGGGCTGACACAGGAACCAGACAATCCCCACAGTTATTGCAGCATTTTTTTGTGGCCCCGTGGAGTCTTGGATAGGGAATAAATCCACAAGTGTTTCCTTTCTCCAGGCTTAACCCTGGCACAGCCCCTTTGCATGAGCAGGGGCTGCAGCAGCTGCCCTGAGTGGGTGGGACAGGTTTGGGGTGGCCCCAAGAGTAAGGCCAGCCCAGCAGGCTGAGTTAGGAACACATCTGCCCCTTTCCCCTCGTGTCTCAGGAGGACACCATGAGAAGCTGCAGGTAGTGCTGTGGCTCATCACAGGGCTTACAACTCAGCATGATTTCCTCCAGATCCTCCTGGATTTGGACTCCCAACCTCTGATTCCTCTAAAGATGGAGAGTTCAAAGCCAATGCAGGGTGAGGAGGTCACAGAGACTCTGCTTGGGGACATTACAGATGCACCAAGGCAGTTGTGCTCAGAGAGCTGAGCCCCAGCTCAAGCAGGGCTCAAATCCCCCCAGTGCATGGCACTGATTCCAAAAACAAGGCAGGGAAATTGGGAGGAAAGGCTATAAATAGGGAAAACACTCCACACAGGTTTTAGTTTACTGCCCTGGGTCTTGGGGAGATGCTCAGGACAAAACCAACTGAGTTGGAGGGAGCCTTAAGTCTCTCCTCCTTCCAAACCCCTGCCATGGGCAGGGACACCTTCCACTAGCCCAGGTTGCCCCAAGCCCCATCAGCTCTCCATCAGTTATAAAGGAAACAAAACAGATACTCTTCAATATCAACATCTGTCCCCAGGATTAACAACTGGCATGTTAATGAGCCTAATTACCAGAAGTGCTGCCAATCCCCTACATCTGCCCTCCATTTTCTAGTCCTTGCTGCTGCCTGGTTTTCAGAGCAAAAACCCCTCCTAGTCCCTCAGACAGCAAGAACAGTGTCTCATTCAGGGAAGACAAACAGCTTTGAGGCACAGCTTGGTTTAACATTTGAGAGACGGCACTTCAGCTCTCAGAAGTCACCTCTGCTCACTAAACCTCCAAAACCAGCTCCCGCCCCTGCAGCTCAAACCCTCACCGGCTAAAAAGCTTTGGGTGTCCATCAATACAATTTCAGCCTTAATTGCAGGGTGCTATTAAGTAACACTATTGTTCCCTGGAAAAGCCTGTCGAGTTATTTATTAGGAAAGGATTTGGCAAGTTGAGCCCAACTGCCAAAGCTTTGATAAAGTGAAACCTCACTTTCCCTGGGATCTCAGTGAAACACATTTTCTTTTCCTGAATGCTTTGAAATCTGAAGTCTGAGTAGTTGTCACTAAGTGATGATGACAAAGGACTATTTTGCTGCCACTTAGAAAGAACTGAAATTTGCAGTCTTTACAGTGAAAATAACCTGGCCAGATCAACTAGGCTGGGGACCTATTTCATGTCTGCACTGGGCAATGCACTCAGATGTCTTTCTTCTCTGGACACCAGAAAGCATCATCGCCGTTTTATGAGCTTGGAACCACAGTAAAAAATAGAACCAGAAGCCATTCTTTCCAAGGTGGCCCCCACCTTCCTCAGGTACAATTTATTCAGGTGTGGGAGAGCAGAAGAGCCCTCCCTGAGACCCTCACACTCCCAAGAGGTGCAACCCCCACGGAAGGCTTTGCCTGCAACTGCCCTGAGGCAGGACCGTGGAAGCCCCAAAGATTCTCTGTTGGAGATGGGGAGTCACACACAGCCTGGCACACCCTCCACAAGCACAGACCTGGCTAAACTCAGGTCGGGAATGAGCCCCCTCAGAGCTGCTGCAGCAAAAAATCAGCCCACAAGGAGTATTTCCAGAAGACATCACAACCCAAACTGCTCCTGCTGCCACCAGCAGCACAGTGGCTGCAGAACAACCACCACCTTCCCAGCAGGACAACCAGTTTATCCCATCAGGACACGTGGCAATAAGTGGCAATTGGACCTTTAAACGTTTTTAATTATAAATGTATCCCACCGCATGGGTGCAGAAGTGCCTGAGTGCTGGGATGATTCCCGCGTTTCTGAATGACACAGGGCTGATCCAGTCAGCTCCCCGTGATGAATCCTCAGGTGACTGTCAGGCAGACAAGTGTGAGTGGCTGGATTTCCCTTCCTACGCTGCACAGGATAATATCGACCCTGATGGGCTGCTCTCCTTCTATACAAAGGGTTGCTTTTCACTGCCAACAGCTAATTCCTAAGCAAATTCTTTTGAAATGTTAATTACAGTAGAACATGCTTGAATTTTACTGACCCCATCAAATTTGACAGGCAACTTCTCATGTTACCCAGAGCCACTTAAAAGGAAAGTAAAGCTGAATATATCCTCAGGCTAAAATATTTGTCAGTCTAAAAAGCTGCAAGCTTCAACCATAACCTTGCCATTTCCCTTGGATGTATTTATGTTGATAACAGGTTTGGGACAGCAATTACTGGGCTTGTAAATACAAGCAAATATCAGCTCTCAGGGCCAAAGGCCAAAAGCAGAGCGTGTCTGGTGCTCAGCGAGACTGGGAATTGATTGCTGCTCAATGACACACAGACAAAAGATTTCATTCCTAGATCAAGGCAAAGTACAAGGGAACAAGTTGCTTGACGATCAGGCAATAATATTTTGAAGAGTGGGCTCTTGGAGTCAAACTTTCTCTGCTCCTTTGAGAGCAGAAGGACCGCAGGTCCCTTCCCAGCAGGCAGCAGCAAGGACCTGTGATGTTTATTCTTCTCTCCACCCATGCTGGGGTATCTCCAGCTCTTTGGACACACAGAAGGCCCTTCCCCTCGGGGCAGGTCTCTGGTTTGGAGCTGGTGGGCTGAGCACAGCCTTGGCCCCGAGCTGGGCAGGGCAGGGAGGGGATGAGGCTCACACAGAGCAGCCTTTGGGGGTTGTATTTTCAAATCAAACCCACCCTCCAGTCACCTGCCCAATCACCACCAGCTGTAAAGCTTCAATATTTCAAATCCTGCAGCAAATATAAATGGGATAGAAGGACTTAACAGTCCTTGGGTCACTAAAAGCCATGAACCTGCCCCAGGGTGACAGTGGGTGCAGCAGGGACACTCCAGTGCTGTATCCATAGGACAAGAAGTCTCTCACAGCAGTAGGTTGCCCAGACTGGGCCAGACAGGCCAGCACAAGCCCTTCCCACACCCCAGGTGTGCCCCAGCACTGGTCACACTCACAGCTCTCCCACCACAACCCACAGCATCACTCACCCCACAAAGCCAGAAACTTCTCCAGGGGTTGTCCATGTTTGACACTCCTGCTTGCCAAGCTGAGTGCCAGAATTCCTTCTTTTCCCCACCTTTGGAACAAGGTGCTTTGTGCAACTGCCCCTAAACCACCCCATGGCCCTGAGGCTCACCCAGAGCTCTCCAGCCGCCCCAGAGCAGGGTGCCAGACCAACCCCCAAAATCCCAACCACAGACATTCCCTGTGTTAAATCCTTATTTTC
This sequence comes from Scytalopus superciliaris, assembly GCA_013400415.1. Classification (NCBI taxonomy): domain Eukaryota; kingdom Metazoa; phylum Chordata; class Aves; order Passeriformes; family Rhinocryptidae; genus Scytalopus; species Scytalopus superciliaris. The sequence continues at coordinate 372,401 of VXBX01004962.1, forward strand.
TACCTTTGCACAGGAGGAAGCTCAGCTGCTCCCCCTGTTATTTTGACAGATGCAATCCAATCCTGCCCCACTAAATCTGGCTCAAAGCAGCCTCACAGCTGAAGTGCAGGGCCATCCTTCATGGAAACAATTAATGCTGACAAACACTTGCAAACAAACAGGACATGATATCACTGTAAACACTTGTCTGTTTGTCGGCTCCAGCCTGCAAATCCCTCCGTTCCCCCTCAGGCAGCTTCTCTATCTGGGCATCCCTCCAGGTCACATGAGGTCAGCCCCGAGCTGCTGCCCCTTCAGAGGGCTCTGCCACCCCGAGGGCAGCACAGGGCAGCTCGTTCCTGCTGCCATCCTTCCTCACTCTGCTCCCAGCTCTTGGGGGGGGCGGGANNNNCGGCCCCGGGCTTTGGGGGGGGGGGGGAGGGGGAAAGAATGGCAGGAATGGAAGTCACACTGTGGGGACAGAGCACGAGGCAGGGCTGGCCCAGAGGCCACAGCCACCACCTTCTCCAGGGAGCCCCAGAAGCTCCAATACTTTTCCCATGAGTTATTCCACCAAGGTGGGAAACTCCTTCAAGTCTCAGCGTGAGTTAAGCCCAACCCCATCCTGTGAGCCCAACCCCAGCACAGCCACCCCACAAGGCTTGGGCTTCACTGTGAGCCCACCAGCCTGCCCAGCCCAAAGCCATCCCCACAGGGACACATTTGGGATGCTTTGCCTGCCATTGTGCCAGGGGGGAGCCCTGAAGTATTTTCCAGGAATATCCAGAGAACACCCAGGACCCTGCCAGGCAGACCCAGCTTCCCTGACCCCTCCAGGGCTGCTGCTCCATCCCACGTGCTGGGGACACCCCAGCCCTCAGAGCTGTGTCCCCACACTGTTCTCTCCCCTTTCCCAGCCCAAACAGGACAGATTCCCTGTGCTTTGGGCACCAAGGGAAAGCCCTCCCCCCTCACAAGCATTCATGGCTCTGCAGCAAGCACAGACAGTTCCCTTCAGCTTCACACGTGGAACAGCTTAGTGACCACATCCACCTCACACACACACTCCTTGCTCCTCTGGGGGTTTCCCACAAGCTCCTGGTGGTTCACAGTGCTTGGATGTGACATTTTGTCCTCTCTACAAACCTGAGCTCCCCTTCCAAACCCAGGCATGCAGGGATGCTGCCCTGCTCTGCCTTTCTGCTGTTTCTCATGGGCATTTTCTCCCCAGAAATGCTTCTTCTGATGCAGACCCTCCAGTCTCAGCTTGCTGGTTCTGCAGTTTCTTCTCAGACAGGGACAGACCCCAAACCTCAGACCCAGTGCCCAGTCCCCACATGAAGAGATGGGCTTTGCCATGGGTCACACCCCAGTGTACCCACCAAGGGAAGGGGGAGCTGGCAGGGCAAGGAGGCAGAGCCCCAAACCCCTGGTCCTGCCCCTGCCTACAGCCAGTTTAACCCTGGGTGTCTCTCAGTTATTAAAAGCACAGAGAAGTCAAAAAAGAAGTCACTCCTCAGCACATCCTCCAGCCACACTGTTCAGGTCTCTTCTGTCCCTCCCAGGGAAAGTCAAGCTGAACTTTGGAAGCATCAGGCAGTCACTGCTTTGCCTTCTGACCTTCCCAAAGCCTAGTTTTTGGGCAGTCCCAGCCCACCTCACCCTACACATCCCAAGCTCCATGGGAGGCCCAAAGGACAAGGGATGAAATCAGTGGCCATTCCCTTCCCCCCCCTCAGAGGTCTCAGCAAAGCCCTGATCAACAGTTCCCATCACAGCAGACACACCAGGGGCAGCACCTGCTGAAATCGTTGCCAAGCCTGACTTCAGTGAGTTATTACAACCTGCACAACACAGAGGTGTGGCCTGAAAACTGCACTTTTGGCTTTGTGACAGGAAAAGGGAAACCCAAACGGTGAGATGCATTTTTTGGAAGGCTGATGGGAGCAGCTTTGGGAGTGGTTTATCAGCCACATGCACAGCACGTGGCCTCTGGGGCAGGGACCCTTCTCTCAGGGCTGGATCCTTTCTTGAGGTTTCTGCTTTGGGCTGAGCAGCCTTTGAAGCCTCAGCTGAGGCTGCTCAGCAGGAGGAAACACTCAGGACCCAGAACCTGGGGGAGCTCAACCCGTTCTGTCAGAGAAACCCACATCACACACATCCCAAATGCCACTTCCATCATCTCCCAGTCCTGCAGCACAGGATGCTCCTGCCACTAATGCAGGGACACCCCCCTTGAGCCAGAGCTTTGTCTCTATCCACTTGGAGTCTTTATCCAGGAGGATTTTCCTTGAGTTCATTTCCATTTTGAATCCTGACCACAAGCAAAACAGGGCAAGAACTCCCCAGACTTACTGTGGCTGTTTCAGTGCTCAGACTCTCACTTAAGACTCAAGTTAAAAGGGGGAAAACTCCCAGAAAACTGTAATAAATAATTCCAACTCTGCAGTTTTCTTCTCTAACCTCCTGATTAACCTTTTTGGATTAACACCCAGGTATCTTTTCCATCAAGCTGCAGCTTGACTGTTCACATTCTATATCCATATATGCCAACCTTCATCCCAGCATCTTTATTTCCCATGAGGATCCATAAACCCCCCCAAAAGTTGGATTCAGGGGTGGTGCCACAAGCACGGGAAGATCCTGCTGGGCTTTCACTGGAAGCAGAGGTGGCTTCTCCCACCCTTGCTGTCAAAAGGCTTTGCTTTCTGACGTTGCAGCCTCTGTGCACAACCCAGTGTCGGGTTAAACTGCTGCAGTGTTTTGTAAGCAGCTTCCCCGAGAAACAGAATGTTTCTGCTGTGATGGTGTCTGAGCTGTTTGTGCACAGGACCAAGTTCCTGAGAGCTGCAGAGATTTACAGCTTTAAATAGCCCCGATTGCTCCTGTCAAGCCCACCAGGCTCAGTCACATCAGTCCAGGGATGACTTTGGTCCAAGAAACAGCATTTTAGAAGGAATGTTGCACACCAAGGCTTTGGGAACACACCAAGGTTGGGATTAACAAAGAAGAAATCAATACTTGAGAAGACTTCTCCAAAATCACAATAATTTAAATTGGAAAAAGGGCTCCAAGACCATCAAATCCAACCATTTCACCAGGTCCTCTGCCCATCCCTGCCCTTCCCAAGCAGAGCTTTGTGCTCACCAGATGTTCTCAGATAACCAAAGGGCTCATTACAACTAATACTTTTATCTTGTATGAGTTCACCAAAAAAAAAAAAAAAGTCATGCAAGGGAGCCTGTAAAACACATTGGCTGCCTCATTTATAATGACATGTGAGGCTTTAAAAATACCTCTGGGGACAAGCAGAGCTGTGAACAACCCCTGTCAGCACATTGGGATTTCAACCTGAGCCACAGAAGTCAAGGTGTCAAAGCTCCATCCTCACTCCCACTTGCTCAGCAGTCATTCTGTCCAACTCACTTTGGGGCAGTTTATGCTCGTTTTGGAAACTGCATTCTTTGTGCAACTTGATATTTCTAACTCAGATCCCCAACAGAAATCCTGAGCTGCAGGATCACCCTTGGAACAACCCCAGTGTTCCTGTCCCTCTCTGCCACGGCAAACTAGAGTCCTGCGAAATTATCCCAATGCATTCCCACGAGAAAATTAAGAAAAATGAGGTATTTGAGGGGGGGGAAAAGCAACAAACAGAGGCTGGACCAGCACTGATAACCAGCCACAATGGGTAATATTGCCAGGGCCTTTGTCATTCACTGCAGAGCTGCCCAAACAGCCCTGGAGAGTTAAAGCTGGCAAAGGAATTGCAGGTCCCAAGGAAAGGAAAGTTCTCAGCACTGACACCATCCCAGGGCACTTCCCCTCCCCGTGGCTCAGGCTCTCTGGGACAGAGCTGGGATATTTACCTGTCCCTACAGGCACAGGGAAAGCGAGTTAACTGATCTTATGAAATCTGCTAATTAATGTTTATAAAGATTCCGAGATGAGAGTCTCTGTGTAATTATTCTACAGCACACCCAGCCCCTTATCAAGGGAGCTGTTTGGAAGCTCAGAGCCCAGGATGTGGCTCTGGATTCCTCCAGCCCTTTCCCAGCCCAGTTTGGAGAGGCCAGGCTGGGGCAGGGCACAACCTGACTCAGCCAAGCCCCCGAAGGACAAGTCAGGGTTTAGAGCCCAGCCTAGCCAGGGAGATAAAACTAATCTTAAAATGCAAGACATGCTGTGCATGGAGACCTCTGGGACCACGTACCATCACTGATACCATCTAAAACCACCAAACTAAAACCACAGCCCTTTCATCCCCAGCCAGCTCAAGCCTGGTGTGAACTGGAGCAATTCCACCGTGGGGCCTGGGGTGGCATCCCTGGCAAACCTGCACAATCCCAAGCCCAGCATTCCAGCACGGGGCCACAGCCATCCAACTGCAGACACTGGAGCAGCTCAGCACCAGAGTGTCCCAGCAGGGAGCAAAGCCCAGCCTTGCCTGGCACGTGCTGGGCTTCTTGCCAAGCAGGGAGGGCACTGAATGGGATCCCTCCCACCTGAGCAGGTAAAATCGCAGGTGTGTTACCAGTCTGCTCCACAGGAGATGGGCACCCTGGAAATGCCCATTGCACGAGCAGGACGTGGCTGGGACCAACACAGCACACCCCACAGCAGCAAGGCTGTTCTTAGGAGGAGGTGGTTGCTCAGGTGAAGCTCTTAATACCCAGCTCATTCTCCCTCCCAACACTTTTGGAAAGACAACAGCATCAGATTTTCCAGCAGGAAAAGCCTCGTGTGCAAGGAACATTTTCTTTCAGCAAAGAGCTAAAGAAGTGCCAGGGGTCACGGGAGCTCTGAGATGACATCAGCCTCTTTACTATTAATCCTGTGTTGAATATTATCCAGGAGAGAGTAATTTTTAATGGGGCCCTGGTTTGTCTTGTTTAAACTTGCACATACCTGAGCTACTTTTAGGCCTAAACCCACAGAAAAGAAAATCACGCAGCTTGGCTTTAGTGCAAGCAAGAGAAGTGCTAATTCCACCTCCTTTTATCTCCCCGTTTACTCAGTAGCACAGAGTAAATAGCCAAAAATGGGCATTGTTACATTAAGGCACACCTAATAACACTACACCATTCTTAACGCCAATTAACTCTGGGGCCTTTCAAGGCTGCGCTCACTCAGCACCCTTCAGATAATGCAGCCGATAGAGGAGGGCACGAGTGGTGGGATCAGCAGCAATGAGAGGTTAAAGCTGAGCTTCCGGGAGCGCTTGTGGTGGAGCACACGGCATCTCTGCTCGGCAGCTCCCCACGGCTTCATCAATACCCAGCCCAGTTCCAGCCCTCCCCATGCTGTTATTAAACACAAGAGGTGAGCCCCAAGCAGCAGGAGAGAAAGTCAGGAACCCAAATTCAGTGCTTAGCCCAGATTTACAAATAGAACTGGGTGTAAAGGCACTAATCAGCTGGGCTTGCTGGTTTGGGTTGGAAGGGACCGCAAAGCCCACCCAGTCCCACCCCCTACCGTGGGCAGGGACACCTCCCACCAGCCCAGGTTGCTCCAAGCCCCATCCAGCCTGGCCTTGGGCACTCCCAGGGATGGACCATCTGCTAAGGATGCCAAAGTATCCCATGGAATCCAGCCCTGACACTGCTGCCCAGTGACACCAGCAGAAACCAGTGCCAGCAGGGGAGACACTGGTCCCTGTGGCTCCACACACTCCTGGCTCCCAGGTAACTCCAAAGCTGACCAAGATACACCTGCAGCCAAGTGGGGAAGCTCCAAGGCTGGCAAGCAGGAGGCTGCAGGAGATTGGATGCTCTGCAGCTACAGAGGGAGCCGCTCATTTTCGTGCTCTAATTTAAGTCATCAGGTTTGGTTATTTCTGAGATGGAAGGTATGATCTTCCTTTCTAAATATACCCATGGAAAGCTGCCAGGGGAACGTGGGCCTCCAAAACCAACAGGCAATTCAGCTTCCAGGAGAAGTGAAGCCCTCAGAGACCTCAGGAGCTGTTTGAAAGGTCTTTTTGACAGCAAGGAGAGGAAGCCTTGGTAGGACTGCAGAGCAGGAGAGCCCGTGTTTCTGATGCAGACCAAGCAGCAGCAGAGCCTTCAAAGCAGGAGGAGGTGTGTGAGCAGAGCAGCCCTGCAGTTCAAAGAAGCCACAGAGCCCTGGATGCAGGAGGCTCCTTTAATGAGCAGGACAGAGCCCTGAGGAGAAAGTGAGGAGCTGGTGATGCTCCTGCACCCTCGGATCGCTCTCACTGCTGGGACTGAATTAGCTCAGCTCCTTTGGAACCTGCTCATGGCAGGACCACAGCACTGCACCCTCTCATCAGCCACCCAAAGGCACAGGACACACTCCACACAGGGACAGAATCCCCTGGGATTTGCTGGAGGAAGGCTGGGGATCCTCACAAGGGTGGGTGATTTGGGGGACAAACCCCCCCAGTGGCATCACCCATGTCCTGGCACTCACACGAGGGGCAAGTGCTGTGGGCATTGCAGGAGCCCTACAAAGCACCAACCATTTCCTTGCCCATCCAGCCTGAAAAGGCCAGGTTGGTTGGAGCTCTGAGTAACCTGGTCTAGTGGAAGGGTTGAAACTGCAGGATCTTCAAGGTCTCCTTCCAAGCCAAGCCATCCTATGATTCTATGAAGAACAATTAGAGTCATTAGGGGCAGGTGCACCAACACCCCTTGGGCTCTGGTACCACCCAGGACACCCCAGAGCAAAGACAGAACCCTCAGCAAGGAACAGGTCCTCACACATTCAAGCGTGGCATCAGCCCATGGGGCAGGAGCTGCCTCCAGGGGTTTTCAAATTTCATCAAAATCCCACCTTCCAAAGGCATTCCTTCTCTGCCTTTTTCCCCAAGAATCCAAGACTTCCCAAGGTTGAGTAGCTCTCAATTTTCTACTGGGAATCACAGGATTAAGGTAGGAAAAGGCCTCTGATATTGAGTCCAACCAGTGGTGCCAGGTCCACCACTAAACCACGTTCCAATGCAGCAAAAAGGATTTAGGGGGAAAAGAACAAAATCAGGATGATTCCAAAAGGCATTTTGGTGGGGTGGGGGAGGTGACCTGTGACACTGACAGCAGGCAGACAATTGGCTCAAGGTTCAAAACTAAGGGGGGAGGGGTTGCTAAAGTTAAGAAAACACCTTGCAACAACGTTAAAAAAAGCAAATTATTAAAGCACAGCATCTGACACTACGGAAAAACCTCTTCTTGCTTGAGGGGGAGGGGAAGAGTATTTTCCAATGCAAATATAAGCAGGTTGATTCGTACCGAGGAGTTGCTCTTTTCAAACCCGCACAGAGCAGGGAAAGCCGGGCTGGCTCAGCCTGTGCTCAGTGCAGTCCCCACCTCAGAGGGCAGGGGATGCAGCCCCAGGCCCTCAAGGCAGCAACCCCATTCCTACTTGGATTAGCACGTTGGACAAAGTCAACCCAACTCATTTCAACAGGCTTTTCCCAGTCGCAGAGACAGGGAAAGGAGCCCACTGGGGGAGATGCAGCCTAGAAGAGCAATAGCTGTGAATTTTCAAACCATCTGTGCTGCCTTTTATCTACGACTTGCTGAAAACAAGAGCACAATGGTGGCAAATCAGGTCACTTCACACCACATAGCCAAACAAGAGCTCTGTGGGTCTCGCTGCTCCAGGCAAGGATGTCCCAGGCAGAGCCATGCTGGAGACAAACAGCCCACCAGCCCTTCCCTGGGCCAACCACAAACAGCCCCATCCAACCTGGAGGCTCAAACCCGTCCCCAGCGCTGCTTTGCTGAGCAAGCAAAGCCCATCTCCAGGTTTCAAGGGAATTTTTCTGCTTTTCTATCAGGCTGGGTCTAATTAGAAAAGGAGCAGCATCATCACAGGGGCTAAAATTAAACTGTCCTTCAAGGACAAAAGCATTGCTGGTGGGAAAGGAGACCTTTGGGCTTTGGAGAAGGAAGGTACAGGTGTGGCACTTGGGGACATGATTTAGTGGTGAGCTTAGCAACGCTGGGGAAAAGGTTGGACTTGCTGATCTTAGAGGTCTTTTCCAACCTGGGCAACCCTGTGATTCGAAGGGAGAGGGAAAAGGATTGCTGGCCATGCCAGTGCTGCTCTGTGTGCTGGAGTTCCACCAAGCATGGAGGGAGAAGGACCAGCCCAGAGCCAGAGCACCCTCCTCTGCCTTGCCCATAAAGGAACTCACCAGCCAGGCTGGGTTAAGCCAAAGGAGAGATGCTCTGCTGGTAAAATGCATGGAGATTTCACCCAAAGCCACTGCAATCACAAGACGACAGACAGGTTTAATTGCAGCTCCTGGATCTGGCTGCTGCTGCCAGCTCGGTGCAATCCCACACACACACACAGGGCCATCTCCACGCTCAGGAACATCAAAGGGCCTGGAGATGCCGATTGAGGGAAACCAGGTATTCTGATGCAAATACCCCCAGCCCATCAGCCAGAGCTCCAAAGCAGAGTCCAACCAGAAATACGGCTTCTGCACACCGGCAGCCCTTGCAACACAGCCAGTCTTTCCTGCTCCCCATAAGACCTGGAATTGCCCTGAAAGAGCCTTTCTGAGGGTGGTTCAGGAGAGCTGCTGTGAGACTTTTCTGCCTCTCTGCACCCCCGTCTGCAGTGAATGTCACGGGGCAGGAGGTGGTGACACCCCCTCACCAACCTCCTCTTCCCCAGTCAGGAGTCACCTCCAGACACGTCCATACAGGGATTGTGAAACTCCAAGTATCATCATCATTTAACAGTTCCTGAAAAAGAGGCAATTCACCTGAACGCAGCCCTAGGATTAGGGGTTCCCATTGGTTCCCAGTTTACCCAAGTGGGACATGGGGGACTCCAGTTCTCCCCCCACAAACAGCAGCTTCCCCATCCACACTGCACAGAAACATCCCCTCAGTGTTTGAAAAAGAGTTCTTACTTGAGTGAGGAATGTGGCCACATCCCCATAAAAAATTATTCTCCCCATAGACTGCTGGATTTCTAAAGCAACGGCCCCAACCAGGGGTAAGAGCCGCGGCCGTTCCTGCTCGGCTAATGGGGTGTTAAATTATCCCAATTACATGTGTTGCAATGTCACATATTTAGCTCCGTAACAAGCGCTACAATCTTGGCACTGCTCTTGGCCAAAGGCAATCGCTTATCAAACTCGGTGCCAAAGCAAAACGATAACTATTTCCTAGCGCAGCAGAGCGACCCTGCCCTGGATGGAGCGCTTCGTTAGCCACACACGAGCCCTTTGTGAGGCCGGGGGTTCCGCGGCGCGGCCCGAGCGTGGCGGGGCAGGCAGGGCTGAGCTGCTGCTGGAGAGGAGCTGAGCAGAGCCCAGCCAGGGACAGGAGCACCAGGGCGTGGTAATTCACCCTCTGCTTTTCCTTCTTTATTTACAAAGCCCGAGTTCTGCACTCGGGGAGCTGCGGAGAGGGGCTCTCACAGCAGCACCGGGAGCATTTGCAAGTGTTCCTTACCCTGTGCGAAGGATTTGTGGAATCACAGAGTCATTTAGGTTGGGAAAAACCCCAAAGTCACCGAGTCCAACCAGTAATTAACACCACCAAGTCCACCAGCCCCAGGAAGAAGAGCTGGATGCACAAGGACTCAGTAAAGCTGGAATGGGTGTCCCAAGTGCTGCTGCCTCCAGCCCAAGGATGCTGCACCCTGGAAAACTCATCAGTCCTGCAGCACCAACCCCTTCCAAGCACCAGCCCTGCATGGAAAAGGAGCAATAAAGATGATCTCCCACCTTGAGCAACCCCCAGATCTTTGTGGGGTACACGACACACCAATTTACCCTGTTTGGAGAGCCAGGAGTGTGTCAGGATTGCTCTAAGTCACTCTTAGATTTGGGTTAGTGACTTGTTTCTGGGAATCTGCAGCCACAGCCTCTCCCAGCACTCCAGCAGCTCCACATCCCAGTCCTGCTGGAACAGGGATAAGCAAAGCCTGCACTGAAGGGAAAAATAACATAAGGGGGGAGGAAGAAAGTTAGCTGAACTTTGTTTAACCCCACAAGGAGTGCAAAGGGATTTCTTCTTTTCTTCCCTCTGGTTTGTCCATCCCTAATTAGTATCTCAGAGAGAGCCATGGCCGTGTTCTGTAACGGGGGGAGGCTCAGCCACCACTGCCTGGTGGGGCACAGCTTGTATTTATGCCCTGCCCTCCCAGGCCAGACCACGGGCTGTGCCAGGGGCCAAAGTGCCAGACACCAAAGCACACTTTTGGCCCCAAAAGTCCTCACAGGGTGACTGAAATGGGATCCTCGGGGAGCTGGGGCTCCCTGGCCTGAGGGCAGCACTGGGAACATGCTGGATTGTACCAGGCACGGAGGGAGAAGGACTTGGCCATCCAAAGGTTGGCCCACAAAGGATGTAACTGTTTGTCCCAGTAGGGACAATTCTCCAACCTTTTGTCCATTTAATCTCCAGGGTGGGGAGCTCTGCTTGGGAATTTGCATCCATTCAAGGCACCACTCTGAGAGAGGAGGAGGGATAAAACCCACTCTCCACCCCAAAACTCCAGGACCTGCAGCTCGTTTCAGGGAGCACAAATACTTCTATCAGCTACTACAAAGGAGGACTTCCCATCACAGTGGATATTTATAAGGTGCTTCCCAGGAGTGCTGTGGGCAGGAAACACGGACACAGCCTGGAAAACTTGGGAAAGGCTGGAGCATGTTTAGTTGCAGTCAGATTTTGAGGACTAATTCCTAAAAATGGGTGTGTCAGGATAATTCATACCAGTGAATTTACACCAAAAGTCCTAGACTTGCCATTAGATATTCACAACACGAGTCAGATCTAAGAGTCAACCAGGCCAGGGAACAAATCAGTGCTAAAGCAGCCAAGAGAGTTAAATCAAACCACCATGACTTACTGACAAGCCAAAATATGAGGCTGCTCACACAGAACCCTTTGATCTAAGAGGACAACAAGTGCTAAAAAGGATTCTCATCAATTCACCAATCCCTCCCACTCAGGGGCCACCAAAACCTGGCCAGTACATTCCTTTGTGGATGGATGAAGATTTCAGACCAGATGTTGGAGATTCATCTTCAGAGCAACAACGTGGCTTTACAGCCCATAATGCCTGGCTCACCAGGACTTCCTACTGGCTGGAAGGTTCCAAGAGGTGTCCTGAATCTCCATCCCACCCCCAGAGCGTGCCCACCATCACAGGGCTCACAGATGACTTCTCCTGGAGAAGCACAGCCATTAACAGCTAGAGGAGGGGTCTCCATGGGAGGGATTTGCTCCAAAGGAGACACATCCTTCCTGATAATGCCTTCCAGCTTCCTTTTCCCTATTAACATCTGGGGGATATTTATAGGTAGCCAATATAGCTCAGTGGTTCCACATATGGCACCGCAGCATCTCCTTCCAACCCCGAGTGCAGGGAAACCCTTCTCCTGGGCAGGGGGGGAGAAACAACCCCCAGCAGCTCATAGAGCTGAGCAAGGAGTCACCAACACGTGAAGAAATGGGAAAAAGAGGGAATATGGCACTGACCAAAGTGGTGTGACAGCCCTGGAAACACCCCAAGCGGAATGGATGCCGTTTGTGTAAGATCTTGCGAGGGGCGGTGTCAGCCCGTGGTGTTGTGTATTAAACCCAGCTGGGGCCCATCTCCTCTTCAAAGAGAAGTGGCTGGAGCTGTTGCAGTGGGCCACCAGCTGCTTTGGAGCTCCCCTTTTGCCTGCAGTGGAAATGTATATCCCGAGCTCCCATCCCACGGAATAGCCAGGCAATTTGTAACCGGCTCAGCTCGAGCTCCACAAATCACCCCCAAGCCTCTGTTTAATAATAAATCTTCTGATACCTCAGCGTTGGAAGGGACCAAGGGAAGGTCTGAAAGGCTTTGGGGTGGGTTTTTTTTTTTTTTTTTTTTTTTTTTTGCCTTTTTGCCTTTCAAAGAGATTCAAAGCCATTTGCAAAATCCACAAGGGGTCAGTATCTTGGCAGAAATGCTCCTCTCCAAGCTGAGGAGCACGAGAGCAGTCTCAGCTTCAGGATGTATTTAATACTCCAAGACAAGGGCAGGATTTGTGGGGGAAGGGGGTTCATTTTGACTTTTCTCCCTCCCTCTCTCTTTTTAATGAAAAAAAAAAAAAAAAGGCAACTCAAGTAGCAATTGTGCTTTGCTGCACTGGCTTTTCTGCTTGCTTTGGCAGGATTGACCCCTGAGGAGCACCCAAGCAGAGCCCTGGAGGGGGATGCTGACCTCGGACCTCAACCAGGATGGATGGTGGGGCCTGGCAGGGAAGGGGCTCAGCACCACCAGCTTTCCCAGGACTTGCCAGCGCTCAGGAACATCCTCCATGGTGGGAGAGCAGTGGCACAAAGGGGCCCTGGGATCACAGTCCCTTGGAGTCACCAGCACTGCTGCAAGTCCACCCTGAGTCAGGGCTCTGCACGGGTTCTCTGGTGCTCCCCAGTTTGGTGGTGCCACCCCCACCATGCCCAGGGACACCAGCCCAGCCTGGGAGTGAGTCAGGTTGGAGCAAGGTGAGGCTGCACAGCCAAGGGGCAGAGGATCAGTGACAACCCAAGCCTACCCACCCCACAGCTGACCACGGGCTCAGTGGTGCAGTGAAGTTGTGCCCACATGGTGCTTCAGAGCATTAAATAAAGCCCAGCCCCCAAGTTCTCCCCTCTCCATGACCCACCTGAGGATTAAAACACCACCAGCAGGTCTAGAGAAAGAGGGATTTCAAACCGGATAATCTTCCAACCCAATCCATCCCCTGGGGGAGCAGAACATTCCCCAGCTCATCCCAAAACAATAATCCCAGGGGAGTGTTTCTAAAATAAATGAACACGGTCAACCTTTCTGCAGAAGTTTCATTCACAACCATGTCAAAAGTCATCTGAGACTTCAGAGTCCATGTGCTACACTTCCCTACACCATCTTCCTGCCCACAGGGAGGATTTCAGAATTGTTTTCCAGACTTTTCCACTGCTCCAAGAGGTGAGGGTTTCCTCAGAGCAGGGATTTCTGGGGTTGGTGAGAGAGGAAGGATTGCCCAAGTCTTACTCAAGGAGCAGCTCTGACCTCCACACCATCACTTATCTTGAAGGAAACATTTCACAACATCACATTAAAAAAATTACCTCAGAGCTTTCTTTTACAGTTAATAAACCAAAGTTTATGACCATTAAGCTGATACCAAAAAGCCTTCTGGAAATTTCATCTCAGCTTGCTTAGTTTTAGACTAAAATGCTCCAACCATGTTGGCCAACTCCAAAAATCATTGCATACCCCTTTTCATCTTGCTTGTTGCCAGCTCAGAAACACATTTTTGGGAGCTGTTTACTAATGCAAGAATTCAAGGGCAAGGCCATCAAGCTTTTTGCAAGGGAAAGTTCCTACCAGGGCACCACAGACTCAAAGCCACCTCAGATGGTGAGAGACTCCCTGCCCACGTTAATGCACATGCACTGACATTTCACAGGTCACTCATAAACCCTGCTTATTTAAGCCCTGCCTAAGTGGCCCCAGCACAGGGGACAGATTTAACCCAGCTGGGGGATATCTCACATTTCAGGGAGTGATAAAACCAGGAAGCAGAGGAAGAAAGAGGTCTCCAATCACGTTCCCATGGATGGAAGGTGATGCCAAAGGTTCCTTCCAGGGATTACTCTGCCAACACAACCAACTTGCCCTTATGAAACAGCAAAAGCAACGACCAGAGGAGAATCTTCTACAGTTCACTGCATGGAACAGAAAGACAACTCAGCAGGGACTTCCCTGGTGGGGGAGACACTTTGGGCAAAGCAGAACAGCCCTACAGACCATCCATGTGCAACTGGCCCTTGAGGAGCAGCTCAAACCCACATGAGCACAGGGAGAGAAGCACGAGGGACATGTCAGAGGAGGTCATCAAACACCCAAGGTTAGAGCCCTGAGGCATCCCAAGATGCTTCATCTGTTTTACCAGAACTGACAAAATACCTGTAGGAGGAAAAAAAAAAGCTTTTTTGAGGTTTTCCATGCCAAGGGTTCAACTCCCAAAGAGTCACTTCTCAGGGAGCACCATCTGCCCCACAAGCACAGCCTGAACTTGGGGGACCTGGGCTCAGGGGGCTTGAAGAGCACCAGGACATGAAACACTAAACCTTCAAATGCTTCAGTTTCCAGCTTTATCTATTTATGGTGTTTTGATTTGAAGTGGAGCAAAGCAAACAGAGGTGAGGACAAAAACCCCAGAGCAGCCCAAGGTAGGGGCTGTTCAAAGGGAACTGTTGAAAGCAAAGCCCCTTTGGAGAGCAGCAGCACAGAGCACTCCCCACTGACACGGCCAGTCACTTCCATCACCTTTGCCATGAGAGCTGGGACTGAAATCCTGCTCTAAAGAGGCTGAACCCCAACCAGACATGCACAGATCACGGTGTCTGTAGAGGGCAGGAAGTACAAACTCCTGAGGCACCCTGACTTTTCTTTGCCCAGACACACAGACAGGTCAGGATGCAAAAAAACTGAGCATGGACCCCACATGGTCCGAAGATGAGGAAGCAGAATTCTGTCGAGTTAAGATACTCAGCAGAAAACCTGAGAAGCTTCTGCCAAAACCTCTAATGCGTTTGACTTCTTTCCTGGTCTCCTAAGGCCAAAGGGCAGCTCTGCCACAGGAAAACAACCCCATTCATCCCCTATAAACACTGCCCATGATGGAGCCCAGAGGTGCTCAGAGAGAAGGGCCAGTGCAAGGGCCCAACTTTGGCAGCAGTGCCAAACATCACATGGAGAGATCTTCTCCTCCAGCTCCCACACCAAACCATCACATCCAGAAATTCACACGCCTGGGAGTTTTAAGAAGCAACAATGGGTTAATTATGGACTTGCCAAAGGTATTTTTAAGCTGCTGCTGGGACAGAGAAGAGCTGCAGAAGCTGTTCCAGCACCAGCCTCCCTGGACTGATGGTCCCACTCAATCCCCACCATGCGAGCTGCTCACAAAGTCCTCAGAAGAAAAACATGCTGAATTCCCCAGCATTTGAATCACAGAAGTGTTTGCCAAGAATGGGCCTCCCTCGTTCCAGTTTCATAATTCTTCAATGCTTTCAGGCTCACTCAGACACCATTGGGGTAATAATTAACCGTTCCCAGAGCTCGGCGCCTGCTCAGTTCAGCTCTGCGTGTTCGAGCTTGGCACACAAGAGCTTCAAAATTAACAGCACTGCAAAGTTTATTTCTGTTAATTATGCTATTTTGGAAAGAGAAGAGGAAGGAAAGCGATTTCCAGAAACTGGTGGGGGTTTTCTTCTCACCCTTCCCCCCCACCCCCGGCATCCTTCGGGATGAGGCACTTCACACTCATCGTGCAGCTTCCCCAGAAAGGGGCTGTGGTTCCAATTGTGTGTCCCAGAAGGGAGCACAGACATCCCTCTGCCAGGGGAGAGGCACAGCACGTGCTCCACACAAAGCCCTGCACATGGTGGGGATTCAGTTCGCTCCCCAGGGCTGCCTGGAAAGCTCCACATCCCAAATGCCACCCAACAACCTCAGACTGTGATCCAGCCTAAAACACACAACCCAAGGTGGAAGATGACAGAAGGGGTTGGATGGCAGAGACAAGCAGGGACAAGGAGCAGACTCTTCTCCCCCCAAACCCATAGCCAGGCTGCAAGGGAAGCTCTGGGGACTCTTCCCTTTCTCTCCCATCTGTGTTTCCCCCCTGGCACAGCCAGGCTGGAGGGCACACCCTGGGCACCTGAGTGGCAGCCACGCAGCCCCCACCATCGCCCAACCCTGAGGACACACAGGCAGCTCACCAAAGACCTTCTGTGGCCACTGCCTTTGGTTCCTGCCCCACCACAGTACAGAGGCACTGGGGGACTGAGCAAGTGCCCACATCTCCTACCCCCCATCACATACTGTACAGCAGTGGCAAAGGCAAACCCCACCCAGGGGAGAGGCAACAGCTCAGAGATGCTATTATTTGAAAAAAAAATAAATCAATCAATCAGTAAAGACTTTTCTGTCAGTGTTTCCTATGGAGAGAATAACCCCATTTCCTCTTTCCCTGTGCCACAGGTTGATGTCCACCCCAGAGGAACAGCAGAGGACCCTGCCAGTCCCATCACACATGGCACAAGACCATCAGCTTCTCACCCAACTCCAGCTGGCAGTGGGGTCTCCCAGCACTGCCAGGGCTTCAAACCCTCCAGGGCTGCAGAGGGAAGGACTTGGGAAGCCCCAACACACAGATGAGGAACCTCTGAGCAAACTCTCTTAAAGCAGCAAGGAAACCATCAGCTCCAAGGCTCCTTTACTGTGACCACAGGCTGAGAGCAGGACAGGGAGATGCCACCAGCCCACAGGCCCTGGCAGCCCTGAGACCAGTTCCCACTGCTAACCCCTCCCACAGCTGGGATCATACCAAGCACAATCCCACAAACAGCATCCAGATGTGATCTGGGAGGCTCAATAAACGCTCTTGATTTTCTGACAATAGTGCCCAGAAGGTTTGGAGAGCTGACAAAAACCTTTGAAGTTTTATGTAATGATCTTTGGACTTGCCCAGCCCCAGCTCCATCGTCCCCATCCCACCCTGAGCCCCCTTCCCACACCCCAGGGCGCTGCAGGGTCAGGGAACAGGAGCCTGCAGTTTGCAGAGGTCTCATGTGCTGGGCTCAGGAATGGGGGAGCTTGGATGCTGCTTCCCTGTTTATCTCCATCTTGGTGATCCAGAAATCACACTGACCTTACCCGAGGAAAACTGCACTTAGGACATTTCCTCTGTTTTCTGGTCCAGCCTGAAAATACTGTGGGGAAAAATCATTCCCAGAAAAGAAAAATTGGGAGCTCTAATCCCGGCCCTGAAGCAAGCAGAAAGAAGGGGCAGGAAAATCAGGGGAGCAGCAATTCCCAAAACTTCCCTAAGAAAATGTGGGACTGAGCCACCCTGTCTGTCCAGGCCCACCATTCATTTGCTTCTAACAGAAACTCTGGGAGGACGAACAATTGCAAAAGACATTCCACGGGGTCTGGTGTGGCATCCCACACCCCTCCTGTCCCTGCACAGAACACCACAGATGGGTGGATGGAGCTTTAATAAGGAGCCACAACATGTCCCACCACAAAGTCTCTGAGCAGAGCCTGCATCTTCTCAGACAAGCAGGAAAATCCAACCCCCAGGTGCAATCCCAGGGCAGCTGGAGCCCCTCAAGCCCTCTGCTCTTCAACAGACACCTTTGTTTTCTCCAGAGCTTTGCCTCTCCACCAGCAGCAGGATGCCCTTCCCACCGCCCTCCCAGAGCTCCAACACACACCCCCAGGTCTCACCACACTGCTCTGAGGTCCTTTGGCATCTCTGCCCCCCAAATCCCATGTGCCCCCCGAGCCAGGGCTGGAGGGAGGCTGTGAGAGCAACATTTCCCCAAGAAATTCCGGGAAAAATGCTCTTGCTTTTAATGAGAAGGGTTTTTTTCTTCTGCTGACTTCCATAGCCAAGCTAATAAAAATGGAAAGCAATAAGAAATTCCAACAGAAGGGAGGTGTGGGGGAGGAGAAAAGGGAAGATACTACTCATTTAAACCTATCCTAAATAGAAGATAATTAGCCACATATATCCCAGAAAGAATAGTAACAGTACATAAGATTATTGGGAATGCACACTTTAAGAGCATTTGCCAAAAATGCCTGTTTTTATTAAAAAGGAATGGTTTCACAAAGGCCCAACTGTAAGAAAGGTTGTAATTTGCCCAAATAAAACTTAATTTGATCCATGAAATAGCTGTGGTTTATTGTGTAATATATGTGCTATGTGTTTTAATTTAATAGAATCCAACATAATTGTAAGCCAGTCGGCTCTCAGAGCAGTTTTGGGCTGTTCCCACAGTGTCTACAGCACAGATGCCATTCTGTGCACAACTCAGGAACACAGGAAGGATTACCCACAGAGCAGCAAGTGATGCTTCACCACAGACAGGATGGAAAACCACCTTTGGGGAAGGCAAAAGGAGGTATTTATGGGAAATAACTCGGGATGCTCTGCACTTAACCAGGGGCTGCAGGGACAGCCCTGGGTGTCACCAGCAGCACACAATGCTGTGGATCCCAGTGCAGTGACAGGTTCCCCCAGCACAGCTCCCTTCCTGGGGACCACCAGGTTCAGCAGCCTCAAGTGAGGGGAGATGGATCCTGATTTTTGCTTTCTAGGAAGGTTGTGGTCCATGTTGGCCCCCCATCAGACCAGATCTGGGTTCAGCCACGAGGAGGTTCCTGCTGCCAAACAGCTCAGAGAAGGGGCAGGGGGACACACTGGGATTTCTCACCCCCCAGCACAGCTCTGCAGCCACCCAAGCATCCACCTCCTCACAACAGTGAGCTCAGAGCAGTCAGGGTAAGCAGGTTCACCTGTAACACCATGAGAAAGCAGCTGATGCCTCTCCCACTGTCTCTGCACCCACAAAACAAGGTGTCCAGCAAGTTCCACTGCTTGAGTAACACCTCAGAACACCTCCGTGTCCCACCACCTCCACAGATGATCCATAAAGCAGCCAGGTGAGTCACAACATTCCTCTTCTGCAGGATCAAGATCTTACTCCTCACTGGCAGGGAAATCTGAGGGCTGTGGTGTGGGGAAGCTCTACCTGAGGAGTCACTGCCTTGGAGGGCTGAGACTCACCAGCTTGAGTTCAGCTGAGGCACCAAACCCACAAAACACCCCCGGCCTCTCCATGCAGTCCTTGGGAAGTTGGAGCAAACCAGGTGAGTGCACTGCTGGAGCCCCTCAGCACGGGAGGGGGTGTGTTTGCTCAGGGATTTGCTGCCCCTGTGCCCCTCTGACCATGCAGGGGTGAGGGGTGCCACACGCCCCCAGCTCCTTCAGCCCAGTCTGGCACCCTGGAGCAGCACAGTGGGGCTTCCAGCACCTCCACAGGATAAAAAACCACTTCCCTGCTGCACTGCCCCAAACATCCCTCCAAATAAAGCCCTCAGTGATATTTAACCACTCAGGTGAGCCAAGAACCCTCTCAGGACAAAGCTGCACCAGCTCCAAAGGGGCCACACAAGCCCCAGCACTGAGGCACCCACAGGAGCTCAGGCCAGGCACAGCCTGGCACCTCCTGCCACGGGGCTGCTTTAACTTCCCCCCTTAAAATGGTAAAACACCACACAGACATTGAAGGAGCAGAAACAGAGAACATGCCACTTACCTCAGGTATTGGGAGAACATGATTCCTTCAGGAAGGAGGGAAAACAGAGAGAACCTCAGGAGGCAGCTGAAAGGAAGGAGAGGCTCTGGCCATCCTTTTATAGGGGCTGGGGCAGGTGGGCAACCACCAACAGCTGAAACCCATCAGCTCGTTAATCAAACCCAATCATGTGCAGCTGCTCCTGCACACCCTGGCAGGGAAATACCTGCTCTTTGCCTGCTGGAAGTGCCCTCAGCCCACAGGCACCCCAAGGGCTGCCCTGGTGCCAACTCAGCCTCCAGGTGAAACCCATTGCAGGGGATCACACAGGGAAGGCTCCAGCTGAGCCTCAGACTGTCCACTGTGGAGTTCAAGAGCTTTGAAGTCCTAAAGCTTCTTTAAAGAATCCTAAATTTGAATGATTGTAAGATTAAAGGGGCAAAATGGGACAGAAAAGGATACTTATTTCACTGCCTCAACCATAAAATCCTTTTTTATTCCCTTTAAAGCCTTGCTGTCAACCAAAATAAAACTCCAGATTTATTCCTGGGGAAATGCATGAGTAATGAAAAATTAAGCACTATCAGTGGATTGCACAAGGGAAAGCCCAAAGTTAATCCTCAAATCTATCCTTGGTGCTGTTTTGTCCAAAATATGGATGAAGTGGGGAGAGAGGAAAATGATGGTGCTTGCTGCCCTGGTGTGTGCACATGGGGAGGAGGAGGAGGAGGACAGGGAGGAAGGCAGCAGCCAGCTTGGCATGTGAATGCAAAACCTTCAGGGAGGTGTGGAAAATCCTGGGGAAAACGAGGGAAACAGGGGGCAGTAACTCAGCTTTTGGCTGGTGCTTCCCAGGTAAAATGAGGAGTTTTAACAAAAATCTCTTTAAAAAACCCCAAAACATAAAAATGGCTTCCTGACTGACCACGTGAAAGTGACACAGCGAGGGAGGTGGGGGGGGGTGTCAGGACCCACCAACCCCAAGCCAGAGGGGATAAAAAACTCCCTGCAAAGCCCTTGAAAGCTGCTTTAAACAAGAGTGACATGTTTTGACACCGTTCCCTAAGGATGGCTGTAACACAAACCAAAATCCATGATGTCAAGTATTAATACTGATGCTGCAGGAATTCAACCAATGTGCTCCCAATTAAACATCAAATATGGTTCTAATTTGAAAAAGGACTGAGGAAATGTCATTGGGACATTCCCTGCTCGGGTCTCTCCCAACACCCACCCAGGTCTGTGAGTTTCCCTGTGGGATGCAGTTCCCACCTTCCCCCATCCCTGGGAGTGTCCAAGGCAAGGTTGGATGGGGCTTGGAGCAACCTGGGCTGGTGGGAGGTGTCCCTGCCCATGGCAGGGGGTGGGATGAGATGAGCTTTAAGGTCCCTTCCAGCCCAAACCATTCCATCATTCCTCATCCTCACTCATGGTTGTCACAGCAATGTCCAGTCCCGTTGCCAAAATTCAGGACCCCAACATGCATCAGAAAGGCTTTGAGTTTAGGCCCTGTTTTACTCCAAGTTTGAGGAGCTCTCATTACATGTTTTTCCCTGTAAATACAAAGGTGGCAAAAACACCCTCTGCAACCTCGAAGGCTGAGGTGCCTCCCAGGCACCAGACTCCAGAGGCTGGGACTTCATGGAAACCAAAGGTCCAGGCATTTGTAACAGCTCCAAGACTTGGCAGTGCTGCTCCCTGGCAATAAATCACCTCCCTAAGGCAGCCAAGGCAGTGTCCAACCTGCCCCTGCCAGCACATGGGTGCTCTGTGCTCCCAGCAATGGAGCTCAGCAAAGGGCCTGATTTCATCCAGGATTTCCAGGGAATGAATCAGCTGACATAAGCACGTTGGACCAGGACACTTTTTTGGCTCCTCAGAGCGAATACAATTCTTCCCAAACAATTCTGAACCAGTTGATTGCCTGGACAACAGAGTGGGAGATCTGTGGGACAAACCTACACACAACTCACCCAATCCCCTCTGCTGGGTTACTGGAGAGGTTTCTGGAAGTCAGGCCCTGCTCCAGCAGAGGATCCTCCAAACATGCACTGGCTAAAAATCCTCCCCCTTGTTTCTCCACCATCAAACACTGGAATTTGCACTGATGAGTGTTAATTTGTACAAACTCAACCTCACTGTGTCCCACCATGTGCTCTGTTCCCAGAGACACAGCCCCGAGTGACACCAGCTACAGGAGATTTCCCTTCCACCTTCTCCAGATGCTCCCTGCTCTCCAGCTGTCCTCCCTGAGCCTCCTCTTGGAGCCAACGGCAGCCTTAAACTCCTTTATTGGCTTTCTGGGGTCCTGGCTGAGATGGGAGACAGAGGTCACCCCTCTGGAGCCCCCTGACTGCAGAGCACCCCAGCTGCACTTCAGTCTGGGGGGGGAAGAAAAAAGACAATTAAATCCCCCCCCATAATGCGAATACTTTATTATCAATGAGTGACTGGTATTAGCTTTTTGTCTGGGTATTAATAATATTCCAAAAAAACCATACATCAAAATTAGGGCTTTCTCCTATTTTTGCTGTATAATTTTTCTTCCTTTTTTTTTTTTTTTTTTTTTAAAAAAAAAAAAAAAAAAATATCTGTATTGAAAGAATTATATAAGCCAAAGTGCATTTTCTGTTTTTTGTCCATATACACATTGCACCATACATAAATAATT
>VXBX01004962.1:394168-431813 GCA_013400415.1 Scytalopus superciliaris
CGTAGGGCCCGTCGGCGTAATCCAGCTCGGCCGTGTGCTGCAACAGGCACGACTTCTCGTAGTCGAACACCTTGATGGAGTAGCCCGGCATGACCTTGCGCACGATGAGGGTCCTGCAGTTGGGGATGTCCAGTGTCGGGGAGTTGACGAAGATGGGGGGCTCGCTGCGGTTGTAGGCCCACACGCCGTCCGGCTCTTTGCTGAGCAGGATCCCGTAGCCGATTTTACTTCGAGTCCTTCTCACAGTCTCGCTCCTGTTTTCCAGGTTTAGCTGTCCGAGGCAGAAGCCGTTTCCTTGAGGTAGGTCATAGAAGATACTGACAGACTGTTCGTACACTGTGTAGAGGCGGCCCACGCGCGTCCGGTGCTCCCAGTAGGCCACGTTGCACCAATGGCTCCTCTTCACGGCATCGGGCGACGTGCTGGCGTCTGTGGGGAGAGCAGAGCAGAGTCAGGGCCTGCCGTGGCCTCCTGGAAAAGGCAGGTGTGGAGGGGAAGGGAACAGCTCCTCCCACCCCATCGGGCTTCGCTCACCAACAGAACTTGTGCTCAACCCAAAACCTGTGTTCCAACACAAACCCCATACTCTACACCCAAAATCTGTGTTCAACACAAACCCCATATTCTACACCCAAAATTTGTGTTCAACACAAACCCCATACTCTACACCCAAGACCTGTGTTCAACACAAACCCCACACCCTACACCCACAGTGTGTGTTCAACACAAACCCCATACTCTACACCCCAAACTTGTGTTCAACACAAACTCCATGCTCTACCCAGAATTTCTGTTCAAGCCAAAATGGGTATTTAACCCAAAGTTTATACTCAACCCAAAACTTGTGTTCAACTCAGAACTTGTATTAAACCCCAAGTTTGTGTTCAACACAAAACCCATACTCAACCCAAAACTTGTACTCAACCCAAAGCCCATCTTCAACCCCAAGGTCACACTCAACCCAAAGCTCATCTTCAATTCTGTCAAATACTACCAAGACAGATGGCTCAAGCAAAGGCTGGTGACCCAACAACAGGAGCTCCCATGGAGCTCAACATGTCTTTCTCTCTCAAATTTGATGTTCAATCCTGCGTTCAGCAGCCAGGGCTTTGTGTCCTCAGGAAATGTGGATGTCTCCCAGCAAGAGCCAGCCCGGACACTGGACCGGCAGCCACCTGAGCTTGGTGGCTCCCCAGGCTCCTCCAGCCCCATTTCCCAAGGCCAGGCTGTGCTGAGCTGAGACAGGGGCATGTCCACAGTGAGCCTGGATGACTGACCCGACACTTCTCTCTGCTCTGTAATACCCTGTGACAGTGATGCTGATGTTCCCACGGGGAACATGAAATCCAAGCGAGCATTTCATGCCAAGGGGGAGTAGCTGCTATGAACTATACATGTCCTCCTAAAAACCCATTAGAACTTTTCTCCAGACAATGAGAAACATCTTTCTAGGAATTCCACTCAGGGAGAGACACAGACTGCCAGAGAGCTGTTCAGTCTATGATGCCTCCAGAATTTATGATGTCTCCAGGAGAAGGCAGGAACTCTGAGCCCCAAAAAGGGTGAATTAACCTCTTGCTGAACATCACCCCTGCTCCCACCACACCAGCTAGCAGAAAGGCAGCCTGGAACTCCAAGCAAGGAGCTGTGCCCGGAGCCAGCCGTGCTCCATGCCTGGCATTAAGCTCCCTGACAGCCCCCCTGGTGCCCGCTGACCCCTCAGGCTCGGTGCCATCACGTCCCATTAACTCAGCCCTGGGTGATGCCATTATTTTGCTCCAGAGAGCCCATTGAGAGGGCGGATTTGAGGCCCAGCCCTCCGGCCCCGCCTCTGCTCAGGCTCCAATTACCTCTCCCCATTAACCAGCTCTGAACTGAGCGGCTTTGGGGGTGTTTAACTTGAGTTGTAACCACACAAATTTAAGGGGAGGTGGGGGAGGGGGGAAATGGGCAAGCTGGGATGGCCTCTGCTGTGGGCAGTGCTCATCATCTTGAACCAACCCCTTCACAGGTCACGTTTTTGGGGAGACCATCTCAGTCCCATGGGCAGGGACACCTCCCACCGGGCCAGGTTGCTCACAGACCCATCCATCTTCCACAGCATCCAGTTTCCACAGCCATCTTCCCCCTGGGACATCACACAGATGCTCCCAGTGCCTTTCCAAAACTCTCTTAAAACGCTGAACTTTGCTGTTGTCCCACTCAAGTGATCTGGGGGGCCACAGACCAGCTCAGGGCCTTTCATCTGGAGCCTGGGAGCAATTACTGAGCTCTGCATCTGTTTAACCTCCCAACCCCCTCGAAGCCCTTCATGCCCATTAGCTAAGCTGGGTTTGTTATTACATTTTTTAGAAACTACTGCTCAGCCCCTGAATTTCCCTTACAGACTAAGGATGGGACAACTTCAAAACTCCAGCTCCCCCATCAGCTGAGTTAAACAGGGGAACAGTCAGCAGTAAACATTTAAAGAGGTGTTTCCCATGGTTTATTGCACATTAACATACGAGGGGGGAACCTAAGCAGCACTCAGACTGTGGCTGTCCTACAAGAACATCTCGCTGGAGGTGCCACCAGCCCTGATGCCATCTCTGTTTTCCAGGAACTGGCAAATATTTTGGTAAAATCATTCATGAAAACAAGAGAAGGCTTTTTTACACTCCCTGTTCCTGGCATCTGAAAGAGCTTTATTAAAACCACTTGCATGCAATTTATGGCAGGAGCTTCAGTCCCTGAATACCCCCCCTGCCAGTGTGCTCCTCAGCTGTGCCATCCCACCACAGCTCCTGCCTGGCAGAGACAGCTCTGGCAGCTCAAAGCACCCTTGGAGATGCCCCTGTGCTCCCCCAAACACGGGAGGACCTTTTTGGTAACTGCACCTCAAGCAGTGAGAAGTTTCCTTCCCAACCCACTTTTCCTGGACGGGGAGGGAGGCAAGGCTTTAAAATGCACTCCCACAAGCAGTGTGTTTGTGGCCCCCAGAGGAATCACCCCCCAAAGGAGCCAGAGACAGGCTCCTCTCCCTGCACAGAGCTGGGGCACCCTGTGCCACAGTGGGTTCCTCTCCCTTTTGCACCCCCCCGTGCACCCAGCCCAGCCCTGCAGGGATGGACTCCCACCAAAGCCCTGCCATGCAGCCAGCACTCCCCCAGCCCCCCGACCAGGGGCCTGTGCTGTGTCTCATCCCCTGCCAAGATTAGTTTTGCCTCCAGCCATCAGCCACTACCACTCGGCAGACAGCAGGGGCAGCCGCCAGCAATCCACGTCCTCTGCCTTCTAAATAAATATTCCTCTTTTTCCTCCTCTTTTTTCCACCCTGCCCTTTAAGCACAGACAAGAAAATCCACTTTCTGTCCTCCCCCCCCTCCCCTTTCTGCTGGAACAGAGGCAGGCTTGTTAGCTTGCTTTCTGAAGAAAGGAAAATATTTGAGTGCTGTAGTGGTACACGATGTTTTTTCAACAACTACCATTGTAGGCAGCTACAACTTCTAGTAGCTCCTCTGAGGGTGGAGCCAGGACTGTCCCCTCCATCAAAGCCACCTTCATCCATCAGATGGAGGGGCTGAAACTCCAGCTCATGTTTACTCCTTCCTCTGCTGCAGCGATGCCTCCCAACAGACACATCCAAAAGGAAATTCAAAAAATTTAAGATGAAAAAAAAAATAAAATAGGAGAATCAAACCAGAATTTAATGGGAAAAGAGTCCTGCACAGCTCAGGGTCTGGGAATAAATGCAAAGAGCAAACACTGTAAATCCTCCTGGTGTGAGCAGCACCGCTGCTGTCGCTCCCTGCCGAGCGCGGAGGTAAAGAAAACAACTTGAGGTTTGAGACTATCTGTGATCTGACAGCATTTTATGCCAGTGAAGTTCAAAGCAGTGCACAAAAAGAGAAAAGAAAGATGCTTTTTTCCAAAACAAAACACTGCACAGTCCCACTGCTTGATGTTGCACTTAAAAGCAGGATGGGAAGCACGGGCAGATCACGAAACACATGAAATGAACAGCTCTGATTCAACGCTGTGGCTCTTCTGAAGCCACCAAACCTCCCCTCAGCAGGTCAAACGGCCCCCTCGGTATCTGGCTGAGAGGAAGATCTTCTCAAAACACATTTAAGAGGCGCCCACAGGGAAGACCATGCCCATAGAAAATAAATCACTGCACTCTCCAAACAGGACAGAGACTTGAGCACACATCTGGGCACCTGGAGATGAAGAGGGACATTCCCACATGTTCCCCTCTCCTGTCCTTCTGTGCCATGGAGCTTCCTCAACACCTTTCCATTCAGTTTTATTCCACTCTAAACTCTTTAGATCCATGCTCAATCTTTTTCCTCCCTTCTACCACAGCACAGATCTATATTTATGCTGCCCAACACCCAGAAGCAAGGAAGCAGGATGGTTATAGCCACACACAGGTCACTGGGAACAAGGTCCAGATAAAAAGCCCAGCACAAAGAACACACACATTTCCCCAAAATCTATTAACAGTTCACCGGGGAGCCATCAGTTAAAATAATCCCCCATTAATACCCCTGGAAACAAGCTCCAGGGTAAGGAAGGGGTTAAAACTTTCCACAGCAGAAATGGAATTTTTATGGCCTTGGAAAAAAAAAAGAAAGAAAAAAAAAAAGAAATTAATTGTCAATCTGCCCCAGCAAAGCTCACAACCATTTTTGTTAAGCCAATATACTTAAAATACCCCTGCCTTACAAGCTTCATCTGGAATGTGTCCCTGTGCCCCCTCGGAGCCCCCGTGTTGCAACCACCACAGGACCCCCTGAGCCCTGGGGGTGGGGAGGAGCTGAATGTTGTCCCCAGCACGGGGATGTCCTGGGGACACAAACTGGCCACCCTCCATCTGTCCATCCTCACTGAGTGGGGGGTGGGACTCTGGGGTGAGGCAACAGCCATGAGCCAAGGAAGGCAGGAGCTGGGCTGCCATGCTGAGGTGGCCCTGGAGACACCAGAGGGAGCAGGAGGCTCTCCATGTGGGAGGCAGGGGCAGTCCTGATGAGGACCAGGACGGTTCCATCCCCTTCTGCAAGTCCTTCCTGGTTTCTCCAGTGAAGGGCAAGCTGTGTGTTACAGCAGGACAACAGGGTTGTGTTAGGAGAAGGCAGCTGGGTGCAGCAGGAGGCTGGACAGTCCCTGCTTTTCCTCCTGACCTTTTTCCTTAAATCCCAGAATCAACGGAGGATCCTTTCATGCCCCAGCTTGCACAAACAAAAACTTCTCCCTGGCTCACAGGGACCCTGAAAAGCTGTCACAGCTCCCCAGCTGATGACCCAGGTCAGCCACAGGGACACCCAGCTGGACCTTCCTGGGCTGCAGAGCACCCAACCCTCCCCACACTTGTGGCTCACCCCACTGAGATGTGGATTCAGCCCAGCTCAGACCCCAACTGTAAAAGCTGAATGTGATTTTCCATTACAACAAATCTGGTGTCACCACTGGGGGGTCCCAACTGCTCCAACCTCACCATGGCTCCTGGCACACTCCTTTTGTGTGTTGGATGTGGCCACGGAGCCCAGCTCAGCTCACTCATCCCGCAAAAACCACCAGCAAGGAAAGGCAGCTGCAAAGAGCCCTCGCTGCCACCAGATCTACCAGGGAGGATCCACCATCCTCCTCCTTGTCCACCCTTCACCTTGCAGCAGAGCCCTGGTGCTCCCCAACCTCCTCCATCAGCCTGTTTAATTCGTTAACCCAGTAGATGATTAACTCAGAAGAACACTTGCACTGGGTTAATTAATTAAATTAGTTCAAAAGAGAGTCTGACGAGCAACAGAGCCGGTGACAGAGGTGTGTGGAGAGGCCTGGGGGGAAAGGGGGACATTTCCATGGCAGCCCAAGAAACAAAAGCAACACATGACAGGAGCCAATGCCAAGAATGAGGATGAAAACAATTTTCTCTGCATAAAAGAAACCACTCTGCAAAATCATCAGCTCATGCTAATTTTTTTTTAATATCCTTCAAAGAAAAACACATGCCATGTTTAGTTCTGCCCGGAAATTTGGAAGTCATCATCAGTTAGTGCATTTTCAAGCAAAATTCGAGGAGTTTGCTTCTAATGTACCTTCCTGGCCATTAAATCCGCAGTCCAGAACATGATTTTATGGTATTTTAGCAGGGAATTTTTCCCAGCTCCCCTGCAAGGTTTACAAAGCTCTTTTCAGCCGAGGGTGAAGAGACTAGAAAGTAAGAAAACTGGAAAAACCCAGCTCAGGTATTTTTCACTGACATTTTAATGTGTTGCTGCTAGATGCCAATGTTTTCAGAGATTTAAGTGATTTCTTTTCAGAGTCCAACAGCCTCCATGTGATCTCAGCTCCTCTTGCTCACAGCTCTCATGGGCACATCCATCTCTTTCAAGTGCCCGGGCTCTGCACGTCCCCACGTTGTACCTGGCACGGCAGAGCCCACCCAACAATGTCAATACACCTTCCAAAGGAGCCCCAGCCTGTCATCAACCACAGCCTGCCTGGGCCTTCTCCACTGCTGGAAACCAGCCCTGCGTTAGTCCAAGCCCAGCAAAGCCCGGGGTCGTGCTTGGCGTGCCCGTCACATCCCTGTGCCCCCACCCTGTGCCCCAACCAGCTGGAAAAATGGGGAGGAAAATAAGTGGGTGGAAAACACAGGGGATAAGATGGGGGAAAGGGAATGTTCCCACTAATTGATTTTCTGAAAAATCCGAAGGTTTGGGGTTGGCTTTTTCTTCTGCTTTCCAGCTGGGAAGCCACTGACTCCACTTGGAGGGGAGAAGGCTCATTCCCAAGTGCCCTCTGCAGGGCAGCACTGCCAGGGCGAGGGATGCCAGGACAAAAAAAGGGGGCTGGGGGGGGAAAAATCCCCTTTTTCCATTTTTAGGTTGAGAACTCGCATGTTTTCAGCTCCTCCAAACAGCCATGTGTGCAATCCGTTTTTTTTTCCTCCCTGAGAGCCTGGAAAACGCTGAGAATCAGGGAGAAATCACCCCATAAATCACCCGATGATGATGTCCAAGGCTCCCTTCCCCGCCGCTCCCGCCTGGCCCCGCGCCAGCCCACGCTGGGAATTATCCAGGGGCCGCCTGCTGCGATGCCAGAGGTTGGGATGGCCAAATCCCAGGGGACCTCCCGAGCTCTCCTCTGCCTTTCCAGCCCCTTTTGGCTTTGCAGAGCAGTTTCAGGTGCTCAGGAGTGCCACCTGACGCCCTCAGGGCAGGCAGATAAGGCGCCCAGTGGCCAGAGCTGCGGCACAGGGAGCATCCCGAGGCAGGGCAGAGGCTCTGGGAAATGGGAGAAATATAAATAATCATAGTTTTCGCTCACGGAGGAGTTTCGGCTGAGCGCTTCAAAGCATTTTAAAAGCAGAAACTAATTAGTAGGTCCCTCTGAAGAGAAACAGGAATTACACCCCTCTCCGCCTCCATCGCGCCTCTCGGGCTGAGCATGTTGGGTGCTGGAGCCGAGCCTGGGAATCACCTCAGCACAGCCTCATGGTCCAGTGGCTTAGCCAAACCTAAGCCCTGCCTGGGTCACACCAGCATTAAGTCATGGAGTCATTAAGGGTGGAAAACACCTCTAATGAAGGGGTTTCTGCCAGGGTGGAGGGGGCACTGAGCTGATGGAGGTGTTGTGGGAAGCCAGACGCTGAGTTGGTGAGGATATGCTGAGTTGGAAGGGACAGGACCATCCCCCGAGAGACACACCCTGTGCCTGAGGGGACCATCCAAATGCTGCTTGAGCTCTGGCAGCCTTGGTGCTGTGCCCACTGCCCTGAGGAACCTCTTCCAGCTGCAGAGATGTTCCTGGAGATGCTCAAGCCTCCTCATTTGTTAAGAACATCAGAGCATCCCAACAGCAGCAGGACCACTAACCCAGCACTGGATGCCTTTCCCCATCCACCTGTTAGATAATCCAAGGGCACTGAACTCCTCCAAGCCAAGTGGGCTGTCCTGCAAAGGCCAAGCAGCCCATCATCACCTCCTTACACCTCCCCCCGTGCAGCCCCAGCCCCAAATTTTGCGCAGCTCCCTCTGGTAACAACCCAAATTCGCCATTTCCAGAGGGAGATGCTCAGCTTGCCCTACACCAGGCCTCCTTCAGATGTCCCAGCTGACCATGCAAAACCCACTTCCCAACACAGCAGCAAAGCTGGAAGCTTTGGGCTTCGGAGCTGGCCCAGGACGCCGGGCACTGAGCAGGCTGGGGCTGCAGCAGCTCTGCTGTGTTTTCCTTCTTTCCTAACCAGAAAACAAGTGGAGATGCTTCCCTGGGAGGAAAACCAAAGCAACACCAACCAAAACATCACCTCAGACACATTCTGAGAGCCTGCCTCACGCTCCAGCCCCAGCCCTTCCCTCTGGAGTGGGAGCCCACCCTGCTGTCACCCCTCCAAGGGATTTACGCCTGAGAAGGAGCCGCTGGGTTGCAGAGATGACGTGAGAAGGCTGAAAAAAGCCAAGGCCACCCTGATTTGTGCGCAGCGAGGCCGCGGCGCAGCCACGGCGGCATCCGCGAGGAGACCCAGGCAGATGTCTGTCGGCTCCGTGCCAACCCCACGGCAAGTATCAAGGGCTGGGAAAGCTTCAGGAAACTATCACCGACCTGGAAAACAAGCTGCGACGGAGGAGGCTCCCCGGGGGCCACGAGCAGGAGCCCAACAAATATTTTCCTCCATAAAGGAGGCTGGGAATGAGCTGCTTTGCTCCTCCTCGGCTGGCTGGGTGCAGAGCCCGTGCTGGGCAGACATGGGACCTCGGCCTGGCAGCTCTGGGAGAACAAAAACCTTGGGCTTTCAACCCAACACCCTGCCAGGGGTTTCATCCCAGACCCCAGACAGGTTGTGGGCTCTCTATTCCAACCCATTCCCTCCCTCCAAAAGGGCTCCTCAGTTGATGGCTCCCCTCATCTGATAATTCTCCCCCTAACAAGCCCAAAAAAAGGCACTTTTTTCCAGCCCGGTATCAGTGCCCTCACATATATGGGAAGCAGACAGGGGCTGAGTGGAATGGAAATTCAGGCTTTGTTCTCGCTGGCCGAAGCCCAAGATCCTGCTCCTGATAAAGCTCTCCCGAGCCTCTCTGTCTGAGCAGGATCAGGGAGTCACGGCTCCACCGCGTGTCACGACGCCCACGGCTCCTTCAAGTCCTCGCTCGTGGTGGATTTGCCAAACTTTTACAGGGAATTAAAGGATTTTGGGTGCCAGCGTGGCCTCTTGCAAGGAAACAATCCCCGTGGTGTGCCAGCCAACTTGGTCATGCTGAAGGGATAAACCTGTGCGGGGAGGTCTCCCGGGCTCTTATCTGATGGAGAGGGATTAAAGGCGCTGGGGATGGGGTGGGTGGGAGCACCCAGCCAGGCAGGGGCAGGTCCTGCAGGGCTGCAAGGGGGCACAGGGATGGCTCCTGCCCTCCCTCCTGCTCCCACCAGCACATGGGCATGGGCAGGGAACGTGCCGAGGGCTGCGTGTGTGAGTGCACCCACACAGCAGATCTGCCGATAGCCAGGTCATGTGTTTATGGGTAAACATCTTCTGGGGCTAGTCCAGCCCTCACTCCACTCACAACTGCTCGTGGCCGGCACCCACGGGGCTCTTACTCCCTCTTAAAGCCAAGACTAAACAATGACTTAAGCAGCTCGGGATTTAAGCCCCACAGTTGGTCCCTCACAAGCCCAGTGGAGGCAGTGAGGATGCTGTGCTGGCATCTCCTGCTCTGCAGGAGGTTCTGCACCACTAGGAACACACCATGGATACCAACCCTTGGGCCCTTTTCCTGGAAAACACACACATCAGCAACACAGAGAAGCAGATGCAGCACAGGGCATTCATTTCTGCTAACCTGGGATAAGATCACCCCCAAAGACCAAACAGACCTTGTCTTAGAATCACAGAATTGTTAAGGTTGGACCTCTAAGATCATTGAGTCCATCTGTCTTGTTTTTATACTCCCTGAAATCTATCAAAGTGCAGATAAACAGCAAAAAAATGTGTGTAAAGATAAGCAGGGGATGGGGGAGGAAAATCAATGTATTTGCATGAACCCCACAACACTCAAGAGCATCACTGCAGCTCAGAGAGGCAGCAACGTGTGGCCTCTGAAAGTCCCCACCTCGCAGTGTCATCTCCCAGATGACCAAATTCCTAACCCTGTACTTGCCCATGGAGAGTGGAGGTGACTCACACTAATTACCCTCCCTGGCCAAGAAGGACTTGTTTTCATTTCTAAAAACCACCGTGTTTTTTTTTTAAAAAAAAAGGGAGGGAAATAGGAAAATGCCAAGATACACAGAGAGCTCCATGGAATACATCCTGTCCTGCTGCACTAATACAAAAGCCAGACACCCCAATACTGCAGCTTCACTCGGGATGTTCAAAGAGAAAAGGATTAACGAGCTATCACAGAATCCTGGAATGGTTTGGGTTGGAAAGGACCTCAAAGCTCAGTCAGTGCCAGCCCTGCCATGGGCAGGGACACCTCCTCCTAGCCCAGGTTGCTCCAACCTGCCCTTGGACACTCCCAGGGATGGGGCAGCCACAGCTTCTCTGGGCACCCTGTGCCAGGGCCTGCCCACCTTCCCAGCCAGCAATTCCTTCCCAATATCCCATCTGTCCCTGCCCTCTGGCAGTGGGAAGCCATTCCCTGTGTCCTGTCACTCCATGCTACAACATGAGTTATAGCACGGCCACAGCTAGCAGAACCCTCTGGATTAAGAACCCTCCCACCTCTGTAGGACAAGCTCCCATCTTTCTTGGAGGGCAGCTGAATTTCCAAGCTAAAAATAACCTTTTCAGGCCCGATCTACACAGGGTTTGTGACTGCAACTCCTCCGTGGGGAGGGCTGAAAGCACAGCCTGCCCTCAGAAACTCTGCAAATCAAGCACCAAAGCAAACGACCTTCCCATGGAGAGGGAAAGGGGAAGGAGAGCAGGTCGGGCTCTTTGTAAATCAAGGACAGGGAGATTAACAGAGCATGTGAACGCATTGCTGTGGCTTAATGAGCTCAACACTGCACTCCCTCACCAGGCTGCAAGAGGAGGATCAGAGCCCTCCAGGGAAATCCTTTCCACAAAATAAAGTAAGGCATACCGGGGAGAAACACACTGGGAATTCTACATTAAAAAGGCAGCTTGTCACCAGCCTAAACCAGCCCCCTTCCTCTTCCTCAGTCTATATATATCACATATATAAAGAATCCACATGGGTGCAGAGAACCCCCTGCACAAACCCCCAAGAATAATGGAGTGTAAAATCAGGGGCAGACACTTTGCAGAAATGCATTCACAAAGCTCCAACGAGCAACACAAATTCCCACTCTGGGACAACTCTGGCCCATTATTGCAACATTTCACACTATTTCTGATGGGGTCGAGGGTGATGTGGAAGCCTCATCCTTTGCGTGGTACAAACAAATATCAACTCTGTAAACTCTGTCAAGTTCTGCACCAGAATCCTTAAATTGTTAAAAATAGGAAAGAAACTGCACAGTTCACATATTTTATAAAGCTGGGTTAAATCAACATCTGCAAAAAATATCCCAGTTAAACGAAATAGCAGGATTTCATTAAGTAAATTGCAAGTTGGCAAAAATTCTGAAAGAAAGGGAAAAAGCCACAGCCAGCCCTGTAATTTAAACCTTATTTTAACTGTGACAGCACGACTGTGAGAGGCTGCATTTCCAAAGGAAAAAAGAAAATAAAGTTTAAAAAAAGGACCTGTTCCCCTGGACCCCACCTCGGTGTCTGCAGTCATTACTCTAATGAGCTCTTCCACAGGGAGATGAGGAGGGAGCAGGAAATGCTCCCACCTCTGTATCCTGTGTGTCAGAGCTGCAAACCCCAGGGTTTTCCACCGTGGGAGCACCCAAATGGCTGGGGGTGGTGGAGGGTGGTGGGTGGCAGTGCCTGGGGAGCCCTTGCAGCCAAGGGGGTTCGGGCACATCCCAGTGATGCTGCAGCCCCATTCCATGGAGCCAGCCCTGCTCCTGCAAGCTGAGCAGCTGAAACCCAGGATGAGACAGCTGTGGATCTGAGAAACAGCTCAGTCTGGGTGACACTTCATCACTCTGGATGTTTTAAACACAACCTGCCCCCCTGCACAAGCGCCAGGGCCAGCCAGGGGCCAGAGCCATCTGTGGTCCCGCGTGGGTGTCTGGGGGGTCTGGGTGCCATGGGAAGGGTGGGTGGCAGGAATTGGGCTCCTCACAGAACCACAGAACATGCTGGGTTGGAAGGGACCCACAAGGACCAGAGTCCAGCTCCTGGCCCTGCACAGGACCATCCCCAAGAGTCACACCGTGTCCAAACACCTCTTGAGCTCTGTCAGGGCTGGTGCTGTGCCCACTGCCCTGGGGAGCCTGTTCAGTGCCAAAGCACCCTCTGGCAAGTCCTGGGAGGGACGGGATGTGTGTCCTGCTACCAAGCACAACATCAGTGCTGACCCCAGGGAGCTGTTCTGGGGTCTCCTCTGGGAATGGTGTTTTAGGGTGGCTATGGCACCACATGCCCAAATTCAGGGCAAAGCTCAGCCCTGGGGCAGGCAGGGCATGGCCTGCCCTTCCAGCTGGTTTTCCAAACCTGCTGAGTGCCTTTCCTGCCCGGGGTGACTCAGGAGGGCTGGGCTGGGCTGTGTGGGGACACCGTGCTCTTCCCACAGCGCCAGCCAAGGGCTCTGCGGGAGCCACCCCTGCAGGGAACAGGGACAGGGACACCCCGGAGGGCACCGTCCTCTGGGGCACTTCCTCCAGGGCAACACCCAGCACTCGGGGCCCGAATTCTAGCTCTGAAATGACAGCAGTTACAATTTCCCACCCAAGGATCTGCAAGTCCCAGGGAAATCACCTGGAAGCAGCACTCTGGGATCAGTAAAATCCCTCGCCCGGCGCGTACTGAATCTGTTTGCTTTGAAAAGAATTGCAAAACCTCAAAACAAAATGTAGAAAGAGCAGCTCTGATATGCAAACTCGGAGCTGAAGAGGAGCCCTTTCACAAAAAAGACCAATTATTTGCTTTCAACGTTTTGGCTTTGCTGTTTTTCCTGGCACTTACGCCACCGGAGTTATTTTGAAGGGCTGTTTGCCTCACGAGGAGCCGAGCAAACAGCGATCCCATTTCCTTTCGGATCTAAACATCCGTTTGCCGTGCGAGCAGGAGGAAAAAAACCAAGCCCCGTGTGCCTCAGGAAGCACAAGGAAAGGGCTGGTGGGTGCTGCTTGGGGGAGAGGAGCAGGCAGAGCCCAGCCCCTGCTCTTCACACAGCAAGACTTCACCGATCCCTGTCCCAGGGGTATCCAGCCCGTGCTAGCCCGAAATGAAAGGGGATGGCCATCCCAAGGGGTCTGGGATGCTCTCCTTGAAGCAGACCAAGCACCCTCACCTCTGCCTCAGCATGCCCATGGAGGTTGGACTAGATGATCTCCAAAGGTCCCTTCCAACTCAAAACCTTCTGGAAGACAGAGGCTGCACTCACAGTGGGATGGAGCAACTCCTGAGGGGGGAAATCCAAGCAATTTGTGCTGGATGAAGCACGAAGTAAAAACTGCACAGGCCCCTTGTAGCACTCTGGAGATGCTGCATCACTGGAGCCTTGCAAACCCAAATCTGGGAGCAAAGGAAAGGTGGTTGTGCTGGGGGAAGTGCAAGGCAAAGAAGGACGTGGACCTGCTGGAGTGGGTCCAGAGAGACCATGGAGATGCTCCAAGGGTGGAGCCCCCTCTGCTCTGGAGCCAGGCTGGGAGAGCTGAGGGGGCTCCCCTGGAGAAGGGAAGGCTCCAGGGACACCTGAGAGCCCCTTCCAGTGCCTAAAGGGGCTCCAGGAGAGCTGGGGAGGGACTGGGGACAAGGGATGGAGGGACAGGACAAGGGGCAATGGCTTCCCACTGGCAGAGGGCAGGGAGGGGGTGGGATATTGGGGAGAAATCCTCCCAGCTCTGCTTTCCACCCTTCAGTGAGCAAAGGGCCAGCTCACTGTCGTGTTCCTAAATTTCCTGGCTTTTGAGGATACAGGCCAGGTCATTAACATTATTTATAGGTTCCTGTGTATGAGTTTCCATTTGTTTGCCTGCTTAAAACCAGTTAGGTGAAAAAGAAATTCCTGGAGGTCAGACAGTTAAAAAACCCTCATGGCCATGGTCTGATGGACCCAAAGGACCAGCAGCTCCTTTAGGGACATAACTGTTTCCTTAAATGCTTATTGTGTAAATATTTAAGCTACTTTATAAAACTTTTACAATGTACTTAGGAAGCATAAATCTCGCCATCGGAGCACGGCAGGCCATCGGCGCGGCGCACGCTCAGCCGGCTCGAACAACACAAACAGGGACATTTCCAATGCTAATGCTGGGCCCGAGGGGCCCCCAGGTCACAGGCTCAGCCAAAGAACTGCTGGGCTCATCCCCTCGGCTCACCCCAAAAAGGAACGCTGGTGACACGCGATGGCCACTGCAATAGTGTAACCCCAGCGCCGCCGCTTTCAGAGACACCACCGCGTTGGTGTCATGGGGACAGTCCTGAGGTTCTCCTCTGCGAAGTGCAGCACCAGATTAGTGTCATACAGGCAGAAATTATGTAATTCAAAACCAACCCACTAATGCACATCCATCTGACGAATGAAACTGTTCTTTTGCAGTGCCACGTGGCAGGTTTGAAGCCAAGCCCAGTTCCCCGCAGTTCTGCTCCCCTCACCAGTACAGATGACTGGAACCAAACCAGTGCCACCCACCCAGCCCAGGCACTGTCCTGGTGACAGCTGGGGACACGCACTTCCCAGAGGTGAATACTGCCTTGCATCAGGGAGAAACCCCCATGTGCCGACTGCCACATCTGCATCCAGGCTGGCTTCCATATGGAAAGCCGTGCAGCTTTATGAGGCCTGCTTGGACACAGTGGTTCCCAGCTCCAATTCGTCAAATAAATGAGATCTTTTTATGAGAAATAACATGTTTAGGAGTTTTCCCCCCAAAACAGCTTCTTTACTGTAATTTAGATGTGTTTGAGGCAACAACAACGAATGGAATGAGGGAACTGGAAGTTTATTCCCTTTGCAAGGCACAGCTTGCTGCTGTATATGATGAAGTGCACAGAAAGTCCGGAAAAAAACTTGGATGGGAGTTCAAACAGTGATGTTTTAAAGATGAAAGCGCGCTCTTCGATTAAATGTTTAAATAAAGTTTTCTCCTCCTAAATCATTTAAACATTTTCACATTCCTCACACTTCTAGAAGCGCCGCTTGCTTTTATTTATTGTCATAACCTAGTGCCCCCAGCAAGCCACCAAGGCCTCTTGAGGCAACCTGCTTTCCAAAGGGAAAGTTCTTGCAGGACAGCAAAAGTTCAGGATGAACAGGGCAGCCTGAGTCTTATTCTCCACCCCTCATTTATTCTCCAACCACCATCATATTTTCCTCTTTTCCTTACAAATAAATCCTTCCATGCTGCACATGGGCACAGCCAGGTTCTGCTCCAAGTATTGACCAGAAATTCAAAGTAACTCAACTGACTTCACCGTGGTTGTATTTAGACAGCTGAAACTCGGAGCAGAAATTGGCCTGCAATTCAAATTGTCTTTTTTAGAAGCTCTTGGGCTGTTCCAGTGTGGTGTCAGTGATGAGGTCAGCCTTACTCATCAGGACACGGCTCTGCCACCAGCACCCTCAAACAGCTCCAAGAAGATGAAAATCTGAAGCCCTTGAGCTTGTTGAGAAGGTACAACTCATGCAGCCATGAAGACCAACACTCCAGCAAAGCTCTGACCTGTTCTCTCCCAACCTTTGCTGCAAAGCTTTAAGGAAGGAGTAACTACAGAAAAGTCCAAAATAAATGGGGATAAACTTGCCATGAGTCACTTTTGAGTAGAAACACTGGCAAGGTTTTCATTGCAGTAGCACAGGACTGGAAATCTGAATTCCTCTTAAGATAGAGCCTGATAAACACAACGTGGTTTCCAGAGACAGAAGGCAAATGGGATCAGTCACCCAGCGCACTGTTACCAGCCCTGATGTTCTTATTTCCTTGTAAATCCATCACTGAGGAAACAAACAACAAGGCAGGCCCAAGGGGACATTAGTCTTGCTCCCCAGCGCTGCTCCCCGCTCGGGGTACCCTGGGGGTTCCATCCCAGCTGCTCTCCACTGAACCTCCCCCCAGGAGCTCGCAGGGCTGTTTAGTTAACACGGCCCAGTACAAAACTCCCTATTTGCTTTGGCACCGTTCTCTCCGAAGGCCCTAAAACCCAAATAAAGTCCATTCCCCTCTCTGTGTATCCCCAGCTATTGACACTGCTCATGAGCAATTTGCAAAACCAAACAACGGCGCGTTGTGTAATGGAGCTGGAAAAACAATCAGGAAGGGGCTGGAGATGTGCTCGCAGGTCCCCGCCGGGAAGGCTGCGAGGGGCGGCAGCCCAGGAAAAGATTCCAAGAAATCCAGCTTTTCCTCTGATAACAACAGGGGCTATTTTCTGCCCGTGACATCACGGTGCCGAGCGCCGCGGGGAGCCACGGGGCACCCAGCCTTGTCTCTCGGTGGCCAACACCCTGCATTGCCCTCCTTTAAAAAGAGATGGGTTTTCCCCTTTCAAATGCCTGACAGGCACCCAAATCCCCTCTGCTGGCATGGCTGAGCAAAGGATCAAGCACAGCATCCCAGGTCCATGTCAGTAAGCCCAGCAAGGGATGAAGCAAACTTCTGAGGAACAACTTATAGGACTGATTTTACTCCTCTCCCTTCAAGAGAAGAGGAATTGTGCCCTCCAAGGGGCTCTTTTTCCCTGTTGACTGCAACTAAATATCTACAAGAACAGCTCAGACATGGATATCTATTAATCTAAGATCAAGTGCAAGAACTGCTACCCAAACACCATCAAAATGACTCAAAAACTGATCAGTCCTTTAATTACATGCAAAAGCAACATCTCAGTAAGAGAATTCAATTCTTATGGGTAATGTGCCATCCTCCTGGATTACTCTGGATAGGAAATGGAGCTGGAAATGGACTGGGAATATAAACACATTAGTGGATCCTTCTACCTGCAGACACAAAATTGATGTGTAATTGGTGGCATTTTAGCTGTACCTACAGAACTGAACGGTGTCTGCTGCAGCTTTCAGCGTTGCTGAAACGAAGCAACCCCTCCAGTGCCTTGGAGAAGGTAAATGAGACCTCAGCATGATGGTCTTTCACAGATACAACGCTCCAGCTTTGCAGAAATCGGAGGCTGATGCAGGTTTAAATGAACTGTTTGGAGGCAGCAGGGGCTGAAAAGGCACAAAGCTTTGGTGTGCAGGATATGGTGAAATTACACCTCAGTTTCATGTGTCCATTATTCCAGAATCAACTGCTAAAAACAAGAGCTGCCACAAACCTCTCCTGCAGTGTGAAGCACCCTGGGATGGCCAAGCCCAGAGACCCATCCCAGCCACCACTGGGTCTCTGCTCAGCAGAAAAAGGGTTTCCTCTCATGTGTAATGCACAAGGCAGAGCAACAACTCTATTTTAGCCCTGCTGCTATGGAAGATGGCTACAAAAATAAGTCCTGCTTGTCCCCTCCCTTGGGCACATCCCTGTCCTGCTCCTCCTGGCAGCACAGACGGGTGTCAGGGTGAGCACAGCACAGCCCCCCTCGCCTGCCTTTGGCCAAATCTACCTGGTTTCAGGTTTCCTTACAAAGCCCAAAACATAAATATGTCCCTAATTCTGCTGGGGAAGCTGAGCCAAGTTTCTGGCCAAGCTGTGCTTAGGATTGAAAGAAGGGGGGAAAAAACCCACAGTGGTTTAGACCCAAAACCAAGACTCCCCCCAGACTTGGCAGTTCCCGCTGATTTTTATTTTGTCTCAAAACTCAGGGCTCAAACACTTGGGCAAGGGGGTGGATTTTCAGAGCCTGCAAGACACCCAGCCCCCTGACTGACACTGGCCATCTCAATGGATGTGTGCTACATTTCTCCAGTGCAAAGCCAAGGAAATCACAGCTTTAAATGCAGCAGAACCCCCCAAAACACCCAAGCCTGCTCCCAAAGCCCATCCATGCCCGGAGACGAGCTCGGCACGGCGGCAGTCGGAGGGGAGGCTGCACACAAATATAGCTGCAGGCATCTTTCCGATGGCTGCAAAGGCAAGTTTAAAAGCAGGATGTTTGGCTGAGCTGCTCTTCCCTCAAATAAACACCCACGACCTCACTCAAACGGAGAGGCACTGCTCTGGGAGCACTCGAGCCGCTCTGTTTCCAAATACCCAGCCTTGATTTTGCCCCGTTGCTGTGGGAATGCCACTGGGCTGGATGGGATCTTGGGAAGGGAGTGATGGCCAGAGCACTCCAAGGGGCATCCTGAACACACAGGGAAGAGTTTTCTCATCACCCCTCTCTCACAGAGCTGCTGGGTGGAGCTACTCAGAAAAATCCTGTTTCAGAAGCTCTGAAATGTTGAATTGTTGAGAATTCCTCCCCACATCACGTTCTGCTGCGCCGCACCACGGGGAAGCAATCCAAGGTATCCAAGGGAGAGCTGCAGCTTCCAGTCTGGGAGTGTATCTGCATCCAGCACTCAGTGTTGCCTGCGCAGTGTGGAGACCCCCAGACCTGCAGTGTGTACGACTGCACCACTCACAGCAGAGCACCAGGAGACACAGCCCCATCCCTGTCCTGTCCCTTGAGCCGGGGTAAGGGCACAGCTTTTTGGGAAACCATTTCTGCTGCCTGCACGTTACATGCCCTACACACTATTTCAGCTTATTCATGTAACACAGGCATTAAACGCAAATTAAAAGGAAAAATCAGGCATAAAAGCTCCAAGCTGAGCCTGTGCTGGTTCCCTCAGTGGCTGCACTGGGGAAACGCTCCTTCCCTCTGTAAAGGCAATAAACCCCAACAGGGGCACCGAAGGATGCTTGTGAGGAGGGATTTTGGTACTTCCTGCAGCAGACACGAGTTGTTAATGCCTGAACCACCTTCACTCACTTGCCTGTCTTGGAAGATCCTCTAAATGCCTAAAACTTTCCCGGGTGTTCGAACAGGGTGGAAAACACAACTCAAAATCCCAGTGGATGCACCAAACACTCAAACCATGGGATCTGCACTGACCCACCAAAGAGCTGGAGAAACAAATAAGCTCCATGTTTTAACAACCTCCTAATCCTCTGGGATGGTCAGAGGTGGCTGAGCCGTGGCAGTGAGGTGGGAAGCACATCCCGCATCCCGGTCCTCCCTCCGCACTGCCCGCAGCCCACGCTCCGAGGGGGGACGGCCCCAAACCCCAGGAGAACCATCCCCATGTGTACAAAGAGCACAGGGCCAGGGGGAAAGGCGTTCTGGAGGCCGGGGGAGAGGAGGGCGGCAGCAAAGCCATGGGGGCTGAGCCCGCCCCGGCCCCGCGCGGTGCCAGCTTCGCCCTCGCCCGGCCCCCACGCTCAGCTGGCTCGAGGGGAAATCGCTTTGGAAGCCAGCTGGTTCTCATTGAGAGCCTGCGGGGAAGGGGAGAGGGAGAAGGAGGGGCGAGAGAATGAGGATTAAAATAATATTGTGTCGAAATCTCAATGAGAGGGAGAAAAGGGGGAAGAGGAGAGGAGCGAGCGCTTGCTGCAAGGCGGCGATGGAGCGGCGGCGATCCAGCCCACGGCTGATCTGGGATTATCTCCTGGCTCCCAGCAATGTGCTGGGCTTGGTGAGTTTGTCCTCGTTTAAACCCGGATTGATCCCACCACACACGCCCAGCCAGGGCAGCCCCTTCCCACCAGCACATCAGGTGGCCCAAAGGCACCACCAGGAACGCGTGGCCAACACTCCCCACTCACAGGAACCTGCATCAGGGAGGGGCTGGGCACTGAATGCCCCTGTTTGGGGCAGCCCAAGCCCTTCAGCCCTCCATTGGCACCTCTTATTTTACCTTTTTTTACTGGTGTTTCTGTATTTTAAATGGTCAGTTCCACACTGGAATTCACACAGATATACAGGGCAGGAGGGCAAAGGGCTTCCTGCCCCACGGCAACAAAACCTGTGTGCTGACAGATGTGCTACAAACATGCAAAACACCCCAACATTAGAGGGGTTGTTAGGTTTTTCCTTCTGAGATTAAATTACTGGGGGGGAAAAAGTACATTTCAAGCCAAGGATTGGGGAGCTTCACAAGATTATTTTTACTGTTTACTTTTTTTTGGATACTTGCTACAGTCCAACTGCATCTCTTGTGGTTGGCTTCTGACTGCCAAGAGCTCAGCTGAATTTTCTGAGCCCAGCCATCCCCAAGTCTCCATGTGCAGTCCAAGTCACCCACAGGCTCATCTCAGCCACAAAGCAGGGAAGGGGCAGGGAGGGAACCACGTTTAGGGCTGTATCAATGACACGCACCAGCAGCGAGTCCCTGATGGAGCTCTAGCACTAGTTTCCTATGGGAATGAGCCCTGGGCGTCCAGTTTCCTTGGTGGCTCCGAAAAGCCACGCTCAGCTTTTCCTTCCTGCAGGTTTTAACTCATGTCATGATCCGACGCTTCCCCGCGAAGCTTCACGGATCGTGGAGCTCAGCACATAAAACACCCAGCGCAGCAGCCTTTGAAGCAGAGCCCTTCAAAGACAGGCACATACCAAATCTACTGAGGTTTTCTACACAAACAAATTCAGCATGGCAAGAGCAAAACTAATTTGCAAAGATCTTTAATGTTGGAAGTCTCAAATGACTGACCCTTTCAAGAACAGCTGAATTCAATCCAGCTCTGAAGGTCCGTGCTGGCGATTCAACATGGAAAAGACCACGGGTATTTCAAAATATGTGGCTGTAATTACTGGGAAATAAAGAGCAACTCCAATTTTCTTGTTTCAGTGATGAAGAAGCTGCCCAGTGTGCTCCTAGTCTATAAGTGCACTGGCTTTTCTTTAAACATTCTTCTGCTGACACTTCCCTTCCATTAAAATAGCTCAACAATGGGGGGAAGAGCAGCTCCCCGTGCTCATAGGATCTTTACCTTACTTTGTACTCACACAGGAATTTCCTTGTTCTCCTGTGGGGGGAAGTTTCCATGCTCACACGCAAGTGGCTTTAGCACAGCGACCTGTGGCATCCCACAAAATGGTTTGCTCCCTTTTTCCACGAGATGGATGTAAATGCTTTGAGTATAAAGACTCGAGTTTGGGTGTGGATCAGCTGGGCTAAGAGAAGACAGAGGGGAGATGTGCTGCCAGTGGGGTGAGAAGGGTCATCCCATTCCATATGGTGACACGCTGCCTGCAGAGCAGCAGCTGTCCCAGCGCCTGGCACAGCTTCAGATGGACACCAGGGATGGACAGAGCCTTTGTCAGGATGGGCACCAGCTTCCAGCACGGCCCAGCCCTCTGGGCAACTGTAGGAATAAGCCCAGTGCAAAATGGAAATGGCAGATGGATTCCCATGCTGGGAAACTCCTGAGAGGTTCAAAGATGGGCCACAGCAGAAAAGGGTTTGTTCTGGGGTCTGGTGCTCCAAACAAGCCATCACATGGCTCACTGGGAAACAACCCAGGGCTTTGGTGGGGCTGGGATGGTCCCACCAGAGACATGAGCAATTACAGAATGGCTAAGACTGGGAAAGCTCTCCAAGTCCAACCATTCCACAGCACTGCCAGGCCCACCACAAACCCACACCCTCAAGTACCACATCCACATGGCTTTTAAATCCCTGCAGGGGTGGTGACCCCATCACTGGCCTGGGCAGCCTCTTCCAGAGCTTGACAGGTTTTCTGGGGAAGAAATTTTCCCTAATTTTCTTCCTAACCCTCCCCTGGCACAACCCTGACTGCATCCAATGCTCCCTGCAACACCCTGTGCTGGCACAGCCACACCAACCCAACTCTTCTTCCCTTGCACCAGACCCATGTGCCATGGATGCAACACCCATCCCGTGTCCTCACCAGCACTGTGGAAACCCAGCAGGAACCCACCTGAGATGGAGGAGAAAGCCCCCCCTCCAAGTGTGCAGCTCCAGAGCTGTCACCCAACTCAGGCCCCAACCATAAAACAAGCTCCACAATGGGGTTATTTATTTTTTTGAAGTCACAAATGATTTCCAGCAGCAGGAGGGTGGAAGGATGTGGCTCTCTGGACCCTGCCCACGGCACCCAGCCAGTCTCATAAATGGTTGGCAGCCAGTGGAGCAGCAAACCCATTTCTATTGAAATGAGCTTGTTACTACTAATTTTTACTGCCTTCCCAGTCGATTCATAAAGTTTTGTTGGGGTTTTTTTTGTTCAGTTGGGGGTTTTTTTGCAGATCTCAGAAAGCAATTCCTGTGACACTTGAGGAAAACCGAGCCCTGGCCTCCCCACCAGGAGCGATCCCGACACAGGC
The DNA here is from genome assembly GCA_013400415.1 of Scytalopus superciliaris. Taxonomy (NCBI): domain Eukaryota; kingdom Metazoa; phylum Chordata; class Aves; order Passeriformes; family Rhinocryptidae; genus Scytalopus; species Scytalopus superciliaris. The sequence goes on from VXBX01004962.1 coordinate 416,454, forward strand.
GCCTCATCCCCCTCAGAACTACAGAGTCTTGGTTTCAGGGCTCCATAAAATCCTAGGAGAAAGAGTTCTCCAGAACAGAGGCCAAAATCAAAACCTGGTGCATTCAGTTTTACTGTTATCAGCCCTGTGGCAGAACAGCTCCATGGCAGCTGCAGACACACATTTTATAGGGAGGGTTTGGGTCTGAGACATTAAACTCCCCATTTTCACATCTGCTCTTTCTCTCCACAGCTGGATGCACTGAGTTCTTGCACCAGACAAACTCAACCAGACCTAATCTTGGAGCCTGAGCTTTTTATAAGCACCAGTGACTATTTGCTGCGAGACTTGGCAAAGCTTTGCTCATGATTCCAGTGCCTGCTGAGATGGGATGGATCCCAAAATCATGGACTGATTTGGGGCAGAAAAGACCTCACAGACCAACTCACTCCAACCCCCTGCCACGGACAGAGACACCTTCTAACAGCCCAGGTTGCTCAGAGCTCCATCCAACCTGGCCCTAAACACTGCCAGGGTAAGAATTCCTGTTTTCTGATGGGCAAGGAGAGCCCAAGTGATACACCCTGCAAACACCACAAGGGTCACAACAGTTGTACTTCATCCAAACTCCTAACACAGAGACTGTACAGCTCAACACAGCTCAGCCCCGAGATGGGCCCTGGGACAGGAGCTGAGAGCACCAGTAGGCCAGGAGGAGGATGCTCTGGGACAAGCCCACCCAGCTTCATTTACATCTGTGTGGCATTTCTAAGTGTCTTCAGCACTGCCACTCCCCTGTGCCTTGCTTATTGCTTAGACTTCATCAGTGTAAAGCCCTTTTCCTACATATTTATGTCCCTTTCCCAAGTGTTGGTTGGACCCTAAAGAAATCTGCAGCACAAGGCAAGGGGATCCTCAGCATAATTCCACAGCTTTGGCAAAGTGTTGGGTTATCCCACGGCTTTTAAAAGGAATGGGGAAAAAATACATATAGTTCATTTTCACTGTAGGGTTCAAAGAGCAACAAATATAAAAACAACAGGGAAAAAACCATCAAGGCATGGCAGTGTTTGGCACAGGGCTTGGGGGAAGGTGCAAGGACATCGCTGGGGGTGAGTGATGCCAACAGCATTGATCCAGGAACAGGGGAGTTCCCAGCCACCACTGCCCATGTGTGCCTTCCCCATGCAGGACAGGGATGCTCTGAGACCCCCCAGGCTGAGCAGGGGCAGAGGAATCAACTGCATTGTTCTTCCCCAGGACAAACTCGCCTTCTCCCGGCATGGGGTCTCACAAACGGGCTGTTGTGCGAGCCCAGCGCTGGCACTGCCCCCAACACACCACACTCACAGCAGCCAGAGGGCAAATCAGGCAAGGCAAGGCAAGGCAAGGCAAGCTCTGAACAGCACATCCATCCCTCCGGGAGCCTCGGGAGACAGACGGAATAAAGCTAAACACAACTCAGCCTTGTAACAGAATTACAGCGTTTGGGTTTGAAGGGACCTTAAAGCTCATCTCTAAAAGCTCATCCAGCTCCACCCCCTGCCATGGGCAGGGACACCTCCCACCAGCCCAGGTTGCTCCAAGCCCTGTCCAACCTGGCCTTGGACACTTCCAGGCATGGAGCAGCCACAGCTTCTCTGGGCAACCCACCACTCAGACCCCGAAGTGCCACATCTCCCTACAGGTATCTATGGGGCTTTTCTCCCTTCTTAAACAGAAAACAGTGGTTTGCATCACTGTATGTGGAACCATAAAGCAGCTGGCATTTTTTTCCTAAAGTCTTTAACATTCTTTGGCTCCTCAAATGGAAAAATCTTAGCAAATGAGATCTTAATAAATGGAAAGAGCTAAAAAATAGCCTTTCTGCTGGCATGCTTTGCTCCTGCTAATGGAATACATAGATAAAACCAACACGGTTGTGTCTCCCACCCTTCCGCAGGGCTGAGAGAAATCCTGCCTGGGCAATCCTGGCATCAAGAGATGCCGCCCCTGCAGCAGGATGAAGCCTCCAACTTCTCCAGCTTGGAGGAAAAGGCAGCCTGATCCCCCTCAGCTGCTACAAGCACTTAGGAGGAGGAACATCTCCAAGCCCAAAGAGGCAGAGGAAGGGCAAGGCAGCTCTTCCAAGGCCAAGAGAGGAGATGGCCAAACTGCTGAGTATCAGTGTCCAAGAAATGTGACACAAGGGCACTTCCATGAACTGCCACTGAGGGAGGGAGGGATGGCTTTGGTCCAGCATTTGCCCTGGGAACCACACCTGGAATGGCATGGGGGGCATGGGGATGCTGCAGGGCTCCACTGAGAGGGGTCCTTGCACCACCAGGAAAGACCTCCTGCATCCTCCAGGAACAAAAAACTGCAGTGAAGGGAAAAACAAACTCTGCACATCCCTCTCCCTTGCACTGCTGGGAATTGAACTTTTTGACAGGTTTCATGCCTTGACTTTTATAACCTCAAATGCAAAAGAGAAGCACCTCAAGCCTGTCTGTTCCCAGACAGAGATTGCATCCCTGTGGAGAGGCAGCATCAGGCTGTACTGTGTGAGGGAATTCAGGTCTGGGTATCCAAGGTAATGCTTACATATTTAAAGCAAAAAGGGGTGCAGGGCTGACTGAGGAGATGCTGGGGCAGGAACAGACCTTTGCTTTTAACTGTATTTATATCCTCTGATTCTGCTGGTGTTTCCCCACATATTCCCACAGCCAAAGCCCAGGATGAGGAACCAGAGTGATGCTCAGCTTCTCAGTGGAGGAGAAGCACCTCTGGGAACAGGGTTGTGGGGCAGCAACACACTCCAGCATTTCAGTGCTGGAGCCTGTTTAATCCCTGCTCCAGCCCAGAGGCTGCAAAGGCCATTACCAGTCAGCTCTGCAAGAGGTCAGCCAAGACAGGCATTTCCATGTGAAATGTTTTTGTTCTTACACAAAAAAATAGCCCAAACAGGAATTCAACAGTTCTCAGCATCCAAAGCCCAGATTCCAGTGCTGCTGATGGGCTGCTCATCTTCCTATCAGCCTTCCCTCTCTGACCCCGGAGTGCTGGGTTTTCCCATTTTCTGGGGCTGTGAGGAAGGCTGGAGAAGGACTTAGGGCAGGGTGGGGTTGCCCAGAGAAGCTGGGGCTGCCTCATCCCTGGGAGTGTCCAAGGCCAGGTTGGATGGCACTTGGAGCAACGTGGGCTGGTGGAAGGTGGTGTGGGATGGGATGAGTTTTAAGGTCCCTTTAAACCCAAACCACTCCAGGATTCCATGAACCACCCAAGTGTCAGGCACAGACCAGGAGGCAGAGCGAGTGCAGCCGCTGCTGGGACGGGCACCATCCAAACCCCATACCCCATAAAGCAAGGTGAGACCCCAAGGATCAGACACCCCTCCTCCTGCTCCTCCATCCCCCCGAGTCCAGGGAGGCAGCAAGTGCTGGGAGTCCCAGCAGCCACGTGCCTAATCCCCGCCGATCCCGGCACTTCGCAGGGACAAAGAGCCGAGTCTCCGCTGCCAGGAAATCCAACCTGTGGTTCCAGGGGCTCGGGGCACTTCAAAGCCCTCAGCAGCCCGGCCAGCAGCAGTAAAGGGATGTACTTTTGGGCTGTGGGAGCAGCAAAGTAAAATCCACACAAATAAGCAGTGTTCCAGAAAACCAGGTTTAACCATCAGCGGCTCCGAATGACGGGGATGTTTTTCCTGAGGGTTTTTTTTTTCTCCCCCTTTCCCGTTTCCCTTTTTTTTTTTTTTTTTTTTTTTTTTTCCCATTTCTTACTAAAACCAGCTCAATCTCCCACACCACACCCCCCCTTTTGGGTCTGAGCATCCTCCTGAGGTAAAATGCTGAGCTGGGTATTGGAGCCCGGGAAAGGAGGTGCCTTTGATGAACAGCAAATGTCCAGACTTCAATCGTTTCGGGGAGCGCCACACATTTAATAAGTTATTTCCGTGGAAAACCTTAGTAACTCAGTTATGAATCAAGCCTATAAACACCTCTCACTCATCAAAGTGCCACAAAAAAAATCTATTACTGTGACTGTGAACACAAGCCTCTCTCTACAGGTCCACTAGAAGAAGCCAAAATTCCTCCTTCAAAACATTCACCGTTTTCAAAGGTCATAAATACACTGGTCCAGTATTCAGCAAATCCCCTCAGAAAGCAAAACACAGGCACAGAGAAAAAGGAAAGTTCAAACAAAGACGTACCATCGGATCTGTGCTGCTGAAAGGACACAACCAGCTACATCAAAAGAACTTTTACTACCTAGAAAGCCCTATCCAACCCCTAATAGGGTGCAAGAATGTAATGTTTTGGCTACAAAGATTAAACTAATTTACTTTTAAGTAACTTGCTTACTTCCTGATGTTTCTTTTTTGAAGAGTGATGCCTAGGTGCTTGGAGAAGTAAGGGATGTGATTATTCTGTGATTCAAGGCCAAACATCATAAGTACTCAATGAACCACAGACAAAAACATATTTTATCTGGGTGTTGTACTTACTCCAAGAACTTCTAGGTTGAAAACATCCAGGCTAGCTGTGAAAATCCATCCCAGTTCCAGGTGAGAGAGGGAGAAAAGGCAACTCTCTCTCCTCCTCTGCAGAAATACACTGAGAAATTCAGAGTGTTGCCTACAGTGCTCCCTAAATAGTGCCCCAAGGAACCTTCACCTCAGGGCATCATCCTGCCTGGCTCTATCCTGGGAAGTTCTCCTTCAGTCAGGGAGCTGTGTGGACACACAGGAACACAGAGGGATCATCTGCCAAGCACCTTTAATCCCTGCATTAGGCACGGGGCCAAATATTGATAAGACCAATCTTGTTCCCCCACCCTTGTGCACCAGGCAGCCTGTGCTACTCCAGGCAGGTGATCCCAAGGCTCTGGCAGCTGGATTTATATTTTATACTCCTTCTTCTGGACTAGGGACAGCTCTGATTGCCTGTATTTTTCAAGTGCTGTCTGCTGGATGGTTACAGCAGTAGTATCAGCCATCACAATAATCCAAAGGCAAAGATCTTCTGGCACATGAAGCAATGCAAGCAATGGATGGTGACAGGGAAGATTTCAGCTCAATTCCCAGCCCTGCAGCAGCTGGGAATATCCCTCACTGGCAGGGAATAACACGTGGGAAGCAGGGAGTTCACCACTATTTCAGATGAAGAACATCAAGTGAAGATGCTCCTTGGGACAGCAGCTCCTTGGGATGCAGCAGCCCTGGCTGAGCACAGGATGCTGCAGGAGCTCCCTCCCATCCTGCCCTCTCAACACCAAATGTGCTGGAGAAAGGCACTTCTCTTGCAATGCCTTCACGTGACCAACAATAAAGGGACATCTCTCCACCTCCCAGTCCAGAAGACACTTTCCCTCCTGGAAAACAGTCTTTTTGGATGCTCTATTTCCCTCCTTGGGAGACCTTCAGCACAAACCATCTCTTCCCATCCCCAGCAAATTCCCCAATGGTCCCTCACCCTTCACAAAATTCCTTTTCCCTCCCCACACTCAGCTCTGCATTAATCTTGGGACCAAGAGCCTTGCACTGAGAGCCCATAACCCACAGGGGATTTTTTACTAACAGGTGTCACTCCTTGAAAAGCCTTTCTTGAATTGGTGCTTGCTCAGCCTCAATGCTCTGGACATCTTCAGCTGCTTCTTATGACCCCAAGTGGAATATTCCCTGCTGGGTTACATTGCTTCTGGATGAAGCACTGCCATCAACAGGCTTTGGACACAACAAGGAGCCCACGTGGCTACAGAATCAATGATCCCTTTCCCCTCTGCTCCAAAACCAGGAATGTCTGAACTCCAGGAGCTGCCAACTGAGCTCACTGTGGTGGGCACAAAAACCCCACCACTCTCCTGTAAAGCCACAGGCTCCGGTGGATTTATCATGAACCCAGAAGGACATCTGCTGTGGGATAAGAGAGCACACCTGCACTCTCTGAGAGGGACAGCACTGGAAGCCCAGGGATGCTCTCCCAGAGCTTCCCCACCTTCCCTTCCAGGGATTAACTCCATGATTCACCCGGTACTTTGAGAAGCTGCCTTTGATGTCAGCCCCAGGCAGGGCCAGAAGCTGCACATGACCAAAGCCACAGGGCAGGCAGGTTATTGCTCTGGAGCTCTCCCAGCCATCCAGGAGGATGCTCTCCCCCAGGGATTCCAACATCCACAGCCATCCATGGCCACATGGGAAGAACAGGGAGCAAAGAGCTCCTCTCTGAAGCACACTGGAAAATAGATGCCCTTTATTTCCCGTTGGCAAACTCAAATTATGGAGGAAAACTGTTTAATATAAAAACATCTGACAAAGCACCTCCAGGATGTATTTTTTTGCATCAAAGAAGTAGCTCTTGGCAACAGGCTCGTTCCTCCAACCAGGAGAAGTTTTAGCCAAACCCTGATTGTTCTAGACTGCACAGGGTTAGACAGGCCAGCAAACTTACAGTTAAATAAGAAAGAAAAAAGAAACCAGACCATTTCTGGCCCAAATAAACATCTGTCTGTGATTAAACTGGATGCACAGAGATGTTCTGCCTGGGTTTTAATGGATTTGTTTCTGCAGGACTGGAGGAAAAAAGGATGAAAAGGCTCCAGGGTGCTGCTGGGTCAGGCCCAGCCTGCAGTGGGACACACCAGAGTCAACCCCCAAAAAGTAACAAAACCAACATTTCCCCTCCCCCAGAAGAAACTGCTGCCCTGTTAATGAGAAAAACATCATTTTTTTCTCTTCACAGGTAGTCCCACAATCTCTCCCTGGGCCGGAAAGGGCCATGTTTGCCCAGTTGCCACACGTATCCGCCCGACACATTTAACAGGCTTTTTTTTCTCCCTGCTCCTAACACACAGGATCTTCATAAATTTCCTTGGTAGCATAAATCCTGCAGCCTGTTATTGCTGGGGGGAGAGGAAGAGAGACATTCACTTTCTCCATTCAGTGGGTTTTAAATATGTTTCCTTAAGTTCATGCTAAATGTTGCTGGAAGCAGAAGCAGCCCTGTGGCATCCCTTCAGCAGGGCTGAGTCACCAGCTGTGAGGGACAGGCAGGTCCCTGCCTTCTGCCTCCCTCTGGAGGGGCCCTGCTCCCCAAATCCAGCACCCCCAGTCCCACCACTGCCCTGGAAAACTTCTCCATCTTCCCAGGCCTTGGAAAAAAAAGCATCAGAAATAATTTAAGCGAGCTCCAGCCTGTTCAGTCTCTCTATTTACAATTCACTTAAGAGTTGGACTCCGTGGTCTTTGGGGGTCACTTTCAACTCAGAATATTCTGTAACTCAATTTCTTATCTCTGTTAATTCCCAATTATCCTCTACCAGCATCAGACTAAGTCATCCAGCAGAACTCATCCCCTTCCAGAGCTGCTGGGAATAGACTCAACCTGCACTTCCACTTTCAGGGGGAAACAACTTCCCTCCACTTCAGAGTGTGGAGAGAATTCATCCTTCCTCCAACAAACCAACTCACTATTTCTCCCTCTGGATGCACATTTTCAGCTACAAATGGGTTCAACCAGCAGACTTTTAGCACATGGGAAATGAATTGATTTAGTTTTGAAAAAAATAATAGTATTTTTGGAAAAAATAAACCAGCACCCTCCCTGGCAATGGCCAAGGCAGCAGGAGGATCCTGAGCCGCAAGACCACCTTTTGCTCAACCCTTCCCCTCCTGCAGAGTCCTTGGGCCCTCCAGAATTTAATGCCACCACTACCAAGAACTCTGGTTGCTGCTCGTAGGAATTCCTGGGGCTTTTTCAGGCAGACAGACACCATGCTGTGTAAGGGGAGGGCTGAGGAGCAGGGCTATTTCATGGTCTTTAGGAGAGGGTCCTTCCCAGGGATGGTGAGGGACAGCCCTGTGGGCCTGAGGAGGGCAGGCAATCCCAAAGGGCCCACAACATCTGCTCCAGCACGTCCCCAGCACCCCGAACCAGTTCCTGCAGCAGCAGCACATCCCTCTACAAGCCTGGCAAGTCTAACGGGTACAGCAGCTTCTTGGCATGTGCTGGAGGAGCCAAGTCTGAGGGGAAGGGAAAAAAAAATTACTACAACTGTTCCACCAATTATGAGTCACGAGGCTGAGCTTTTGTTCCTGCCTTGCTGGATTGTGCCCTTTCCCTGGTATTTCCCCAGCCAGGCTGAGAGCCGCGGGGACGCCGGCACCGGCCACGGCTCTGCCAGCCCCTGGGGACAGGCACAGCCCCGGCCAGGGCAACCACCTGGGGCTGCAACACAGCTCCCAGAACAGCAGGGTTCCCTCAGCTCTGCTCCCCAGGCAGGAATATATCTAATGGGGGAAAGCAGGAGCCCCTCTTTGTACTCTGACAAGCCTGAATGTGATGCTGCTTGAGCTCAGGAGACAGAAAGTTCAGGGCCAAACACCTCCAAGTGCCTTTTCCCAGCAACCCAGGTCATCCCAAGCCATTGCACCTCACTCAGAAAGCAGGAGCATCCCTAATTCAAGGCAAATGCTGTGGCTGGACAATGATCCCTGGACAGACAACTTTGCTTCATGACCCAAACACTGTGAACCCCAGAGGAGAGGGCTCTGGGTACCACCCATGGACCCAGGTCATCACACAGGAGGTCACATCCACCCAAATATCCACAACTTGTGCTTCCAGTTAGCACTGGCTGTTCCTCAATTTTATAGTTAGTCTGCCAGTTCATTGAAGACTTTTCTTCTTAAGAGTGGTATTAGAGCCATGAAAGGTTCTACTTCAAAAACAGAGCGTGGGGTTCTTTTAAATTTATACATATGACAGAGATCATCTTTTGCCTTCATGCTAAAACTTCCTGTTTAGAAGTTCATCAAGTAAAGGACCAACAGAAGAAGAATGGTTCTCTTTGTTATCCAAAATTGAATTTTGTGGTTTTAGTAGGAAAAGCCTTTTTGATGATCAAAGCTGGAGCAATAAATAGTAGTGGCTTGATGCTAGATCCAAAATGTACTTATTTTTGGAAGAGGAGTTAAATGCACACTGAGCTCCTTTGGTACACAAGGGGAGGCAGAAGGACCATGTGCTTTGTGTATCCTTTCCACAGACCTACACTTCCAGCAAAGCTATTAAAGAAGCTGAAATGGAGAATAAACAAACTGCAACGTGGCAGGTAGACCGGAGCCTAAGTGGGTTTTTCCCTTTCACCTCCCCGTGATGACATGTATGGGTTAACTTCAGCACAGCTCTTATCCTCTTTCAGCAATCGTGAGCACTGGGGGAAAATAAATCACCCAGCCCCAGACTCTTATTAAAAGTTACACCGCTGGAAACACAGGGGGAGAGGAGGGATCCGATTTCAGCACGATCTCAGTCACATGTTATCATTATATTGTTCAAGGAAAAGTTAAAATCTCTCTTCTGTTCCACAAAACCCACCAGATGTCCCATAAAGACTCTGCCGCGAGGGAAGCTAAACCATTCCATCCTCAGGAACCCCAGTTTTCCAACTCGGCCGCTCTAATTAACGACAATTAACAAGCTACAATAAAAGCCGTGGGCACGGGGAGCTCTACGGACACGCATCCAGCCCCAGGAATGTTTGCTAGGAATTGCAAACACATATTTATTATAGCAGAGGCCTGAAGGGATCCAACTCCTGGCTATCAATTGTTCCCCTGCCACGGACACTTGGCAGCACAACAAAGGGCGGGCGGCTGGCACAGCCGGCCCCGGCACGCGGCAGCACCGCGGCACGGCCGGCCCCCCGCGCCAGGGGCACCTCGGCGGGCAAGGGAACATCCCCGGGGGGAAACGTGCCACCACACCGTGACACTGCTGCTGCTCCAAGGCTCTCTGGGGAGCTGCGGGGCTGGCATCGGCTTCAACAGCCCGAGCAAGGCGCAGCTCTCTGCAAACCATCCAGAAACTCTTCCAGGTGAGAACACCAAGGGAAAAGCCACGACTAAGGGACTGGTACCTCGGTGGCCCCCTCCATCACCACCAACTGACAGCATCCCTCAGGGAAAGCAGCAAACTCCACACACGTGCTCAGCAATTCAGCAACCAAGGCACCCAAGTCCCACCCAACCACAGCTGCTGAAGGAGGCACATGGGGCTCTGCCAAGACCAAGGTTTGTCTACTTTCATCTCAGTTCTCAGATCATTAACCAGGCAAAGAATTTAATCCTGGTCCTATAGAGAGGCCTGTCCTGTCCCCTGCATGGTCAGCCCCCCGCCTGGGATGAGACACCAAGGAGAGAACGATGTGGAACCATCACTGCAGCCAGAGCCAGGGAAAGCCCCAACCCTACCTGCTGTCAGGGAAAACCACCCCGGGCCTTACAGAGCCCCATTAAACGAATGAAAGGTTGCAGGGGTGGGGCAGAGCAAAATCCAGGACCTAATTAAGCCAGGCTTTGTTGGGGAGCTGTGATGGCAGCGTAGCTGGGAGCCTGCCCATGAAAGCAGCGACTGCACCGCGGGGCCAGGGCCCAACAGGTAACACAGGCCCGACGGACCCGGCAGGAACCACCACAAAGCAGCAGCATTTGGAATGGCCTCACTGCTCCTGCCATGGAAATGGGGAGGGTGCACAGCCCCACCCCACAGCGGCCCCGGAGCTTGGGAGAGGTCCAGGTGGCTCCCACAGGGGACACACGTGGCCTTGTGGCCACCCCCCAAACATCCCCACTCACCCCACCAACAGCACCTTATCACAACACACGGAGTGCTGGCATCTCTGAACAAACTCAAGTAACTGCTCTTTCCTTCCCTTCTTTTCACACCAAGAAGAACACAAACCAAGATGAGCAGGACCACAGAGAGCCCCCACCCTGCCCCAGCCCCCGGCGCAGCCCATGCAAACATCTGCCAACCTGAGAAATCGCCGGGCGTGACGTTGGGCGAGTTTGTAGCCTCTGTTTCAGTGTAAGACAACGTGGAATCTGATAGATCTGAAAAAAAGGGTGAAAAAAAGAGCACTTTTAGTCCTCCTGTGTTTGCCAGCACTATGTGAGCACCCCCTGGCTCTTCACTTCTCACCTCCTCCCCCAGAGAAACTCTCCACGGAGCCAGAAATCAACCATTAACTTTGTAGCTGTACCACGCAAATGCAAAGCTTGAATTGCCTCGACCACAAAAATAACTCCAGTTAAGTTGATCAAACAAGTAGGAACTTGGTGCTTACTGGATAAAGTTACATTAAGCCTCTAAACAAGTCAGAGTTACTATACTTAATTATCACCATTAAAATTCTTGAAGCTGTTTATTCTTGCTTCCTTCCTTCCTTCCTCTTTGCTGAAGCGAAGGAAACTTTGTTTTAACAAGTTAAGAGTCTTTGTTATTCTCCCCTGCTTACACCCCTCTAATTAAGTGCTCAACTGTTTGCTCACAGATTAACTATTATTTTTCCAATCAAACAAGCCAGTGAAGCAAATTTCAATCCCTGGCTGTTGTTTTAATAAAGTCACGTGTTGCTCACTATCATCTCTCCCTGCAGCACAAGCACTTTCTAAAGGGAATTAACTTGGAAGGGGGAGCGCAGGGAGGGACAACTCCTTTTTTCTTTGCCTCCACACCTAACAAAAAAAAAAAAAAGAAAAAAAGAAAAGAAACCACAGGCAGCCAGTTTGGCTTTGCAGGACACTCTGGTCACAGCCCTGTGGTGACAAAGGCGCCGGTCCCTCCGCTGGGCTCAGGGTGCCTTCATGGCTGTACCGCAGGGAGATCCCAGGGCAGGGACTCACCTTTGGCAGGGACAGCTCCCGCCTTCCCTCGGGGCTGGGTGGGACAGGCAGGAAGGCTGGCCCATTCCTATCACCCTGCCAAACCCTGTCTGTCTCCTCCCTGTCCCTGCCTCATGGGGAGCTAAAGTGGCTCACGCTGGTCGCTATGCCGGGTAAGTCAGAGCCACTGGCCACAGCTGAAGGAAGAAATCCCTCAGCTGCACAGATGCCAGCAAAAATCCCAAGGGACACGGGATTCCTCCCTTCTTTCCCATGTCTTTGCTTCCCATTTAACTGAGCAAGAAGCAGGTGCTGAGAAAGATGATCAGGATGCAGCAATGCCAACTTGAAACACCCCCAAGCCAACATGCAGCACACAGGACCACAGTCCAAGGCTGCCAGGCTCTCCAGCACCCTTCAGTCCATGCCCAGCCTACCCATCCCAGCAGCTTTCGCCACCTTTGCTTGGAAAACCTTTCATAATTCACCAGGAAAAGTGATACCCCACTCAGAAATTACACAGAGCTGCATTTCAAAGACTTCACATCTCATTATACTGAGCAGAGGAAAGGTAAGAGCTGGTTCCTCCATGGGGCAGAGCAGCCAGGCCTTTATGGAAATGGAACCCAGGAGCTCCCACTCCCCCTCTGCTCCATCATCCCACAGATTACACACGCAGACAAAACATGACGTCTGGTAACCTTTCATTACGCCTTCATTAAAAATAGAGCTTCATATTATTTTGGAAAATATGCATGTGTCTACATGGTAATTTGGTAGGATAAACTCACATCCATTTACTTCTTAAAGCCTGTCAGGTGATGCTTGCTCAGAAATAATGAGGAGCCATAAAATCCTGACTTGTTGGCTTTTGCCTGACATGCCAGGGAGGGCTGTCTCAGAACCAGCACCGGGACTGCACCATGAAAGAGCTCCCGGGAGATCAAAAGAGAGAAAACACATACCCAGTGGCTTTTGCTCATCATTAGGAGACAGCCGAGAGTAGGGAGGTGGTGGAGACTCTGGAAAAACAAAACTTTAGGTTAGTGCTGTGTTCAGTTTATCAACAAACCCTCCCGCTTATCTCTTGGGGTAGGAACTTTTCCAAGGTTATCAACACCCAATGGAAAAAAAAAAACAACACTTGGAAGCAACCGGAGACCAAGAGTTTTCCCAGGTTTTGATGAGTGGGGGTTCCACCCTGACCATTCAAAGTGGGCTTTACTACTGAAAACACTGCAAGTCTCCCCTACACCCCTGTCCCATATCCGTGCCTGGGCACCCACACAAAACATCCCGTTGCTTCCCAAAGAACAATGTTTCCATCATCTGCACTGGGAGACAACCTTCCAGCCACGACTCCAACACACATGGACCTAGCAAGAGCTCCCCAAACACATTACAAGTATACTGAAAGAGGGCATTGGTGATGAAAAGACACTCCTCTCTTGGCACATAAAGGCTGACACCGGAGCCAGGCTGGCTTCAGCCAACAAGCCACCAAACTTTGGTCCCTCCCAAGCAAGGCCTCGGCACATGAGTGACTCAGCCCGTGGTCCTGCTCACTGATCTCCATCCCACAAAGCTCAGCTCCAAGCAGCAGGACTGCAGCAGTCATGTGCTCCAAGTTCTGCAAGCCCTTAGAAGTGCTTTGCTGAATCAGGTCATTCAACTGGCTCCTGCTGTCCTTGGAAGGGTCAAGACCACGCGAGAGGCTGATGAAGGTCCTTCACCAACTCTGTGCCCTGATTAGTATTTTCCCTTTCCACAATATGACAGTGACGTGTTTCTCCAATTATTACTTGCCAAAACAGTGCTGCCAGCTGACCTATACCATGGAACCAGCACTGAGCAGGCACTGACTCCAGGGAGAAATTGCACTGAAAACCAATGGCATCACACTGACCCCAGACTACTGAAACGTGAGTGTGCTCCTCAGCTCCCACACGGATCCAAAAGGCACTCAGCCCACAACTGCAGCTCAGCTCGGGCGAGTTCATCAAAGAGAACCTCAGCATCCCCCATGGGATAGCTCCGGGGTCATCTACTCCTTCTAAGAAAAGCTTCCAGAAAAGGTTCCCCATCTCTCCTACTGGAGCAGGATGCTCTTCTCACAAGGGGTCTGAGAGTCCCAAAATAAAAAATAATGGTGCCACAGTCCCCATGTGGATGTAACAGCCCAACCTGTGCCGTGCAGGTGCCACACCAGAGCCAGAGCTGCTGCCACAGGGGCCTTCCTCCCAGCACCTCAGCTACCTCACCCACAGTAACCTGGGTGGGAAACACGACCAGGGGTGATCTCTGCGGGGAGCCACTTGTGGAAAAGGCCATCAGGGCTTTTTCTTGGCTCCTGCCAGCAGCGCCCAGGCGGTGCGGGTGGGGCCCTGGCACAGTCACCCACTATCAGAGTGATAAGGAGCCACTTGATAACAGCTCTGCTTTCTACTACTCCCAGCACGGGCCTGGCAGCCACTCGCGGCTGGGAAAACCACCCCGGCTCCAGGAAAGCGACTGGGAAACTTTGCCCGTCTCTAAAATAAATGCCCCGTTCCTACAAACACAACTCTGCTCCAACTGGAGTAAAAAAGCTGCCTCCAGCCTCTAGCGACCTTCGGGGGAAGCACGCCCGGCAGAGAAATGTCTTTGAAAGAAGTGATGCAAAGCACCAAGTGAGGCGGGAGCCCAGATTGCAAAATGAGAAAGAAAACCCAAGTTCTCGCCAAAAAAAGGCGACTGTCGGCATCAGAGTGGGTTTGGGTTGGAAGGGACATTAAGGGCCAACTTGTTCCATCCCCTGCCATCCACCACCAGCCCAAGTTGCTCCAAGCCCCGTCCAACCTGGCCTTGGACACTTCCAGGGATGGGACAGGCACAGCTTCTCTGGGCACCCTGTGCCAGGGCCTGCCCGCCCTCCCAGGGAACAATTCCTCCCCAGTACCCCATCTAACCCTGCCCTCTGGCAGTACGAGCCCAACCGTCCCGTTTTCTTGCAGAGCTTTTGTACAGCCCTGTAAGTGTCGTTCCCATTCCTGCCCCTCAAGCACGAACACGTCTCGGCTCCGTGTAACTCCCCAGCTCACACGGACGCACCATCGTGCATCGCTGAGAGAAACAAACAAACAAAAAACCCTCAAGAAAACCCAACCCGCTCCTTTGCAAACGCCCACCTTTGCTCAGGGTAAAAAAGCGAGCGAGCCCCGGTGGGTGCGGGTTTGCCGGGGCATCCCCGCAGGCTGGGGGCAGCCCCCCCGAGGCGCCCTGCGGCTTTAAGCAGCGGCGGTGCCCGCCCGGCTCCGATAGGAGCGAGCCAGGCTGGCGNTGGACACTTCCAGGGATGGGACAGGCACAGCTTCTCTGGGCACCCTGTGCCAGGGCCTGCCCGCCCTCCCAGGGAACAATTCCTCCCCAGTACCCCATCTAACCCTGCCCTCTGGCAGTACGAGCCCAACCGTCCCGTTTTCTTGCAGAGCTTNGCTGGCGGCAGGGGAGCGGGGGATGCCCGGCGGGGCCCCCGGGCCGGGCGCATCCTCCCCCCCACCCCCCAGGGCTTCCCCGCCGCGGCAGCAGCGCTGCCCACGAGGGTTCAGAGAAACCCAGAGCCCCCAGATCGGTGTGTCTGAGGGGGCGACCCCCCTCCCCGCCGCTCACCTGGCCCACAGAGGCGGCTGAAGTGGTAGGGGTTGCAGCAGACGGTGGGTCCGTCGGCGACGCCGAAGCTCTGGCACTCGCAGAGGGGCTTC
>VXBX01004964.1:0-21209 GCA_013400415.1 Scytalopus superciliaris
CCAACCCCAACTTTCACAGGTTCTGACCCTCCACGATGGAGACTCTTCTGTGCTGGCCTGTCCTGAAACCTCCCCAACCTCCTGGTGAAAACCGAACCCTCCAATCACAGAATCCTTAAACCTGGAAAACACCTCCAAGCTCATCAAGTCCAACCTTCGACCTGCCAAGCTGAAATTCAACGGGTTTATAGCAATCATGGTGTTATTTAATTATGATATTCCTTCTCCCTCCCTAATAAAGCCCTTGGATTAATTGTTTCTTGTTTATTTAATTAACTTGTTTAGGCTCTTGTTTCTCCCAGTGCCAGGGGCCGTGGTGGGTGCCCAGCAAAGCTTCAGAGAGCTGAAGTCTCCTCATAACACACAAGAACTGATAATTTTGAAAGCCTTGCAAAATGTCCCCGCTATGTTTCTTTGGCAATGCCTGTATTTGGATGAAATTGTTCTCAAAACCCTCCCTCTTGCACTGGGTGCCTGCACTGAAACATCTCAGCTTTTTGGGATTCTCAGCAGTTTCCTCAGAATGGGGGCGGTCAGAAAATCCCTGTTGCTTTTGCGTGCCTGATCCTTGCCCAGGTGGCATCAAATACCTGTTTCCAAAGGCAGCACAGCCAGGGGGATGGAAAAATATCTGGGATAGTGAGAAAATCTGGTATCCAAAAGGGGAGAGCTGTTTATTCTGAGTAAGTTTTCTTTAAAGAGAGATGATTGTTCCCCGTTGGGAATGTCCCAGGTGGGAGGTTCCAATGAGTGTCCCCTGCCATCAGCTGGGAAGCTGAAGCACTTCCAAAGCCTCCTGTAGGAAAGGAGGCTGAGCAAGCTGATGAAAAACTAAATATCTGTCTAAAACCCACCTGGTCAGGGAAATAAGGGCAGTATTTCCATGCTCTGTTTTGCTCGTGGATGGCAGAGGTTCAGGGAGGCTCCTGAAGCTCTTCTCTGAAAAATCTGAGTTTTGGGTCCCTGTGGTGCGTTGGAAAGTGAGGACTGTACAAAACAGAGCAGGGTTTGGCTGGCAGGAGCCTCCTAAAAGAGGAAATCACCATGCAGTGGCACAGTGTGCTCTCTGGCAAGGAGGGAAAAGGCTTTTGGAGTTTGGGGATTGGTTTATTTTCAGATCTTTTAATAAAATCTGTGGGGAAAACTGCTAAATTTGAGGTTCCCTACAAGCTTCTTGTTGAATTGTTTTCCCTTTTCACTTCTTTGATTTGTATCCATATTTACTGGTTTCCACTGTCCATAAAGAGGATAATACTGAGACACCAATTGTTTCCACGAAATTCCAAATGTAAGAAACAGCCAGTAAAACCAAATCTTTATATTTCAGGAGCTGCCTGAGGTTTATTTTGTGAGCATTTGTGGAGAAGGAGAAAGCCCAGAGGTTATTTTAGCTCCTTCCTGTTCTCATTAGCCATGCAAATCCCCCCCATGGCTGTTAAATGCTGTCAGAGGATGGCTTTATAATAACCATTGTCTATAGTATGGAATCAGAGAGTCATGGAATGGTTTGGGTGGGAAGGGACCTGAAAGTTTATCATGTCCCACCCCCTGCCATGAGCAGGGACACCTCCCACCACCCCAGTTTGCTCCAAGCCCCATCCAACCTGCCCTTGGGGACACTGCCAGGGCTGGGGCAGCCACAGCTTCTCTGCCCAACCTGTGCCAGGGCCTGCCCACCCTCCCAAGCCAGCAATTCCTTCCCAATATCCCATCACATGAAGATGTGTTGAAACAGCTGGAGTGGCTGCTGGGAGCAGCACCAGAGCAGTGCTGGATCCCAGTGCAATCCCTGCTGCTCCAGCTGGAACATTCTGGACCCTGAGGTGCCCCTTCCTGGCACTGCTTTTTTTTTTTTTTTTCTGGGAGCAAACACTCAGCGTGGCCATGGAAAAGCAGGCTGGACAAAGCTCTTCCCTCAGCTGCAGGGCTGGGGTTGACCAGTATGGCCACCAGTGCACACCAGTGCACACCAGTTCCATCTGGGAGCCGGCCAAGATATCAACCACTGCCAAAATCCTGCTGTCCATGTGCATGGGGGTGGGAGGGCCAGGTGGGAGGGATCCAGAGCTCAGGCACATCAGCATCCCTCAGAGAGGATGCCAGCAAATAGGTGATTAGATATCCTGGGATGTGCTGTATCCAAAGGGTGTCTCCAGAGGGCACGGCTCCCGCTTCCTACACGGCTGCAATTGCTGGCTCTCTGTTTGTAGGTGGCATTTCTCACCCAGCTGAACCACCTCCCGCACCACCCTCCGCTTTCAGAGCGCTGAAACCCACCAATTAACACGGAGCACTTGGCACTGATTAGAGCCCTCTTTATTAGCGTGCTTTAACCTCCGGACCTCGGAGCTGCCCGGCACCGGCTGCCTCGGGAAAGGACGAGCCCACAAAACCCAGAAGTCACTGCCCAGAGCAAGGGCAAAGCGACACTTTTATTAATAAAAGCTTGAAAGTGGCTGTGACCGTCCCGCCCACCCTGCCAGAGATTTATCACCACAACGCCTCAGTCAGCACAAAAGACAGACAGGACAGTTTCTAATTGATCAGAGATCCCTTGAAAAACCTTTAATGGGCTCACAGGAACACCAAGCCAGGCTGTGGAGGTGGAGAGCTCATCAGAAACTTTAATGCTTCCCGTATGCACGAGAAAATAACCATTTGCAGAGCTTTCTTCCTGGTTTCACCCATCTGCCTCGCCAAGCTATTCCTTTTTCTCTCTTATTTATGGCTGTAATTTTGATGCCACAGTTACTGTACACGAGCTGCTGTATATTTCTCTTATTTGCTTTCAAATTGCTCTTTTCAGCCTCTCTCTGAAATCATTTATTTGCCCACAAAATAACCAGCCCCTGAACTCTTTCCTGGCAACCAGTTTTGCAGGGCCTAATCATTTTGTTTTCTGTAATGGTGTATATATACATCCTTTATTATTGCACTTAAATGCTTATTAACAATTCATGGAATCTTAAGTGGCTGAAAAAACCCCCCAGGTCCTGGAGCTAAATGTTTCTAAAGTATCTTAGCCCAGAGCCCTTCTCTGCAAGTGTGGGACTCACAGTGGAGAAGAGCACGGCTTGGAGTTGGTATTTTCAGGGTAATTGCGTTTTTTAATTAAGAGTATATTTAATCCATGTACCAAAGCAATGACACAGCTGCTCAGGGGCTGCTGGAAAAGGCTGGGAAGACTTTTGCACAGCATATCCTTTATTTTACCAGCTTTTATATTACAGTTGCTGGAGACATCCACGATGAACCCTAAGCCGTGAGGTTCCTGTGGTTATTGTCCTCGTCACATCCCTGGGCCGTTCTGAGTCCTTGCTCAGCAAATTCTGGTCACACTGAGGCTGTGTTGAGGCTCAACACTCTGAGGATTTGCCTTTTCCCCCGTGCAAGCATTTCCATGGCACAGACAAGGAAGGTTGAGGCAGGGAAAGGCAGAGACAACTGCACCCACTGAGAGCCCGGGGCTCCTTGGAGCACAGGGTGCCTGGGCAAGAGGATTTGGGGTGATCTGCCCATTGCAGGACACTGAGAAATGTTCCTTTTCTGCTCCATTTCACAGCACTCAGTGTCTGAGTAAGCAGCAGAAAGGCAATTGTTTGCAGGTTAAAGTCTTCTGTAGAGGACTCAGAAAGTCCCCAGTGAACGTTTGTGCACCAGCTGGGTGAGAAAATCATAGAATCATGGAATGAGAGAATATCCTGAGCTGGGAGGGACCCACAGGGATCATCCAGTCCAGATCCACCCCAACAATCCCACCCTGTCCCATCATCCAAACCTCCTGCACCTCTGGCAGCCTTGGGGCTGTGCCCACTGCCCTGGGGAGCCTGGGCAGTGCCCACCACCCTCTGGGGGAAGGACCTTTCCCTGATACCCGCCCTGATTCTGCCCTGGCACAGTTCCAGGCTATTCCCTGGGTGCTGTCCCTGCTCACAGAGGGCAGAGATCAGTGCCTGCCCCTCTGCTGCCCCTCTGGACTGCTGTGAAGTCCCACCTCACCATCATCTTCAACATATATTTGATATTTATAAATTTTTAGACCTCGGGGTAAATCTAAACCTAAGAATCCATGTGAAACAGCCTCTGTCAGCCTCCCCCCCTGCTGCCAGCCCTGGGGGCATCCTGCCACCTCACCTCTGCACAAGCCCTTGAGAGGGCAAGGGGCTCTGCTTTTTAATTAATTTTTACTCCCTCTAATTTGACTGTCAGAAGCAAAAGGAGGAATTTAACGTTGCCTGCACACTCATTGACCTTTAAGTGAGCAGCCCTTAAATTTTAAGCACTTTCCAAACAACAGCTGAACCTTTCAAAGCAAGAGCAGCTGCTCTCTGAGCTCGTTTCTCCCACGGAGAGCCGGAGTGAGATGATGCCAAACAGAGGCCTCTGGGGCTCTGACACTTAATTGTCCTCCCGTTTGAAAAGCCGATCAATTTGGAGACTCTCCCTGGGGGTCGTGCCTTTAATCTTGATCTCTTCTTTCTTGCCTTGCAGCACCTTGTTTCACACACAGCCCTGGCAGCACGGGGAGCTCAGGGAGCACATTTGTCTGCAGCTCCATCAGCCCCTTTCGTGCTGTCGCCCTGCGAGGAGTGACATGGGTGGTTCAGTAGCAGAGGACGAGCCTGTGAGCAGGGAAATCCGTGTCTACTCCCCACTGGTTGGTGTGCTTTGCATCTCCTCTGCATCCATAATACCCACTGCAAGAGATGAGGTGAAAGGAAAGAAGGAAGATTGCTGGTGTTGTTCTCCCAGGGAGGAGAGCTGGTCCTTGCCAAAGTCACCTCCCAGGAGGCCAGAAGGGACAGCCTGACATCATCTCAACAGCTCTGGTTCATGTGTGTGGCAGAGAACAGCATAAGGAGAAACAATGGCAGCATTCCTGAGCTCAGCACTGGGAGTGTGTCCTGGTTACAGTGACCAGGACCAGTTTGTCACTGTGTGGGTGTCACCCAAACTGTGTATTCTACACCCCCTGTGCCATTTCTGATGAACTGCTCACAATGGATGGTTGGCAGCAGCTGCCCAGGGCACCCCTGAGCCCTCAGGGTACAAACTGGGTGTTTGGGAACTTCTGTGAGATAAGAAAGGTTTCCTGTTTTCACCCCAGTGACTGAGCTGGGATAACTCCCCTCTGGGGAGGCCCCAGCNCCTATTCAATTGTAACTCTGACTTGCAATCTTTTTGAGAGTTGGGTTCATTTCTCCTGCCGGTTTGCCTTTAAACCAGCACAGAGTGGTGGAATTCCTTGGAGAGGAAGCACAGCAGGGAACAGGATGGGCAGGGAGAAGCGTGGTGGCTGTGGGAATGATGCTCCAACCTGTGCTGCTGAGGGCTGCAAGCACAAGCGGAGGAGAAAAGTTGTCACCAGAGGTGTCTGGTGTGGGTAAACCCAACTTGTGGAAGCTGGCAAGAGTTGGCAAGAGCCAACTTGTGGAAGCTGGCAAGAGCTGGCCTGCTGGGGTCCTGTCCTTGGAGGAGACAGCCTGGTGGCCTTCCAGTTCAGTGCATGCTGGATGGTCTGAGGCAAGCAGCTGTCCTGTGCTTTTGTGCTTCAGGTAGTGAAGGAGAAGGTCATTCCTCATGGTCTCTTGACATCCCTCTGTCAGCGATTGAGGGACATTGAGCAGCTCTCTCTGTTGGCACAGGAGCCAAAGCACACGCCAGGGTGAGGGCTCCGTGCAGGGAGAGGGGGGTTTGTGCTGAGTTATTCTCCAGTGAGGCTCATGTCCTGCTGGGTTTGGAGCTGCCTGTGGCATTTTAAGCACCAGCATTGCCACACCAATAATTCTGATCCAGGTCAGGCAATGGCTTCTATATCTGAGCCAAAGTGGCCTGGACTAAGGTGGAAACAGCCACCAAGAGGAGCTCAGGGAGGGGTAAGAGCAATGGGGTGCTGACAGTGCCACAGCTGATTCAGGGAGCAGATGTGATTTTGCCAACACAGTTTCATTTGTATCAGACCTTAGCAAGAAACAACTGGGATTGAAATAGGTATCAGATGTCTCAAATGGCAAATATTCTTACAGTGCTTAGAGGAGAAAGTGGTGCAAGTTTTCCAGACAGCAATGGAGGAGGTGCCAAGCTTCCCACTCATTTTCTTCTCCTTGTAAATCTGGTGATAAAGCAGAGTGGGACCCACTGAGCTGTTCCCCTGCAGTCTGATGCCACATTCCAGCTGTGCCAGCCTCGGGCACAGACAGCCAAACCACCTCAGTGGGCATGGCTGGTGCCCTCGGGGACCCGAGGGTGAGTGGTCACTGTCCCAGGTTCAGAGCAAGCCTTTCCACCAGACATCCCATGGTAACCCATGCAGGGCCAAAGGGTGGCTGGAAAGGCAAAACCAGACCTCCCAAGAGACATCACAGCAACTTTTCAGAGCCAAAATAATTTTATTTGTGGGCTAGAACGTTTCAAACTTTGAATTTTTGCCATAACTCTTCTTTATTGCAGATTTTTTTGTAACAGTACTCGCCTTACTGGCCTGGGGGATGGGTAAAGAAAATGAAATGAGATCATTACTTTGGCTTTGATATATTTAAAAAAGCTGCTGTCACAGCACAGGGCGAAGCACTTGTCATACTGCAACTGAAGCTCTGAGGTGGCCCTTCCATTTGCCAAGAGCTTGACCCCTTGGCCCTGTGGATGTGCTGGAAGCTGGGCTGGCATGGACAGACCGTTTCCATGTTGATCCATCAGTCTGAGTGTCACCATCCCTTTCTCCCTCCCAGCCTGGATCCGCTTTGGTTTGTCTGCACAGGCACCAGTTCAAGTCCTGACCTGTGGTGGGGATGTCTCCGGTGAGCAACCCCTATAAATGAGGAGCAATAAGACAGATTGGTGCTTTTCAGGCAGTGCAAGCTCTCTTTTTAACGGGGACCCCAAAGCCTCACTCCCTTGCTTTTTGTCTTCTCTACATACCACTTGTCAGGTAATGGGACTTTCATCTCAACGGGGCTTTTAACTTCAAACGTGTCACGTCTTTAAAGAGCTGCAAAACATTAACAGGCAGGGAGAAACGTTATTCTAATTTGTTAGATACAAGAAGAAAAGGAGGATGCAGCCAATTCAATGAGCAAACTGTGTTTGGATGGAGGCTCCTGTTCCTAAAGGCTCCCTGGGCTCTTTATTCCTATGCCCAGAGAAGCTGTGGCTGCTCCATCCCTGGAAAGTGCCCAAGGCCAGGTTGGAGCAACCTGGGCTAGTGGAAGATGTCCCTGCTCATAGCGGGGGGTGGAAATAAATGACATTTAAGGTCCCTCCCAACCCAAACCAGTCAATGATTCTGTTCACTATTAAATCCAGAGTGGCCACAGCGATTGTGGCTGAGGAGGAGGAGCAGCCAGGCTGTGCTGGACCAACAGCACCTTTGGGTGTGTTGGCACCTTTTAGTGATGATATTCAGCTCTAAACTGTGATCAAGCAGCCCAAACTGAACGAGACTGTCCCAACGGGCAGAGCTGCAGCAAAACAGGTCACTGAGGGTCCTTAACAGCGATGGGAAGAGCCACACTGGAAGCACAAAGCTCTTTCTTGTGAGGGCTTCCAAAGTTGTTTTGGGACCGTTGTTTGTTCACCCAAAAAAGAGGCAGAAAAGCCTCTCTGATGTTGCCATATGCCGTGTGAAATTAAGGATCCTCAATCAAAAAATAGAAGGAAATTATTATTCCCTGCTTTGTTCCGAATTTGAAGCGAAGAGGCACCTCAGGCACGAGCTGAAGAGGCAACCTCAGCTCTGGTGTCCCTTCAGCTTTACCCAAAGTGGCCCAGCATGGTGGGGAAACCACAAATGCTGGCAGTATATTTATTTATCTGAGGAACAATCCCCTTTTTTTTGGAGAGAAAAGTCAGCTCTGAACACCGAGAGAGGTTTGGCTGGTTTGTGCTCGGCCCTGATGATATGAATTACAGCCACTCTGAGCCAGGGGATAAAAAAATGACAGGGGAAAAAAAGAGTTATTTTCCTGATTTTTCTTCACTCTGAAAGATTTGGGCACTGAATACAGACACTGTCATTGTAACTGGAGGTGCTGGTTCAACTCCTGGCTCCTTCCATACTCGTACTCAAGTTCATTATTACACTGCTGAGTCCTTTTCTACTTCTCACTCTGTTTGAAATCCCATCACCTGGAGTCAAGTGAATGCCTCATCTTTCATTTTTTGTAACGTTTGTGTCTCTGTCACAGCACAAAACGCCTGAAATGTAACTGTGAATGAAGGTTAGGAGCAGAGTAGGAAAATCAAAACCCAAGAAGGAGCGAAAAAGCAGATTGTAATTTTTAAATCACTCATAACTTGAAGGGGAGAACGAACTGAGTCACGATTTTGGGATGCTCAGGATTGGCAAAAGCACAATTTGTGCCTTCTGCAAAATTGTATTAATAAGGCAGCATTTATCCATTGTAGACTGCGAGTAATTGGGGTCCTCACAGCCTTCAGCTGGGCTTTAATACAACCAAAAAATGACCAAAAAAAATGGCTTTATTGCCAGTTCCAGCCTGTTCTTCACTCGCTGGTTCAGCGATAGAAACATTTGGGAACATCTACACTTTGAAGGCAGCGAGCAACCACATTTAAAACCCTACGAGGCAGGCCTTTTAATAAGTCAAATTTCTCAAAGCAAAATTAGCATAATGAGCGGGTAACAAGGTGAGTGTAATTGAAGTGACGTGAAAGGCAGCAAACTAATTAATTCTCTCCTGCAAGGTCTGCCAAAGGTCACCGAAAGGCAACACAGATTGTTGGGGAGGCTGCAAAATGCTGTAAATATTTAAATGGCTCGCAGAAATCGGGGACCAGAACATGAAAATATTTTGGCTTTGAAGTCACAGAGGGTCTCACCATTCCTTTGGTTTGGACACAGAGTGCAATCCCAGCTTGAGGAGTTTGGGGATGGGAATGATTTGGGAAGGATTTATGGAGAAGCACATGCCATAAAGAGAGGGCAGTTGTGAGTGGGTTTGATACCAACAGCTTTGTGGTTCTATTGGAAATGATATAACTTCTCTAATGATGTGAAAGTTGGGCTTGGCTCTCTCTGCCAACAGCCAAACCTCACAAGAAAGATTCCCCCCTCCCTCTCCCGAAATGGCAAAAAGCAGCAAGAGAAAATTGAAGAAATATATATATATATTTACATATATTGAATTTATATAGTGGGTACAACGAGACAGGGACCCCCAAACAACCCCAATAAGGGACAANCCCTTGGCCTTATATACACCTGATTACGTAAAGAGATGGGATGGAATCCTGCCTAGATTTTGACCCTGGTTACTAAGAAAGGCCTACAAAAAACAACCCATCACAAATATTTTAATGGTTTTAATTACTCAGAGGTCGTGTGTCAGCCCTTAAATCACTTATAGCCAAGTATTTAGCAAACAGCTGTTAGGATTGTGACAACGTAGGAGAAAAAAAAGCACTAAAACTGTAAGTTTTATTAAAGTTGACCTGGATGTGCTTCAACGGACAAAGCCCAGGAGAGGAAGGTGGATTGTTGGATCTGGACATCTGGAAACAAGGACCTTCTGCAGAAACCAGCAGATAACGAAGAGGACTAACAAAGGCTCAGTATTTGTGTCAGAAAGTCACTATTGGGGAAAAAAGATATTAAAAAGACTAAAAATAACTTAATGAGCATAGAAAACAAGAAATTAATAACCAGCAGAAGGTAAAATACTAAGTAAGGAAAGAGAAATACGGAATTAAGAAGCAACAAACATTAATTTGTTAAAAAATGTATGAATAGGTGAAAAATTGATGCATTGGTGTCTGTATGGAGGCAGGAAGTTTGTCAGCCACATACACCCCCAGTGCTGCAAATAAAAGCCATTCCTTGCTTTCCAACAGCAAAAAGACACTGGGAGAGGGTTGTGTTTCTCCTGGTGGTGTTGGGGGTGTTTGGCAGCAGCTGAGCTGCTCTGGTGAGAACCAGCGCAGGTTCCTCAGCACCTCTGGGAGCACAGCAGGCTCTCTGGTTTCCCAGGAGCAGCCCAAATTCCAGCAGATGGGTCTCCTGGTCCTGCCAGGACATCCTGGTGGTCACCACATCCTTTGTGGGCACCTGCCAGAGCTTCCTGGAGGGTTGGACCAGCCTCCTGGACCAGCCTCCTGGACCAGCTTGCTCCTAACACAGCCTTGCAGATGTTTCTGTTGCTCTCCAGGAGGTGGGATGAGGCTTTCCTGGAGAAGTCTGGCTTTCTCCTGACTGGCTGCACCTCACTGAAGAGTTGGGATGTGATGCTCATGGATTTTTGGTGGCTCATGACACAGGTTCTGTGAGTCACAGTGAACATGAGCAGGGAGGGGACAGCAGCTCCTCTGAGGGCACAGAGAAGCTGTTTGGGGCTTAGGGAGAAGGGTGATGGGTGGGCAGAGGGAAATGCCAGTCATGGTTTGGTCACTCAGGAGCAGCAGATGAGTCAAAATTGCTCTTTTTCCTCCTGGGCCATCTCTATTTGCTGTTCACTCCAGCCTCACGTAACAGCTCTGTGGAAACACTTGTCCCAAGTCCCTCAGTGACTGATGTGTCCGTGGAGTGTCTGGGACTCCAAGCATCGTGGTGTGCCCAGGACAGGGGCTGAGCAGGCTGGGGAAGTGGTTGGAAACCCTGCCAGTCACCCTCCTGATGCCAAAATCCTCCTATGAAGTGCAAGCCCTACACACCCCCCCTGCTGGCCAGGGCTGTCCTTCCATGCTGATGCATCTGGTGACCTTCCAAAGCTGAGCCTGGCCTCGGTGCCTGAGGCACAGAGGGGGCAGCTACAAAACATCTCTGCACTTCTCTTACAAACACTGCCATTTGCCCTGTAGGAGACTTTGGAGAGCCCTAACCTGTCAGGGCGAGAGAAATTGTGCACATGTTTTTTTGTTGCCAAATTCGAGGCATTTCAGAGGCGTTTTGACAAGCAGAGCTCCTGGTCCTCTGGGTCACGTATTTGTCATCTTGGTCCCGTCACTTGGTGTTTGGTGCTTGCGAGTGTGAGGGCATAAAATCTGCACACTGAGAGATTGTGTAACCACATATTTCCACAAGATCACACATTGGATTTTACTCCCCCAAATTTCCCTGGAAGGACACTCACCACTAGGAAAGGTTTCTTGTTCAAAGTGTTCAATTCGTGTGAAAGAATTAACGAGGCACTCGACATCTTCCAGTTGCAGAATAACTTCAGAGCATCTGTTTTGCCTCATTTAATTTCCCTGTCCCAAAGGGGATGCAGCCAAATGGGCAGCTTTTGCGTGTGCTCAGGGCTGACATGATCTAATCTGAAGGGGAGTTTGTGTGGTGCTGCTGCAGTTGGATTCATTAGCCACTTTCCCCCCCCCCCCCCCAGAGTTTTCAGAAAGTTTCTGCTGTGTTTGAAGGATAATTGTCATCCCTCCGTCTCAGGGGAGGGAGAAACAAAGGACTGCGTGTTCTCCTTTTGATTCAAACTCAAAGAGCGACAGAGGCAGGGGGAAAAAAAAAAGAGCAGATTCAGGTAATTCTTCAGTAGGATGAGAATGGCAATCCTGGGGAGGTGCCACAGGGAGCCTGTGTGGGGAGCAGGGGCAGAGCTGGCACTGCCACATCCCCCTCTGCAATAAGTGTCCCTCTCCTTGCACCTCTCTGGGGAAGGAGGGAATGTGGCACTGGCAGCCAAGTTTGCCGGAGCAACGGATTTGAAGGCATTTCTTGGTNGACAGGGACCCCCAAACAGCCCCAATAAGGGACAAGGGGAAGGGAAAAAGGGGAGAGGGAGGCAAAAAGGGAAAGGAGACAAACAAATATATACAATCTAAATTCAGAAATTAACTCAGTAAGTAACAAACATAATAGTAAACTCACTACTTTCCTTAGAAAAGCAGATTCTTAACCTTCGCTGCTGGCCCAGGCAAACAGCCCTCGGAGCAGGCCTGGCCTAACACAGATAAGCCAGGCCTAAACACCGAGAGCCTGTCAGTGTGCCAGCCCGTGAAGGAAAAGAAAGCAAAAGAGCAAGAACAACTCCCCCTTGGCCTTATATACACCTGATTATGTAAAGAGATGGGATGGAATCCTGCCTGGATTTGGCCCTGCTTACCAAGGAAGGCCCTACAAAAACAACCCATGACATTTATGCACCTCAGTACCTGTGGCTCCCCCTTCCCATCACATCCCTCTCCCTCCTGCCTGCCCAGCCCCCTGGGCTGATCTCAGGCCACACCTGCCAAGAATAAATGGCTTGCAAAGGTTGGGAAATAACCCACAGAAAGGCCGTTTTAATTTTAGCTTTCAAATTAAGCCGGTCCTAAACTCTGTTTTCGGTAATTTAGTCCCCACCCCCAAAGAAATGGGTTCCAAACACAGGCAATGAGCAATCGAGTTGTGTTTGCAGCTCTGAATCCTGACAAACACAAACCGAAAGGAATGAAAGAGTCTTACACCCTCCACTAATTAAAAAGATTAATAAAAACCCTTAAAGGATTATTTAGGTGCCTAAAGAGTTGCTTTTCTCTTCTTACCTTTATCATAAATATTTTCTATTTCATTACAGTTGAGGATTTCATCATGATTATTTAATGATGATGCTCTAACAGGATTAAATAACCCGTTTGGGTTTTTTTTTAAACAAAAGGTAAGGATGTTGCCAAAATCCTTTCATGATTAACACACAAATTGTCTCCAGTACTTCACTTGTGTCAAAGCTGTGTTTTAACACCACAGTGTATGTTGCATAATGGTCTCTTTAAGCAATGCAAGGGACGCTGCATCACATAAAAATGTGCTTAATGGCAAATATTATGTATTTCTCTGAAATATTTAAAGGCACTAAACATTCTGTGGTTTAAACGCCGCTTCCAGTAAGCAACTGTTCCTAATTAAATCTCAAAAGCTGTGCTTGGTGCATCCCTTGGGTACGTTCAGTGCTGCTGAAGGACATCCCAGGGCGGTGTGAGACGCATCTGCTCGTGGTCTGTGGGTATCCCACCTTCCCCTGCCCTGGGGGGGCAACAAAAAACAGCTCCAAGACCAGCTTGGAGAGAAGGAAGGAGGTTGATGGTTGATCCATCATAGCTCAGTTTTCACTTGAGGAAGTCAGTTTTTCCCACATGCAAAGGGGAGATTCCTGATGCTCGGGAGAAAGGTGGAGGTGAGGAAAACTTGTAATTAAAGATGGAGAACTTCACCCTTTGGGGTTTCTGCTTGGAGCTGGAAAACTCTGAAAACACACTTCCTTCCTAAAAAACTGCCTTGGAGCCTAAATATTTTCTTTGGGTTCCCTTGGTCCCTTAAAGGGGCTTGTGAGAGGAGTTTCTTTCCTTCCCAGCTGAGCAGCCTCATCTTGTCCAAACCACGAGACCAAAGAGAATCTGCTCTTCAAGGAGTTGTTCAGTTGGAGAGAATGACTTGGATCCTTGGGGGGGACTCAGAAAACAAAATCCAAAGTCTTCAGCTGCCCGTTGCTGTCTGTTCCTCAGAGCAAATCCTGGGATATTTGTGCTGTATCCAGCCTGAACAACGAATTGGGTGCTGGGGAGCAGTGGAGTGTCCTCAGCCTTCCCTGTAGGAATACAAGGGAAAGTGGTGTGAGCACTGGAGTCTCTGCCAGCTGAACTCAGGTGGAAAAGCCTGTGAGTGGTTCCTAAAACCTCCTCTGGGACTCCAGGACTCTGTAGAAGGACCTCCCAGATGCAGACCTGGCCAAGCCCTGCTTGCAGGTGCTGCACAGCTCTGCAGCCCTCCTGCTTCTTCCAGAGCCTTTCATGCTTGTCTGATTTCATGGGAACATATTCCAACCACAGAGGTGTCAAAATACCTCATTTCAACATCAAATGCATTGCATTTTGCTGCTTAAAATAGACACTCAAGGAAGTCATGCTTTGGATTTCAAAAGGCAGCACCTAATCCTCCTTCTCTTTCCCTTGGAAGGAGTGTGTCTGTAGAGTGATGGCTTCACTTGCTGGGCTCACAGAACATGAAACTGAGCTGGGAGGGACCCCCAAGGATCATCCAGTCCAGATCCACCCCAACAATCCCACCCTGCCTCTCAGAGCATCATCCAAACCCTCCTGGAGCTCTGGCGGCCTCGGGGCTGTGCCCACTGCCCTGGGGAGCCTGGGCAGTGCCCACCACCCTCTGGGGGAAGGACCTTCTCCTGAGATCCAACCTGAGCCTGCCCTGACACAGCTTGAGATCCCAGAACATGCTGAGCTGGAAGGGACACACAAGGACCATCCAGTCCAATCCCTGGCCCTGCACAGACACCCCAACAATCCCACCCTGTCCCTCAGAGCATCATCCAAACCCTCCTGGAGCTGTGCCAGCCTTGGGGCCGTGCCCACTGCCCTGGGGAGCCTGTTCTAATCCTACAGGAATGTCACACCTGGGAATTACATCTGGCAAACCTCCTGCTCTTTGAGATTCCTCCAGAGACTCCCCCCATCTCTTTCTGTCCCTGCCCCTCCAGCACCTTCTCCCAGCAAGGTGCCCCTGGCCCAGCCTTCCACACCCAGGAGAAGGCACATTGGGAATCTTCCACCCTCCCCAGCAAAAAACCAATAAATATCACAGCTCCTGCAGAGCAAAATGGGAACAAACAAGGCTGTGTCCTTGTCACAGCAGATAATTTCAAAGGCTTCGTGTTCAGCTGTGATTGGGAACGAAGCCAAGTTTGTGGCTGTCGAAATGGCCGGTGAATTTGGACTCCCATGCTCTGCACAGCCCCGAGGCTGCCACAGCACGCAAGGAACACCGAGGAATTTTAAAATGCAGTCACTCATCCCCTCACATTGAGATGTTTTGCCTTCCTGCTTCTCCTTTGGTTCTTGTGAGGGTTTCCCCCCAGGTTTCACGGGACAAATGAGGAATTCACTTCTGATGGCTGAAATCCAGCAGACCTGCATAGCCCCCCCCCCCTTTTTTTTCCATTCAGCTTTTGCACTTTCTGTGCAAAATTTTGTAAAGATTTTGAAGATTTTTCAAGATTTTTAACTGATTACCAAAACTCTTGATTTATGTCAGATTCTACAGTGCTGGCACCAGCAAGTGCCCCAGAGGAAGACACAGCCACGGCTCTGAAGGGACACCCTGGCAGTGGGAGAGGGGAGGGATGGTGTGAAAATTGATGGGAGAGCAAAAGGAAGGGCAAGAGAAGGGTTCATAGAGTCAAAGAATCCTAGAGTGGGTTGACTTGGAAGGGAATCCAAAGATCATCTCATCCCAACCCCCCTGCCATGGGCAGGGACACCTCTCACCAGCCCAGGTTGCTCCAAGCCCTGTCCAGCCTACCCCTGGACACTCCCAGGGCTGGGGCAGCCACAGCTTCTCTGCCCAACCTGTGCCAGGGCCTGCCCACCCTCCCAGGGAACAATTCCTTCCCAATATCCCATCTATCCCTGCCCTCTGGCAGTGGGAAGCCATTCCCTATGTCCTGTCACTCCATCCCTGTGTCCCAAGTCCCTCTCCAGCTCTCTTGGAGCCCTTTTAGGCACTGGAAGGGGCTCTCAGGTGTCCCCAGAGCCTTCTCCCCTCCAGGCTGGACATCCCACTGGAAGCTGTGTGAGGTCAGTAGAAAGCAGACAGGAGAACAAGGTGCAAAGCCAGTCCAGGCAAAGCTTCATGAGAAGGTTTCAGCATCCCGAGGTGTTGGGTGTTTCTGTTCTGCCTCCCTGGGTGTCTCCAGGCTTGTCCTCCATGCTGGGGCAGAGGGGCTGAGAAGAAACAATCTGCAAACCCTAGATATTGAGTGAAACTTCAACTGGCTTAAAAGCAAAGGAGTTAGTAAATAAACACAACTCGTTGTCAGTCAGGCTGAGGCCAGCAGTGCCCCCTGGGCCATCTGCCTGACTTTAATTCACATTTATGAATCAGAGTAATGAACGTAACGAGTCTTTGGGTGCTAACAAATAATTGAGAAGAGCACACACAGAGCCTGAATTAAAGCAAATGCATCCTTGGAGGCTCATGATGGACTCCAGCCTCTCACACAGGCTGGCAGGGCACTTCCAGGAGCTGGAGCTGGTTAGACAAGGCTGTGGAGCAGCAGAATCTCCCTTTGGGGGTGGAGAAGGAGCCTCATGGAGCAGGAGAATCTCCCTTTGGGGTGGAGAAGGAGCATCTCCCTTTGGGGTGGAGAAGGAGCCTCGTGGAGCAGCAGAATCTCCCTTTGGGGGTGGAGAAGGAGCCTCATGGAGCAGGAGAATCTCCCTTTGGGGTGGAGAAGGAGCCTCAAAATGCTGGTGAGCTCATCCAACAGTTCCCCCTGTGAGTGTGGTGGGACACCTTAATTTCTGGTGCCAACACAAGGCAAAGGAGGAGCATGCCTGGCATGGGAACATCTCCTTGACCCACCTCTGGCCCCTGGGAAAGCATCTGCTCCCTGCTGTGCCTGATGGGTTGGCAGTGGGCAGGGAAGCCCAGGCTGGCCCCAGAGCCTTTGCTGCCAGTCCCAAGTACCCCAACAAGAGTGACCCACCCAAACAGGACTGGGAAGCTGGAAGAGGGCTGGTCCCATAACCCAAAAGCAGGTCTTGAAGCCACAGGTGACCCCACTCCTGACCCAAGGGGTCCCTGAGAGGGCAGAGGAGCAGCAGGAGTGCCCTGGGGACAAATGATCAGCACCGACAGCTTGTTCAAACTTCAGCATATTTATAGAAAAGCCTTAAAAAATAAAAAAATAATTAAAAAAAAATCTTCATTTCGTCATATATTTGTCAATTCTTAAAGCACTTGCTCTGTGAAGTTATTGAGCCGTTCTGAGCCCACCTTTTTGGAAGTTATCAAAAATTAAAACTCCAGGTTGAAGGCTGTATTCTCTGTACTATGTGTATTAAAAAAAAATCTGAGTTTTAATGTGTTCCAGGGCTGCTCAGCACCTGTGGCAAGTGCAAAAACGATACCAGGAGAGGGCTTATTCAAAGGTGCTTATCTTGCTTCCTCACTGTTACATGCTGAAAGTTTTTGAAGTATCTGAATTTTCTCTTGTCATTTTTTTTGCCTCACAAAATTGGATTAAATTCTCTGCGTATCTCTCTGGAAAATATCTGTCCTCTTAGAACTCGACAGGGAAAGGTGAGCTGACTTTGCAGCTCTGAGCGTGGCTCTCAAATGTATAGATTTCTCCCACAGGTATCATGGGATGGGTTGGGTTGGAAGGGACCTTAAAAATCATCCTGTCCCTCCCCCTGCCATGGGCAGGGACACCTCCCACCAGCCCAGGGTGCTCCAAACCCCGTCCAACCTGGCCTTGGGGACACTCCCAGGGTTGGGGCTTCTCTGCCCAACCTGTGCCAGGGTCTCCCCACCCTCACAGGGAAGCTCTTCCTGACATTTATTCTAAGCCTTATGTCTTTATAAATGGTGGAAAAGTGTTCAATCTGACGAACCAAGTGTGTTTCTCACTCCGGCCAAAGATGGGATTGGGCTGTTTTTAAGCCCTTCGGCTCTGGCACCAACTTTGGGGTCTGGGAGTCTTCAGGTGCTCCCGTGTCTTCTCAAGCCCCCAAAACAATGACATGCCTGTTGGCATCTTGTCTGCAGCCTGTGCTGGGCTCTGGGGGTTGGCAGGGCTGTGCTGCCCCACCATGCCCACGGGGGTGAAGGGAGGTTGGCTGGCATCCACGAGCAGTGCCACCTAAAGCCTGGGCACACAGCAGAGAGCTTTGAGCACTGGATTGAGTCCCTGGGAAGCAGGGAAGAGGAGATCAAATCTGTGTTGTCACCACAAGATGTGAATTGTAGCAGCGTGTTCTCTCCTTATTAATGTGTTTTGATTGCCCCAAATCTTTGTTCACGAAGCCCAGCCATGATGAGGGTGAATGTTTGGATGGGCACACGGCTCAGCTCAGGGGTGTGCCCTCCTGCCCCTGCCAGTGCCCCTCTCCTCTCCTACAGACCCCACTCCACATCCCTGCCCTTCCCAGTGTGTTCCCAACTCCAGAGCTGCTGGTTGGAAACTTCCCTGGTGAAATCACCTCGACCTGGGCGTGTTCTCCCTCATGACATAAATGATGTGTATTTCAGAGCTGTGTTGCTGCTTCTATTGGTATGCTGGCAGTGCATCACCCCTGTTTTCCCTGTTTATAATTTAACCAATGCCAAAGGGTTATTTTCATCAAAAGTAAAAAATGGACACTTATAAAAATGCATGGGATTTAAATTGCTCAGCAGTTGGAGTAGTTATAAGAACTAGCCCAGGGAATAAATGGCTCCTTCTCACATTAGGCCATTTCCATATGGGCTGCAAAGGGAATGGGATTCATTCCTGTTCCCACCACACACAACTGTTTCTCTGCTATTCCTTCAAGCCTCAATGTCTCTCTTAATGCTTTATTATCGCTGCTAAAACTCCACAGTTTAGAATGTGCTCAGAGGAAATCTGTCATGTTGCATCTAAGCACCAATTGCTTATGTTTTAATGGCATTAATCTTTGCCTTCTTGCTATGTCTGAGCCAGGATAATGAAAGGAGATAATTCCCCCTCTTTCTCAGCCTCTGAATCCTGTCAAATGAAAACAGGACTTGGTTGCTGCAGGCAAAACTGGTTTTCCTGCTGCTTCTGAATGCCCAGCTCCCCATCAATAAGGCTGATCCTGCCCAGCCCGCCCAGGGCATGGAAAAGACAAGGTGGCACCTGCCTGGGTAGGTGGCAGACCCAAAATTGCTGCCTGGCTGGGCCAGGCTCTTGCTGAGCTCTCCCAGAGCTTGGCTCTATCCTGTGCTCTCCCAAAGCCCAGCTCTATCCTGTGCTCTCNACAGAGCACAGCTCTAACCTGTGGTCTCAGCTTTATCTTGTGCTCTCCCAAAGCCCAGCTCTAACCCGTGCTCTCCCCTCAGCTTTATCTTGTGCTCTCCCAGAGCACAGCTCTAACCTGTGGTCTCAGCTTTATCTTGTGCTCTCCCAAAGCCCAGCTCTAACCTGTGCTGTCCCAAAGCCCAGCTCTAACCTGTGCTCTCCCCTCAGCTCTATCCTGTGCTCTCCCAAAGCCCAGCTCTAACCTGTGCTCTCTCCTCAGCTCTATCCTGTGCTCTCCCAAAGCCCAGCTCTAACCTGTGCTCTCCCAAAGCCCAGCTCTAACCTGTGCTCTCCCCTCAGTTCTATCATCCTGTGCTCTCCCAAAGCCCAGCTCTAACCTGTGCTCTCCCCTCAGTTCTATCATCCTGTGCTCTCCCAAAGCCCAGCTCTAACCTGTGCCCTCCCCTCTGCACTCCCACCCTGCCATGGGCTCCCAGCCCTGGGGCTGTAAAAAGATGCTGGAAATTCCAAGTCCCTGACCAAGAACTGCCTGTTCCGGGATTACTCTTGGTGTTGGAGATTGGGAATTGGAGACTGGGAACTGCATCATACAACTTTCACCTGCAGAGCAACAAGCAGGGCTGATCCTGCCTGCCTTTAAGTCTACCCATTATAACAACACAGGTGAGTTTTCCTTGGGAATGTCACTTTGGAATTCACCCCAGGACAGAACCTCTTTAAATAGGGCCCAAGCAGCTCACATGACAGAAAGGGTGATATAACACTGCAACAGAAAATGCTAACGAGTTCCACACTGTGGCAGGAAAATCAATGCCTGTCCTGCAGAAGGGTCTGGTTTTATTGGCGAACTTTCTTCTTGGCTTGATCGTTGTTCCAGAGTCCCACAAAAGG
Organism: Scytalopus superciliaris; assembly: GCA_013400415.1. Lineage (NCBI taxonomy): Eukaryota > Metazoa > Chordata > Aves > Passeriformes > Rhinocryptidae > Scytalopus > Scytalopus superciliaris. The sequence goes on from VXBX01004964.1 coordinate 19,611, forward strand.
AGAGAAAGAGCAAAGAAATAGTGTATGATAAACAAACTGATTCTTTAGCCCAGCATAAAACTTGAAAGTTAAAGGAGGCTTTAAATATAGGAGATTATGAAATGGGAAGATGGAGTTTAGAAACAGTAAAATGGGAAAGAGAACCCAGGAAATGCCTGCTCATAACATGTTTTGTCGCACAAATATGGTTTGTTAAACAAAAGCCAATCCTTCATCCTTCCAGCTTTCTGGTGCAGGACTCGGATGCTGCTTCAATGTCAGTGCAGGGGATTTCTCCCCACGATCCCATGATGGCCCCCAGATGCTTTAGGGGTGTTTTTATCACAAGCAGGGGGCACATTTCAGTCTTTCCCAAGCTGATCTCCCAGTCCTACAGCACCAGTTACACCAACAGTGTCCATACTGGAACAACATCTCCTCCTTCCCCCTCCCCACAGTGAGGAGCAAGCCAGTCTTTTAAAAGTAATATTTTTGCAGCCTCTCATCCCCCAGAAATTCCATGTCTTGAGGTGCTTTAAACCTTAATTTCCTTCCAAGGTTTGGGTTTTTTTTTGGTGAGGTGATTTGCTTGGTTTCTTCTGCACTGGGTGGGCAGACACACGACACAACAGCCAAGTCTTCTCCCTCCAAGCGTCACAAGTAACGAGCAACCTTCTTAATTAGCAGCTCCAACAGCATCTGAATGAGTTCTTATAAACCCCATCAGATTATTTACAATGCACATCAGATCTGCTCCTGATGTTAATCAATATTTATCACATCTGAGGGCTGCACAGCCAGGCCAGCAGGAAAAGCCCAGGGTGGAGTGGCTGATGGTTCCAGACACTTCTCACCCAACGTTCTGCTTTGCCAAGTCCTTCAGGTCTCATCTCACAGGAGGCCTTTACATGGACAAGTTTAACACAGGCGTGACCTCTACAGCAGCTCTGCGTTCAGCAGCTTCTTCAAACTCAAGCTTAAATTTAGGAGGTTCAATGAATAACATGAATAAAATGTTGCTGTCAAATCATCGCAGTGCCCAGATCCAAAACCTTCACATCAAATCCCATCCTGTTTTGGAGGCTGCTGAAGGCTTGGGCTTGGCTTGGCCTTTAAATTCACTTGGCCTTGGACACTGAGATTAGGAAGGAATCAAATACAAACCTGTCCCCTTTGTTTCTAATGGAACAGCTGTGATTCTCATAGAATCGTGATGGATGTTCCTGGGAAGGGACCAAAATCTTTGGAAATCATAAATCATGGTGTGGTTTAGGTTGGAAAAGCCCTCTAAGATCACAGAGTCCGACTGTTAAGCCAGCACTGCCAAGGCCACCACCGACTCATGTCCCCAAGTTTCACATCTACAGGTCTTTTAAGTCCCTCCAGGGGTGGGGACTCCACTGACCTGGGCAGCTGTGCCAGTGCTTGACCATCCTTGCAGGGAAGAAATTTGCCCAAATATCCAATGTAAACCTCCCTGGCCTGAAACACTCCCTGGCCACTGCCAGAGATCTGCTTTTCCAGATGCTTCCCAGAAAACAGGGAAGGAGAAAGTTAACCCCCAAATCTGAAGGTGTGTTTGACCCACACCTGTGGCTACAGTGGCAGTGCCAGAGCAGC
>VXBX01004964.1:21283-35098 GCA_013400415.1 Scytalopus superciliaris
TTCCTCCCGGCTCACCCCCCCCAGCTCCCTCAGCCCCTCCTGCTGCTCCAGCCCCTTCCCTGGACACTCTCCAGCCCCTCAGTGTCTCTCTTGTGAGAAGCCCAGAACTGCCCCCAAGGGCCTCACCAGTGGCCAGGACACGTTTTTAAACCCAGATTGGTCCTGTAGGATGCTGGGCAGGGCAGTGGATGAGGGATGTCCTCCCTCACGCTTGGTGCTGGATTGTCTCCTGAAAACTTTCTCTTTCATTCTGGATTCTCTTAACTCCCTTTTGCACCAGCGTGAAAACAAACACAACCCCTCTGCCATCCAGTTTTTCCCAAGAGATAAATCGTGTAGGAAGCCAGGAAAATCAGGAGGAATGTTTGATGAGGGAGTGATGATGGATTCAGCATCACAGCTCTGTGCAAGCCACGTGAGAGTGATGCAGGAGTGATGCAGCTCCTACGTCAGAGGAATTCTGCAGCAGCAGGGGAAAGGTTCCTGTTGGATGGAAGCCCCACAGCTGAACTTTGCAGAGAGACGTCATTCTAAACCTGGATGTGGACTGAGGGTTGGGAAAGCAGCTTTGGCAATAAGCTGACTCAAATTCCCATCTCTAAACATGAAATAGCACACTGCATGTGGGTCTGGCTGCTAAATTTTGCTAATCTTTTAAGTGCGTTGGTTGGTTTAACTCGTTTCTGGAAGGAGGACAAAATGTTGCTCAGCTTTGCCCCTCGAAAATAAGGTTTTAGGTCTCCTTCAGCCACCCAACTTTTCCCAAGAGAGGGGGACTGGAACCTCCAAAGTGGGATCCATGAGATGTTATATTTGAGAAAGGATTTGCCCTCCAAAGATCCATCAGTGCCTTTCATCTCTCTCATTCTTCATTGACTAGAAGGATTGAGGAATTCCATTCCTTCATTCTAAGTTGCACCAGGGAAAGCTCAGATTGGATATAATTTTTATTAACAGAAAGGGTTATAAAACATTGGAACAGGCTGCCCAGAGAAATGGTGGAATCACCATCCCTGGAAATGATTAAGAAATGTGTGGATGTGGCACTGGGGGATGTGGTTTAGTGGTGAACACGATGATGGTGCTGGGTTGGACCTTTCCAAACCTCAACCATTCCGTGAGTCTGTGATTATTACAATCTGTGAACAACTTTAAAGGAAATTGGGAAACGCAGCCTGTTGGCAAAAAGCTGATTCAAACAGTCAGGTGGGTTCTGAACGTGCCCTGACAACATTTAAGGGCCTGCAGATGAGAAGAGGCTGAAAAGCAGAGCCCAGAGCAGTGACTGTCCTGGGCAGGGAGGGCAAAAAGCACACCAGAGCACTGCACAAACCCAGCCGTCTGTGTTTTTGCAAGTGGCATATTAGCAGATTCTTCCTATAATTTACCAAAGCATCCTTTTCTTCTCATAAAAAGGCTAAAAAAAAAAATAAAATATATGATAAAATGACTTTGAAAGTCAGGTTATTGCTGTGCCTTAACACCTTCTAACAGATGTTGTTCTTACCAAAAGCAGAGTTCCTTGAATTATTAATGGTTTCCAACAGCTCAGCTTGAAATAATTTAGCATTTGAAAGAGAAAAGTCGCTCTCTTTATTCCAAGTGCAGAAAACATTTTGGCTATTAAAAATATTCTCCTCCAAAAAAAAGGAGAAATCTGTACCGTTTGTATCTTTTCCTCCAGTTGCCAGCAGGAGCACCGGATCTGGGGAAAGCTCTGCTCTTGCTGAAGGTTAATTGATAAAATACAATGGAAGAGAGGCCACTACCTATTCCATTTAAATTGAGAAGCTCTTATCTGATCCCGTGGTAGCTTTAACTTTCCCACATTTACAGTGCTTGCAGTTGGAGACCATCACATTCTTTTTGAGGCTTGAAGAGACCAAATTATCTGCAGCAATCAGATTTCTCAAGGGATGTTGGCCGGGTTGGCCAGGGCTGAGAGCACCCCTGGCAGGGGAGTGGAATAAGATGGGCTTTAAGGTTTTTTTTCCAACCCAAACTGTTCTGGGATTAAGGCTGTTGGGGTGCTGAGAGAAGACTTGTGCTCAAACCACCCTCAGCCACTGCTCCCTGAGCTCTGGCAGCTGGTGGGGAAGATTCTGGGATCAAATCTGGCGAGTCTGGAGATTTTCTTAGGGCTGTCGTGCTGGAAATTTCCCTGGAAAATTAAACCAGGCTGGGCTAATCTGTGGCATGTTTGTAGTTTGTCCTTCTGGCAGAACATCTCAGCTGGTCACACTGTGAGAGGGGCAAAGAGGAGCCCTGGGCTGGCTGGGAGCAGAGCTGGGACAGAGCCTTGAAAAGCAGAGTTTTGCACAAAAACAGCTCCACATCTTCACTGGAGAGAGTGGGTTGCTGCTTGTTTAGCATTTAAGCTGGACAACTCACAGCCTACAGGGCTGCTCCTGGGAGGGAGAGGGTTGTATCTTCCCAGCCAGGATGGCTTTCCCTCTCCAGCATGGATTTCTCAGGTGGGATCCAGGGGGATTCCGGGGGCACGTGGCCAGGAGTCATTCCTGGATGTCGCTGCTGCTGCTGTGCACAGGAGAGTGGGAGCTGACAGTGCCCTCTCAGGCTTTGGTCCTGTGCTCTCCACAGTCTCTCCAGCTCGTCAGGCAGGTTTTTATCAAATTCTGATGTTTTATCTAAAGGGGAGGGGAGTAAAATACTGATTACTGTGATTGCTCACCCCTCTAAACAGCACTGTGCTCCTGCCTTGGTTGCTTATCAATCACAGAATCACAGACTGGCTTGGCTTGGAAGGGACTTTAAGAATCATTCACTTCCACTCCATGTCATGAGGGAAAGAAGCCAATGCCATCTAAACCAGAGTGTTGGAAGGCAGAGGGGGCAGCCAGACCTGCTGGTTTATGTTGTCTGTGCACACCAGATCCCTTCTCTGCACTGAAACCAAGCACAGGCAGNGCCCAATCCAAGCCTAGCCTTAGACACTCTCAGGGCTGGGGCAGCCACAGTTTCTCTGCCCAACCTGTGCCAGGGCCTGCCCACCCTCCCAGGGAAGAATTCCTTGACATCCAATCTAACTCTCAGTCAATGGGAAGCCATTCCCTGTGTCCTTGTAAAGAGTCTCTGTCCACCTTCCTCAAACCTTCCCTTCAGGTGCTGAATGAGGTCACTTGGAGCCTCCCCTTCTCCAGGCTGAGCAATCCCAGCCCCCTCAGCCTTTCCTCACAGCAGAGCTGCTAAAACCCAGTCCTGGGAAACCAGGAATACGGGTGGGACTGGGATGGGGCTGGGAGGGGAGCAGGGCAGGGGCTGAGTGTCTGTGCCAGAGCTCTCCACCCACCCACGGGCAGTGGAGCATCGATCCTCTCCCGAGCATCTCACCAACACTCTTTCAGATGAATAACTTTGAGTTGCACGTGGCTTTCTGACGACTCTTCAGAATTATGACCCAATTTATGCTTTCTGTAATGATCAGCACAATAAGGCAGTAAAGCTGTCGTTGCCGAATACACCGAATTTGTATTTTATCACTGCAATAGAATCAATACAATAAGAAACCAATAGTTGAGGAGTTAGTATTGTCTTCTGATAGTCTTTGCAGGGACATGGAGTCTCTTTCCTCAAGTCTGCTTTGGGCCTAGAGATGGTTTATGTACATATTAGCTATTCCTCCTGCTGTTCCATGATAAATCCACCTTCCTCTGCTGCTGAGATCTCAGCCAGCACGCTCTGTAGTAATAAGAAAACACTTTCTTTACTAGTCTTTTTTATATTCAAAGCAAACCCATCAAGCAAATAAAGTTTTCTCACTCCCCAAAATATAAAATACGACGGGTTCCTGTGTTTGCCCCGGTTTATCCAAGAGTTCCTTGCAGAAGGGGCCCTGAAATGGTGATTAATGCTTTGCATTGCTCCAGCTGCCGTCAACAACAGAGCTGAAAACACCTGCAAAGTGTTCATTCCTTGACTCACCACACTCTGCTTATAAACACAACGTACATACAGACACACGCACACTTGCGTTCTTGTGTTTATACACATTTTCGCTTGTGTTTCTGTTTCCCGATGAGAAAGAAAAGCCTTTAGCTGGTTAAACCCCATCTCCCAGTACAACAGAACGAGCTAAGGGGGGAGCCACACCCAGGATTTCTGATTGCCTCTTGCTTTGCTTTGATCACAGCAAACCTCTCCCCTGCTCAATTAGCAACCATGGGAATCATTAACTCTTTGCAGGGAAAGAGTTTTAATTCCCATCCTGTCCCCTGGCTGGGGGGGAGCTCAAACTCTTCCTCGAGCACCGCTGGGATGTGCAGCTTTGATCTCTCAGAGGGTGAGCGCGTATCCAGCTCAAAATCCCTAATCGTGCCCAGCCCGGAGTGGGTGGGGGAGGGAAAAGCCTCTCTGATCCTGCAGCTCCTTCTCCTCTTGCTGGTCGTGCCTTTTCCTCACCAATTGTATGACATAATTTTGAGTTCTACCAGAAGCTGCTTTGGGTAAACCCCAGACTTCCCTGTCTGTGCCCCGGTGTCTGGGCACCTGCCAACACACCCGTCCCCAGCAGATCCCTGTATTGCCTTCTGTAACGTGTACCCTGGAAAGAAAAAGCTTTTAAATTCCCCCAATAAAAGGTTCTTTACTTCCAGCAAAGCTTTTATAGTCGCTCCTTTCCTGGGTTTCTTCTCGCTGCAAAATAGCGATTTTTCGTCTTAGATTTGTTGCTCTTTCTCCCCTGTTAAATTGGGTGTACTCCCCCTTTCCAGTTAATATAATAATTTAGATGAGCAGTGGTTAGCATAATTCCAGACACTGATGTACGTGCTGTGCTTTAGGAGAATTCTATTTCTGAGGGCAATGTAGCATGTAAAGCTCTCCAACTATCTGAAATTGCATAAAGGGAGACCCAGACAGGAGTCCAGAGGGATACTGTGGAAAAGGTTATTTTATGGGATATTTCAGAGTGTTTCCAGGGCTTCTCAGAGCATGGGAAAAGCGGTTCAAGCTCGAGAATAAGAAGCAACAGGGTTAATTGGACACTCAGAAATGCTGGAATAAGGGGATGAAGAATCCAGGGAAGGGAAGGGAGCTGGGAAGGGGCTGGGGCAGCAGGAGGGGCTGGAGAAGCAACAGTTCATTGGACACTCAGAAATGCTGGAATGAGGGGATGGAGAATCCAGGGAAGGGAACGGAGCTGGGAAGGGGCTGGAGCAGCAGGAGGGGCTGGAGAAGCAACACGGTTAATTGGATAGTCAGAAATGCTGAAATGAGGGGATGGAGAATCCAGGGAAGGGAACGGAGCTGGGAAGGGGCTGGAGCAGCAGGAGGGGCTGAGGGAGCTGGGGGGGCTCAGCCTGGAGAAAAGGAGGCTCAGGGGGGACCTTCTGGCTCTGCAGCCCCCTGAAAAGGGACAGTCAGGAAGGGATCGGTCTCTTGTCCCAGAGAACAAGTGACAGGACAAAAGGAAACAGCCTCAAGTTGTGCCAGGGGAGGTTTAGGTTGGATATGGGGGAAAATTACTTCATGGAAAGAATTGGAACAGGGCAGTGGCGGAGTCACCATCCCTGGAATTGCTCTAAAATCAGGTGGATGTGGCACTTGAGGACGTGGGTTGGTGGTGGACATGGAGGTGGTGCTGGGCTCACAGTGTGGAGATGGCTTTAAAAAAAAAATCAGGAGGTTTGAAAGCAAAAGCATCTATTTATTTGGCTCCAGCTTTCTGGGCTTTTTCAATACACACCACTGGCATTTTTCAACTTGTCTCTGCACTAAGAAGGCAAACGAGTTACTCTTCATTAAATATTAAGGCTGGGATAATCGACTAATCCCAGGAATCCAGAGGCTGGGGCTTTACACCAGCCTCTCCCTGCAACAGAGCATTTCATAGCAGGATGCAAAGGATGATTTAGGGATGGATGTGCCCAGCTCTGCCCTGGGATGCTGAAAGCCACATATTACAGGGATGAAAAGAGGAGTTCTTGACAGAAATCACATTCTCCCTGTCGGTGGAAGACACACACCCACAGTGGAGGGAGGCTTTTGTATCCCTGTCTCTATCTATATTAATATCTATGGCTATATATCAATATCTCTGTATGTATATCATCTAATTATATCTAATTTGATATGTGTGTACGTATTTATATAAATTACATGTATATTCCTTGTGTTAGTTTTGGAGCTGATCTTATCCCAGCAGCACAGAGTGCCCCATGTCAATATATGCTCATTACCACCAGGATACAGCAGGTTCCCAAGAGCAGGGAGCTGGTTCCAGTTTAGGCAGAGACTACACAAAAGTCTCCCAGCCAACAGGAGCACAATCTGAGGGGTTTTTGTGCTCCTCTGACACAACAAATCCCTCCATATAATTTGCTCAGCCCTCCTGGTGCTGCAGGAAAGCATTTGGAGGGTGCTGGGCGTGATGGGGGGTTAAAACCTGCAAAGAGCCCTCTTTGTGAGCACAGGCTGAGTTTAATTTGTGTCTCAGCCCTTCTTTACACAAATACCTGTATCAGTGCAAAGATGTTTGGGGGGTCAGGCACCAACATCCCCCAGGCAAAGGGGGCAGCACAGGGGGCTCAGTGCCCAAACATCCTGCCCACGATTCTTGGCTTTGCCACAGCCCTCTTGTGTGTGAGATGCTCTTTCTTACGTCTTAATTCCTTGGCTGTAAAGTGAAAATTAAAAAGTAATATTATACAATAGAACCCACACAGCATGTGCATCGTTGTCTAAATGACCAGGACGGACTAATGATAAATCTCCTTGTGTTTCTCCTCTCTCAAACAGCCCTGCCACTGGCTCAAGGCACAGGGCAGGAGCCCTGAGCAGCCCAGGAGGTCAGACTGCCTTGCTGGATAAAGAGAAGTGAGGAGAAAACACATTCATTCAGCCTGCTCACTCAACAGGCGAGAGTGAGGGATGGGATTTCAGAAATCAGGAATGATTCACGAACACAAAAAAAAGAGTTCAGTTTGCTGAAACGATAGAGGAAGGAGGGGAAAGCAGGTCATTTAAGTCACCAAACATGACTCACTGGTTAAATGAATCCCAACACATGATTTCCATCTTCTATCATGGTGAAGAATTATTCACTGAAAACGATTTGTCATATGATTTTTGGTTTGTTTGGGATTTTTTTGAAACCCCTTTCCATCTTCTAGAGCTTCAGGATCCTGAACCTGAGGGTCAGAACTTGGTGACTCACTTTCTCCGTTGCTCATTTTTTTGGTAGGCCAATATTTCAATTCTCTCAGTGGTCTTGGGAACCATCCTCAGACATGAGATTTTGCCATTTCCATTCTCTGCTTGACATGGCAAAGGAATCCTTCAGTGGGCAATCATGGAATGACCAAACCACGTTGCAAATTCAGGGGAGGGTCTTTCTGTGCAGCCAAGGGAGATGCCTCATTGCAGCTCCCTGAGCTCTGTGTAGCCTCACCAACCCTCCCAAAACTGACACCTGTGAAGCTGTGACAATTCAGATGTCACTGTGTGTGAAAGTTGGGCTTGGCTCTCTCTGCCAACGGCCAAACCTCACAAGAGAGATTCCCCCCTCCCTCTCCCGAAACGGCAAAAAAGCAGCAAGAGAAAAATTGAAGAAATATATATATATATTTACATATATTAAATTTATATACGAGGTACAACAAGACAGGGACCCTCCAAACAACCCCAATAAGGGACAAGGGGAAGGGAAAGGGGAGAGNACCCCAAGAGCTGATCATTGGTGAATGAAGTCCTGCCTGGGCTCAAAAGACCAGCTTAGGAGGGTGGGCTTGAATGGGGTGACACTTGTGGGTCACAACGTAGACTCGGCTTCAGTGTCCGTTCCCAAGTCTTAGTATCGCTCTGCTCGTGGGGATGGGAAAGGGAGGGAGGGACAGCATTTTTATTAGAGATATTCTTGCTTCAAAGGACCCCTTTCCTGACAAATGGGCCTTTGTTAAGCTCAGCAGCAGAAGTTGCAAGTTGCAGGTTAAATCTGAGTGTCCCTCAAATGCGAAATTTCTAACCTGGTTATTCTCCCATCTCTAAAAACTCCTCCAAATTTGTGCAGCTCCTGATATCTGTGCCTTCTGCAGACAAATTAGGAGCTACAGAGAAATGTCTGTGCATCTTCTATGAATAGCCTTCACTCTCACCAAGGAAGACCTAAAAGCAGCTCATCCTAAACCTTAACAGTGCTTTGCTTATGTGGCACAACTGCCACTTCAATCTTGCCTTAATGGACATGTCTCAGGGTAGCAGTGGAGAACCAGCCCTGGGTTATTTTTGGCTCTAAGAATAGATTGATCCTCCTGCAGCCTCCTGGCAAACCCAGGGAAGAGATGGAGAGGGGGACATTGGGGGACATACCCACATCAGGGAGCCCCTTGCTGTTGTTAAATTAAATGAACTCTTCTTTGCTTGCTCAAACCCAGCATTTGAAAGGAAAAATGTGTGGGGGTTTTTTTTTCCCTTCTCTAAACGACCCCAAAACACGAGGCAGTGGATTTTCTACTGTTAATCTTGTATCCAAATTTTTTTATATATATATTTTTTTTTTCACTGTGCTAATAGATTGACCCAAAAGAGCAGGATCCTAATTGCTCAGAGATAAAGTAATTGAGTGGTCTCTTGGGCTCTACTCGGTACAACAAACTTCAATAGGGTTGACAAATGTCGATCCATAACGGAGGATTAATAGGGCTGTGCTTGGCTTCCCTCTCGGTTTTCCATTTGCTCCTTTGGTCTAAGTAACACCCCGGATTGCTCTGGGAAAACTGACAAATCTTTGCAGTTAATGAGCCCCTCTAGTCATTTATCAAGCAGGGTTTCTGAAATAAAAAGGGCACGAAGAAGAAAATGTGGATGGAAGGAGAAATCCCTCTCCCCACATCCTGGAAGGATTTGCTTCTCCCCACTGTGAGAGCTGGGAGCTGCAGGAACTCCTGCAGCTTGTTTTTTCCAACAGCATTTGGGATTCAAGGCCAGTTGGACGGGGTTTGGAGCAACCTGGGCTGGTGGGAGGTGTCCCTGCCCATGGCAGGGGGTGGGATGGGATGAGCTTTGAGATCCCTCCCAACCCAAACCATTCTGGGATTGTCCGGACTGATTTCTGTGGATGTCACGGTCACTCTCCCAGCCACGAGACAAGTGGTGCATCTCATTGAACCCTCAAAAATTCCACTCACAACAGTCTGATTTTAACCTCCTGTCTTTTAATCTCTCTGTGGAGGGATGAACAGACCTGGAGAATGAACCTTCTGTAGGGGATGGCGAGGATGGAAGGCCAGCCCTCGCAGTGCAGGCACTGCTGGTCCCCAGAGCCGTGCCTGGCTCAGCTGCTGTGCCTCACCACATGGCCCGAGTGAGACTCAGCCAGGTGCTTTCCCTGGAGGATCTCTGGGAAGCTCTGAGGAGCAGCTGTCATCCACATGGAAAAGAAAGCCTTAGAAATCCCTGGTTTTGTAATCCCCTGTTTTATCTGGACTCCACAGCAGCAAAGTCTGAACTTCTTCCCACCGGGAATTGAACTTCCCCAGCCCCACCGATCTATGTCAGCAACCGAAACTGGCAGCTTTCAAAGCCCTCTGTTTCCTGCAAAATGTCAACACTTTGGCAGCAATTCCAATTTTTCCTCAGCTTGATGTAAAATAAAGTTCCTAAATGGGAGCAGGGCAGAGCCACATTGTCATTAGAGCAGCAGCCTGTGCTGAGTGACAGGGAGGGGCCGCAGCCGGTCTGTGCCTATTGTGACAGTCGTACATCTGCCCATCATCCTCTCTATTTTTAGTGCAGGTCCTGCTTTCCTTTCTTAACACAGAATGAGATCAATTTTACCTGGAGTCTTGATAGGAAACAACTGCCATTAAGCTACAGAAATGGCTAATCATTGTGTTTTAGCAGCGATTTCAGCACATTGGCCCATTTCTGAGCCTGGATCTCAATTTAAGTGGGAGGGGGGAGACTTGGCAGGAGAGATCTGGTGCCTCTTGCAGCCTTTTCTTCTCAAGGGCTGCATTTGTTCTGTATGAAATGAGGTGGCAGAAGACCTTTGGGGACCTCTCAAAGCTCCTGTCCATGGCCAGGTGTGTGCACTGGTGGAAATGAAGGCTTAAGTGGGTCTGGTGGCTTCCAGAAACTGCACTTTGCCCCTCAGATCCCATTTTCCCTCCCAGTTTTGTACCTTCTGGCTGGTGCTGCTCAGGGTTGGGCAGCCTGGGAAGCTCTGGAGGCCCCCAAGGTGCAGTGATGGACATGGTGGAGCTCTTGGTGAATTGATGGCACTCCTCCCTCTCAGTGTAAATATCACCTTGGGGCTGCCACTTTGTCCTGCATTCACCCATTCCAGGATTTTTCCCATTCACACTCTCCCAGTTGTCTGGTCTGAGCCTCATTGCTCCGATGCATCCTTGAAAACCAATTTCCATGGAGCTATCCCACTGCTGCAAGCCTGGACAGCAGTGTCCCCTCTGCCCAGGGCCAGCTGATGGGTGTCCAACCCCTCTGAGGTGACAGCAAATGGGAGACATCCCTGCTCCCAAACACCCAGGGTCCATCCCACATGCTCCCCTCCCAGATGCCCAAACACTGCAGTAAACAGGCAAATGGATAAATCCATCACTAAAATGGAAAATTTCTCTTTTTAAAAAAAAATATTTTTATTTTTTAAGATTTTTTTTTCCAATGTATGAACTGAAACACCACACTGGGCCCCTTTGTTGCCACACTGAGCCGAGCGAGGCACAACATAGCAGGAATTCCTGATTTTAATGTGTTTATCCTGGAGATGCCATTCCCAAATGTACTTTGTGCCTTTCTGGGGCCTTTCCCCCCTCTCTCTGTGCTTCCTTCTCGGTGTGTGTGCCTTTATTTCTCACAATCTCTCTCACCAATGCTGAACTCAGCATATTTTTTCTCCTTCCCCCACAAAATGCCACGTTAGAGCCTTCAGAGCTGCGAAGGAACATCGACACCTAAACTCTGGCACACTTCATATCTGACTCCCAGCTGGGTGAAAACATAAATGCCCTTGTCCTGTGAGAGCAGCCACTGCAAACAGCTCCCTGCTCATTCTGTGAAGAAGAAGTTGACCCATTTTGGAGAGAGCTCTGCCAGAATTACGAACTGCTGTTCAGGCAGTAAAACTTGTCTCTGGGGGGATGTAAAAGTCCTAAAATCTCTAGTTGTGAATAACGTCTGCAGGACCAGGACTATGTTTAACCCTTAAGCTGTCTGCGCCCCCTAAAAAAAATCAGCTTTGAAGTGGTGGATGAACCTTGTTCTTTGTGCTCCTTGTTTTGTCAGCACCTTCTCCCTCAGCTGCCCCAGGGAGGGGCAGGTCCAGCCGGGGTTTGGTTTGCCCAGGGGCTGATCCAGCCAAAGGGAAGAAGGTTTTGGTTTGCCCAGGGGCTGATCCAGCCAAAGGGAGGGAGATTCTTCCCAGCCCACATCAGCATTGCTCCCTGTCTGCATTTTGGCAGCTCCCAGGATCCCCTCCCATGCTCCAGCCCCACTCTCCCAGGGGATGTGAACATGCAGGACCAGAGCCATGGATAGATCCCACGTGGCTGTGACACGTCCCTCAGTGCTGGATGAACACTGGGCAAAGCTTCCCTGGCAGGAGGATCCAGTGAAGCTTCTTGTGCCAAAACCTGGCTCTGGGGGCATCCCTTTGCCCATGAGAATCTCAGGACCAAGTGCCCCTGGGTTGGGGCAACCTCTGGTGTCATTCCAGGCTTGGGATGAACAGTTGGAGCAGCCCTGGGAGGAAAGACTTGGGGGTGTTGGGGGTCAGAGGCTGGACATGCCATGAGGTGTCACAGTCCAGAACTCCCCATGCCCTGGGCTGGTCCCACAGTGCGGGCACCAGGGGATGGGGGGGATTCTGCCCCTCTGCCCCCCCTGCAGAGCTGCCCCCAGCCCTGGGGAACAACAGCACAAGGATGTGGAACTCCTGAAGAGAGTCCAGAGGAGGCTCCAAGATGATTAGAGGGGTGGAGCAGCTCTGCTGTGAGGAAAGGCTGGGAGAGTTGGGATTGTTCAGCCTGGACAAGAGAAGGCTCTGGGATGACCTAATTGAGGACCTGAAGGGAGCCTGTGAGAAAGATGCAGAGAGACACTTTACAAGGGCCTGGAGGGACAGGACAAGGGGAATGGCTTCCCATTGACAGGGCAGGGTGAGATGGGATACTGGGAAGGAATTCTTCCCTCTGAGGGTGAAGAGGCCCTGGCACAGGTTGGGCAGAGAAGCTGTGGCTGCCCCAGCCCTGGCAGTGCCCAAGGCCAGGTTGGGCAGGGCTTGGAGCAACCTGGGCTGGTGGGAGGTGTCCCTGCCCATGGCAGGGGGTGGGATGGGATGGGCTTTAAGGTCCCTTCCAACCCAAACCAGTCTGGGATTCTGTGGAAATGAGGAACATGCTGCAAACAGTGGCACACTGGGGACCAGTGTGATAATGAGATTGCTTTGGAAAGCTGGAAATGAAGGACCCAGCCAGGCTGGTCCCCTCCCAGTGCAGAGCCAGCCTGGGGGGGTCAGGTAGGGCAGGGCTGGGCACTGACAGCAGGGCTGGGCACTGACAGCAGGGCTGGGGCACACAGGGTGCTGCCTGTTTGCTGCAGCAGCTCTGGAAGGAGCAGAGGGGAAAATGCAAAGATGCAGATCGCTTGTAGGAGAAAAAAAAAAAACCAACCAAAAAAACCTCAAGACAGCATTATTTAGTCAATCACCTTGTCTGCTGTGGTTATTTTTGATTTAGCTGCAGAAAGCCGTGTTGCTGGAGGTGTTATTCTGCATCTCACATCGAACTTGTAAAATCTGCCTGTAAATCTTTACATTGCAATCCAGACTGAGAAGCTGCTGGTTTTAATCGTGGGATTTCACCAGAACATCTGACTCCTTTGTAAGTCCAGAAGTGTATTTACATATTTTTTTTCCCCCCCTGCAACGGATTTACAAATCCTATAAAAGAGCACAAAATCCTCCCACAGGTTTACAAACTGGAAGGAACCTGAAACAAAACCCAGACTTGGCAAAGCAGGGCTGCTGGGTTTTTGGGATGCAAAGGACTGGCTGGGGAGGGGGGGGGGGGGAACATGGACTTATTCCCTTAATTGGGAATTCTTGGGGCATTCAGAGCACAGGGGACACTGCTGGGCATAAGGGCAGCATAGCAAAGCTGACAAGAAAACCTGCTTTCTGAGACAGGTTAAAGATGCAAATAGAGAGTAGAGCCAGAAACATCACTCCCTCATCTCTCCTTCAAATCCCAGGCAAAGATTTTTAGGATACCTCGTGGACTGGGGGGTCCCATTTTCAGCTGTTCACTCCAAACATCTTAAAAAGGGCCTGATTTTCACAGCATTAAGCAGGTGGTGTTATATCAGTTCTTGGTTACCCTGAAAACATCAACCCGGTGGTCTGCAAGGGAAATAAACTAGACTTAATGGTTAAAACTGAAGAACATATGTATAAAAAAATGCTACTGCCTTCTCTTTGCTCCCCTTCCAAATCAAATATTTAAAACAGAATCTCCTTTTATTTTGCTGGGAGTCCTGCAATATTTGCTCTTTTTTTCTTGCACTTCCTCATGATGAGAAACTTTTTAACTGTTGCTGAGAAGAGCCTGGGACAGGCTCATAACCAAAGCTGAGAGTGAAAGAATAAATTTGCTGATGTATCTTTGAGTTCATCGATTCACTGAGTGGTTTGGGTCGGAAGGGACCTTAAAGCTCATCTCATTCCAACCCCCTGCCATGGGCAGGGACACCTCCCACCAGCCCAGGTGGGCCATATCCAAACCAGCCTTGAACACTTGAAGTTTTTAAGCTTTCCTTTCTAAAATCCTGGGTGTGAAAGTTGGG
>VXBX01004966.1:0-43713 GCA_013400415.1 Scytalopus superciliaris
CCTCCTGCCTCCATCCCCCCCTGCCCGCAGCTCCCCGCGCCGTGGGTGACCCTGCGCGACCCTCTCCGTCCCCCCCTCGTTGGCAGCTCGCCCCCCACACCCCGTGCCAGCCGCCGGAGCCCACCTGGCCCCTTCCATCAGCCTTAATGCCCGTCCGTCCCCGCGGTGGGATCCCCGGCCCTGCGTTCCCACCGCTGGTGCTGTGGCTCAGGAACCATCACGCTCGTGGGTGGGGTCTTGTTTTCTCGCCCGACAAAGCTGTCCTTTCCCCCCCTCGGCCGGACTGACTCCAGCCCTTCCTCGCTGTGCGGCCCCTGACCGAGGTAGAGCTGCTCTGACATCATGAAGGAGGGATGTGTCTTTCCCCAGGCTTTCCTTTTTCCGTGTAATCCGTGCCGTGGGACAGGCCTGGTACCTGACATCCTTCCAGGTGCATTGCAGCGTTTTGTTTGCTTTCTCCTGGACATCTTATTTTGCAGATGAAGGGTTCAGGTCAGCAGCTTCTCACCTTATTGGTGACTGGCTCTGGAAATTTAGGAGAATTCCTGTCTCTGCTCTTTCTTGCAGCAGCCACTGGTGTAACACGTATCTGCTGATCTCTGGATAAAAAAGCAAATGGTTTTGGGAAGGTTGGATTGGACCTGGCTTTTGTGCTTGCTGTAAAGCCCTTAAATGATGGGTAATGCAGCTGCTCGCTGAGGGGAGGAGAACGTGGAGTGTCGGTGTAAATCTTAGTGCTGGCTGTAAAGACACCCCTGGGTACTTCCTCATCTGTGTCGAAACATCACCCAGAAATTGCAGCTTGGACTATAACACATGAAAAGACTGTCCTAAGCAAGCCTTGGGTGATTTAAAGTGGGGAAAAAAGTATGTTTGGGACAACGAAGTATCAGGAATGTTGTTGCCTAAAAGCTTTTAGGGCCTAAATGTGAGGTTTTCCTTGGTTTCCATGTGTATGACAGTTGGTTAAGGCTGTGCCTGCCCCTGGCTCCCTTGGCTCTGGGGGCTGCCTGGATTTGCTGCCCTGCTGTATTCCAGGGCTGGCTGGCAGATCCTGGCTGGGATCACATGGCGTTCCTCGCCTCCTGAGTGTGCTCTGGAGGTTTATTTCAATTCCCAAAGTTAAAAATAGGCAGTGTCATAGTTGAGGAGTCAGCGGGCACATGGTGGCTCCTGCTCCTGAGACCTTGTGCTCTTAGTGATCATTTAGTGATTAGTAATTAGGGTTATTGGTCTGAATGCTGGTTTGGGGCCTTCAAGAGGAGTATTACCAAGTTTAGTACGTGCAGAGTTTGGAAGTGCTTCCCACCAGTAAGACCAGTTCAGACCAGCGGATGTTTATTTCTGGGGTACATAAACTGGAAGGCAGAGGTGTTTTATCCCCTGAATTCTGGCCTGGATGTCTGGTGATGGTGTCTGTGAACATCCCTTGGTGTGTCAGTGTGTTAGACTTGCATCCTCATGGTGAAATTTGACAGTTTTTGGGATACAGACAGATGTTCTGTGTGATGATGAAGTGCTCAAAGATGCCTTAAATGCCTTGTTTCTGTGGTTTTCCTGGAAGTTAGTGAGGGAAACTGGGGGGAAATGTCCCATGCAGGCAGTGTCAGTGGAAAGGGAGACTCTACATGAGAGCCTTGGGAAAAGCAGACTATGCATGAAGAAAAGGTCTGGTATAAAATACCTGTCCACTGCATTCTTCTCCACATTATTACAAAGTGATGGAATGATCTGGCTGGAAATGTGATGCCAGATTCCCAGCTGTAGCTGCAGTTCTCACTCAGACTGCCCCAGGTTCCCCCCACTGCAGTGGTGCAGCAGCAGTGCCGACCCAGGAGCCTGGAAAGGTGTTTTCCCTGGTGGTCCCTGCTGTGGGAAATCCCAGCACAGCAGCCCTGCAGCTCAGGCTGGTTTTGCAGCAGGAAGAGGAGAGTTTCAGGGAAACCTCCAGTGGAGTCTTCAACCTGTGGCAACAGGGAAATGCTGTTCCCAAAGCACTTGTGTACACAGTGGGTGACACTGGAGGTGACCAGCCCTTGGCTGAGCCTCTCCTTGTGTTTGGCTAAACCAAACAGCTCGGGAGCGTGGCAGCTCTGATCTCTGTCTCTGTTTGCTCAGAGCTCCACCAAGAACCTGGGCTGGTAAAATGTGCTGCAGTGTTTGGTGGTGGCTGCAGGCAGGGACTGTTTATGGGTTCATTGAATCCCAGAGTGGTTTGGGTGGGAAGGGACCTTAAAGCTCATCCCATCCCACCCCCTGCCCTGGGCAGGGACACCTCCCACTAGCCCAGGTTGCTCCAAGCCCTGTCCAACCTGCCCTTGGACACTCCCAGGGATGGGGCAGCCACAGCTTCTCTGCCCAACCTGTGCCAGGGCCTGCCCACCCTCACAGCCAACAATTCCTTCCCAATATCCCATCTAACCCTTCCCTCTGGCATTGGGAAGCCATTCCCCCTTGTCCTGTCCCTCCATCCCTTTTGCATAGTCTCTCTCCATCTTTATTGTAGGCTGTTTCAGGTACTGGAAGGTTGTCTTTAGTCTGTAAGGAAAAGAAGGATCTCAAGGAATACCAAAATCAGCCAGTATCTTTGAAGGATGAGTAGGGAGAAGGGTTTTAATTCTAGGGAACCAAAGGCCTGTCTGCTGTGTAAGGAAAGATACAATAATAAAGCATTTCTCCTTCACATTAGTAAGTTATATTCACTTCACATTTCATCATTACACATTGATTAGTCCTGATCCATAATGGCCATTGGGATATAACTTACTGTCCGTGTAATTTGACATACTTTGACTTTGAGTCACTTCAATCTAATATTTCCTGCTAAAGCAGCAGTTAAGCTTTTGGATGTGCTGAGGTGCATGTGTGAGTGGTTTCACTGCCCTGTCTCGGGCACTATAAATATTCCAGTGGCATTTCTGCAAGAAATCCCATAGTCATCATAACCTCCCCGGAGAGGGCAGAGGCCCCAGCCTCCAGTGCTGCCTTGCTGTTTGCAGGTAGAGAGGGGGCAAATCATGGAAGACTTGGTCTATCACAAACCATTTTAATTCTAAGAACTCCACCAATTTTCTGGTGCAAAAATAATTGTTGTGGTGTTTGCCTGTGTTTTTTGGATCTGTTGTGACTTCTCAGTTGTGCTCTATGGATACTTTGTGCTGGGTCATGTGCCAGTGTAGCTGAGAGTTTTAGTACTTTCCCAGTTTCCACTCATGCTACCAGCAGATTTGCTTGATTTTTAATGCTAGAAATGTTCCTTTTAGTAACTTGCAGTCAGTGTAACTTCCCTGCGATCTGAATTTCTTTATTAATTTTTACTGGCACTCGGCGTGCCAGGTTGCTGGTGGTTTGAAGTGAGCCGTGGAGCAGGATCTGTGGGAGCTCTGTGGGGTGGGCAGGTGGAGCTCCAGCGTGGGTACCTGGGCACAGGTAGGGAGGGAGGCTCCTCTGGCCGGGGAGGTTGGCTGCTCACAAATCTGAATGTCAAAACTGAGCTCCACCGTATAATCACCGTCGTCTGACTAAGTCAAATGCAAATTAAGATGAGTCACAAAAAAATGTTTTCCCATGAAATCTGAGTGGTAACAGCTCAGGAGAACAAAGGGTGTGTAAGCTTTGGGAGATCCCTCCCAGGGCTCCCGTGGAGGTAGAGCTTCCCTGGATCTTCACCCCTCCTGGACGTGCACCTTGTGCTCTGCCTTGCTGGGCTTTGCTCACCTGACTGCAGCTCTACAAATCCCGAGGGGAAAAACAATGATTTTGAGGTGTGATCACCCATGTTTTATTCTAAACAGAGCCAAAGCTGTGCAAAACTACTGTTTTAAATGTGAAAGTGTAAGAAAACTACTTTCTGATCTTTTGATTATTTAAAAAAATATTTATTTGGCCTTTATCAGGAGTGGTTCAGAGTTGGAAGGACTTGCTTTGGAATCACTTCATGTTGGCACGTTTAAGCAGGGAAGTTTTTTAAATCAGTCCTCCGATAATAAATACAGCAAACTTCTTTGTGCATCCTGGGAGGGTTTGTTCACCCAGGATTGTGATATATTAATACTGGGAAAGGAGGAGTCCCAGATAGAGAATAGGGAAAAGCTTAGCAGATTGTGGGGAAACAAACCTGGTGTGAATGATTGGTGAAAATGCTTTTAGCCCAATGGAAGTTTGAAAACAAAGTACTTCGTTGGGTCCAAAAAGGAGGATTTATACAACAGTTGGAAGTACTGGTTTCCCTCTTCCCAGTTGTGGCTGCCCCATCCCTGGAAGTGTTCAAGGCCAGGTTGGACGGGGCTTGGAGCAACCTGGGCTAGTGGGAGATGTGCCTGCCCATGGCAGGGGGTGGAACTGGATGTTTAAGGTCCCTTCCCATCCAAACTATTCCATGATTCCATTATTATATCGCTTTTTTGTCTCAGCTTGTAGGAGCAGCAACAGCTGCGAGTTCTGTTTGTGTTGTGCCCAGGCTGTGGGTTCAGTCTGTTTCTGGCTCCTGGAATGGAGCAGGTGAATCAGAAAAGAAAAAAAAAAAAAAAAAAACCCCCCATCCCACAAACCCCCCATCCCACAAACCCCCCATCCCAGCTCCTGCTCAGCCATTTCCAGGATGGGGGGTCCAGAAACCATCAGGCAGCAAGAGATGTCAGAGGTGTTTCTGCCTGTAGGTGATGGAGCTGCAGAACTGGCTGCCAGGGGAATTTCAGAGGGGAAAAGATCTGTGGCTTCAGAATGAGAGTAGAAAGGGGAAGTGAGTCCATCGGTGTTGGACATGGTGCTCTGGATACAGCTGGAGCTTGGGAATCCCCTCAGCTCTTGATTGCTGGAGGTTGGACAAGTATTGTTTGGCCTGGAGAGGGGGGTTCTCCTCACCTCTGACCGCTGGGACACCCCAGGAGAAGGGTTGCAGAGTGACCTGGGTTTAGGGTGTGATGCTGTACGTGGAGGGTGGGTTGGTTTTTCTTTCTCATTTGAGGGGGGATGTTTGGTTTTTCTTTCGTCTAGGCCCTGAATAATGAGCAGCAGTTTTGCTTGTGCACTCCTCACGGTGCTGCTGAGAAGCTGGGGATGGCTGTGGTGAGGAGCTGAGCTGGCTGGAAACTTCTTTGTGTAACGTGGCTGTTTTTTCAGCTGAGCTGGATCAGTTCCCTGATCGGGCTTCTTATGTTACCCTCCAAATCTGTACCGATGGAGTGATAGGGCAGCAAGGGACATGGAAACATTGGAGTGGGTGGTGTTTGTACTCAAAATCACAGGGTCATTTGAGTTGGAAAAGATCCCCAAGATTGTCAAGTCCCCCCCCGTGCCCAGTGCCCACCTTGTCCCCCAGCCCAGAGCTCTGAGTGCCACGGCCAGGCCTGCCTTGGGCACCTCCAGGGCTGGGCACTCCANTCTTGTCTGAGGGGCCCAGAACTGCCCCAGCCCTGGAGGTGCCTCAGCAGGGCCAGCACAGGGACGGGCACTGCCCTGGCCCTGAGAGGTTCCCCATGAAAATTCTCTGTATGGTTGCAGTTCCACACTAACAAAGCACTTGGCAGCAGTTCCAGTGTCTGGCCTTCCCTCCTCCCAGCCCCCAGTATGAAACCAACCCCAAACTGGGCTGGCTCCTCTCGCTGCGCTGCTGCTGTCAGAGCCTCGGGGCAGAACCGGTCGGTGAAGGACACGAAGGCTGCGGAGCTGCCTCCTCAGGCACAGACCTGTGCTCTGGCAGCCCTGCTGCTCCTCGCTCTGCCCTTGCACCGACTTGCTATTTCTGTGCAGCTGAAACGAAGAGGCAGCTGCTCCCCAGGCATGCTCAGTGTGACCAGGAGGTGCAGGGCAAGGAGAGAGCACAGGTTGGCTGCACCAGTTAAGCCAGTGCTGTGTCCAGGACATGCTGGGCTGTCACCTGAGCAGTGACACAGGTGAAGAGTGAGGAAGTCACTGATGTTTTCTAGGGTAAAATGTGCTCAGATCCA
This sequence comes from Scytalopus superciliaris, assembly GCA_013400415.1. Classification (NCBI taxonomy): domain Eukaryota; kingdom Metazoa; phylum Chordata; class Aves; order Passeriformes; family Rhinocryptidae; genus Scytalopus; species Scytalopus superciliaris. The sequence goes on from VXBX01004966.1 coordinate 5,949, forward strand.
GAGCACAGGCCTGTAGGTTCTTCTGACAGGCTGTGTGATCCGTGGGCTGCTCATGAATTTCTGGAGACCAAACAAAATGCCTCTTGGTAGAATTTTGCTCCTGTGCTGCTCAGCAGGGACACAGCCTTAATTTTAAACAGCCAAGGATTAGTTTTTCATGCCTTGTGGAGTGGTAAGAGCTACTGGGGGATGCAGAGAAGTGATTTTGTCTTGACTTCATGGTTTTCCTCTTTTGAAAGAAAATCTTTTACAGAAGAAATTCTTCCCTGTGAGGGTGCTGAGGCCCTGGCACAGGTTGGGCAGAGAAGCTGTGGCTGCCCCATCCTTGGAAGTGTCCAAGGCCAGGTTGGATGGGGCTTGGAGCAATCTGGGCTGGTGGGAGGTGCTCCTGCCCATGGCAGGGGGTGGGACAGGACGTGCTTTAAGGTCCTTTCCCACCCAAATCACCCTGTGATTTGATGATTCTCTTTATCCTGAGAAAACACTTGATCTTCTCCACTCTTAAAGTCAATACTGATATTTAATTAGAGGATCAATTGAGAGTCTATTGATAAAATCCTCATCAGGGGATAGAAGAGAAACAATCCCAGCCTGAAAGGGTTCTAGGCAGATGTCGGTGCCTCCAGTCCGACAATGATGCTGCCCACGAGGTGTTCTGCCGTGGCAGGCCCCTCCTGGCAGCCCTGGGGGCAGGGCGTGGGCTCTGCCAGCCGAGGTGCCCAGCCTGCTCCCTGCCCCTCCTGCCTGCACCCGGGCACAGCCGGCGTGTCCCTGCCTGTCAGCTGGAGAATCTCACCAAGGATGGTGGCCGGGAGCAGGCTGCTCTGCCGGGAAGCTGCATCCCACCCAGGGCTGAGAAATTCCCAGGGGGGACACGGGATGAGAGCAGGTTCCATGGATTTTCTGGGCAGTGGCAGCCAGTGCCTGTTTTGCTCCATGACCTGGTGGCACGTGGAGGAGAGACTCAGCTGGTGTTGGGTTTGTGTAACCCTTGTGAAGGGGGAAAGGTACTTCAGAAATGCTTTGTGACAATCCATCTTGTCGAATTCCTGGTGCTGTGGGGCTTCTCTGTCTGGTCCTGGGAAAACAGGGAAGAGACCAAAGCTGCTGCTGCAAGTTGTCTTGAATGTCTGGTGTTTCAGTGCAGCTTCACTGTGTGGGTTTTCCTTTCTGCGTGGGTCTAACCACAATTCTTGTGTGGGTTTAACTGAAGTCGCTGCATGTTTTGGTTCTTTTCTGCAGCTAAAAGAACTCCAGGCTTCCTTTTCCATTGGGATTGTGACTTGTTTCGTGCTATGTAAGCTGGAGAAATAGCCATTTGGGTGTTGCATTTCCAAAATCTGACTTAATGCTCCCAGAGAGAGGCCTGCTCGCTTGAGTGCTGCTGGGTGTGGAGCACTGACACCCATACCTGAACAGCTTCTGCCTCGAGGATGCTTCTCAGACTGGATGCACTGAATGTTTGGACGCACTGAAACAGTTGTTGGACTGGGAGGGGTGCTGGAAATGCTCTCTTCCCAGTGGCTCTGGTGTGCTGTGCTGCTGTGTCTCCTCAGAGCTCCTGTGGTGCTGCAGCCTGGTGGGGCCAGGACCAGCACCATCCTCGGGGGGGGCTGTCCTGGCCCAAGATCTGAGCCTCAGAACCCCTAAAAGCTGTGGTTCTAAAGGTGGGTGGTGCTGTGATAAGCTCAGGTGTTCTCTTGAGGTGGCTGAGCGGCTTTGGGTCAGGGCTCAGTACCACCCACTGGGTTTATGAGGCAGTCAGAAGGTTCAGGAAAGCTGGGCTTGTCATGTTGTTTCATCTGTGGCTTATGAGATCAAACTCTTCTCTCTGTTTTGTGATAACATTCCCTGAACAGGTTGTACCTGGTCCCAAGTAAGTTATTCTGCCCCAGAGATGGATGTGTCTTAGCTTGGTCTCACCAGCGTTCCAGTCTTGTGGAGTGAAGGTGCTGTTACATTTCACTTTGGGTGATCAGTTACTGACTTCAGGTACCTGGGCATGGGAATTCACCTATTGGTGCCTGGCACATTCATGTGCCAGGTGTCATCTCCAACCCTTCTAACCAGGGGCATGGCACCCGTTCTTCCTCACCCCAAACCTCCCAGGCAGGTGACTCCCCTGAGGTAACTGCCCCAGCTGCACTTCTTAAATGCTTTTACTATTGCAGGTTTGTAATAAATGTCTGAACTCGGACCATCAGAACATTGGTAGCAGTATCTGCCTGTTTCCAGTTCCTTGGGTAGCAACCCTTGATTTCACACCTTCCAAGGCTTGCTGCAGGCTGTGTCTCATCCCTCCCTCTCTGAAATGGGATTGCTGTGGCATAAGGAGCTCGTTAGGAGCCGAACTGTCACCCCCATCCATCCGCACGTGGCAGGACCTGCGTGTGCCTCTGTCTGCTTAGAGGGAGCTCAGCTGTGGAGCTGAAGTGCTGCTGTCTAAGGATGGCTTAGGGAGTCCCACCCATGCTCCCGATACCTTGAGTGAAATGCTTTCATCTCCAGAGGACTTTTTGATCTTGCCAGCACACAACAGAGTTATTTATTTAGTTATTTTAGCTGCACAAGTTTCTGGTGAAAGCGAAGGTAGCTACTGTCTAGTTCTTTGGGATTTGTGTGCCTGGGACAGCATGGACCAGGAATGTGGGTTCTGTGGAAAGTCTGGTGCATCTCATTCCTGCTTCGGTGGGCTGCATGGAAGTGGGCTCAGAAACAGCACCTGCAACAGTGTTGGACTGGTGGTGTCTGCTCAGCTGGGGTGGCCGTGTGTCCCAGGGTGCCTGTCCCAGCCCCAGGGATGTGTCCCAGTGTGCTCGAGGCTTCAACCCAGCTGGAGAACCAGGGGGATGGAGCTGCCTGGATTTGGGTCATGGAGTGACAGAAGGGTTTGGGTTGGAAGGAGCCCTTCCCATTCTACCCCCTGCCATGGGCAGGGATATCTTTCAGTATCCTGGGTTGCTCCAAGCCCCTTTCCTTGGGGCTTGGACACTTCCAGGGGTGGGGCAGCCACAGCTTTGCTGGCCAACCTGTGCCAGGGCCTGCCCACCCTCACAGGGAAGAATTCCTTCCCAATATCCCATCTATCTTTGCCCTCTGGCAGTGGGAAGCCATTCCCTGTGTCCTGTCCCTCCATCTCTTGTCCCCAGTCCCTCTCCAGCTCTCCTGGAGCCCCTTTAGGCACTGGATATCCCATGCTGTGCTGCCTGAGGCTGCTGCCAGGGACAAGAAGCAGCAGACACAGGCCACAACAGGGAAACCTTGACCTGGGTTTTGAGAAAATCTCTGCTGCAGGTGCTGTGTGACTGGAACAGAAATGCAGAGGGATACTGGGATGCTGTCCTCGGGGCAAGGGGAGACCCCAGGCACCCCAAATTAGTGGGGCTCTCTTGTGAGGTGTTGGAAGCACAAAGCCCGTGCTCCACAGGCTGCCTCAGCCTTGATGTCTGTCCAGGTGCCAGGACAGGACCTGAGGTGGGGATCCCATTTCCCAGTGTGTGTCAGAGCTGCTCTGGATCCCATCAAAAGCACTGCAGTCTGGAGAGATTCCTGCTGGGCAAAGTGTCCTTTTGATCTTCAGGGCTGTCAGATAATGACCCCAGCTTTTCGAAGAGCTCCTGACAGAGTAGGTGTGTGAGAGGCAGGAGGAGCAGCTGGCAGAGGTGGGATGTGACTTCCTGCTTGGAGCAAGAGCTGCTGTTCCTCACCAAGCTCCTGCCGGAGCCGCCGCGCTCTGAGCAGGCGCCGCTGCGGCCACGGTTGTGGTTTCTCACCCTGTAACTCACGGGGCTGCTGCTCCAGCTGTTGGCAAAGCTCTGCTGTAACCTCAGTTCCTTCCCTGTGAATCCTGAGGTCATTTCCTGGCACGGTCCTTTTCAGTGTCCTAGTCAGATGCCTTGGTTTGGAATAGATGTGGGATACAGGGAGCTAGAGCAGGTGCTTTGCTGAGGCAAGATTGGGACATCAGGAGGAATTTCTCCATGGAAAGGGTGGTAGACATTGGAAGGGGCTGCCCAGGGAGGGTTGGAGTGCCCAGCCCTGGAGGTGCCCAAGGCAGGCCTGGCCGTGGCACTCAGAGCTCTGGGCTGGGGGACAAGGTGGGCATCGGGCACAGGGTGGGCTCCCTGGGCTGGGAAGGCCTTTCCAACCTCAGTAATTCTGGGATTAGGGGGTCATTGGCTGTGTCACCATTCCTGGCTCCCTTCAGTGCAAAGGGAAATGGGGGAAATGGCTTCCCACTGCCAGAGGGAAGATTAAATGGGATATTGGGAAGGAATCCTCTATGATGGTGGGGAGGGGCTGGGGTGGAATTCCCTGTGAAGCTGTGGCTTCCCCTGGATCCCTGGGAGTGTCGAAGGCCAGGTTGGACAGGATTTGGAGCAACCTGGACTAGTGAAAGGTGTCCCTGCCCATGGCAGGGGGTGGGATGGGATGAGCTTTGAGGTCCATTCCCACGCAAACCGTCCTGGGATTTGGTGATGTTTCCTACAGGTGAGCTGTACCTGACCTTCTCACAGAGTGCAGCAAACTAAAGAATCCAAACAAGTCTTGCTGCCTGGGGAGAGGCCAATGCTTTGGGGTATCAATCACTTTTGAGTCTGGGTGTGTCGTGTGACATTCTTCCAGTTTCTTCCACCCATTCAAAGGTACATAATTCCTGTTTCTCAGGCTGTTTCTGAGAGCTTAATTTGAATGTCACAGTATCAATAATAGCTAAGAAATTGATAAAACTTTATGATAAATGTGATGCTCCAGAGCAATGTTGTAGCAATAAGCCCTTTTTTAAGTCAAGCTTTTTTTCCCCTGCTGATTCACTTGACAGCTCTACCATTCACCTTCTCACCCACTGGAGAACTTGGGGGTTGGGTGGGAACATCTGGTGTTACAATACTTGTTCCCCTCCAAGAGCAGGGAACTCTCATGGTCACACTGTGTGAGAATTGCCTTAGGGAGTCCCAGAAGTTGGTGTAAACCAGAGACCAGTACCTGCTGCCATGCCTGGAGTCCTTGAACTCCCTGTGTTTCTTGATGCTGAAGGGTAAATAAATTAAAGCTTTTTTGGATATGTAAGTTGATACTCAGTGACTGGGACCGTCCAAAATCTTCTGTAATTTGTTCAGGTAACACACACTGAGTCGTGCTGGTGTCGTGGGAGCCATGGAGCCTCAGAGGGAATGTCCTGCATGGGCACTGGACACAACACTGTTCTTGGAGTGTGTAGGAAATAACAGGAGTGGCCTGAACCAGCCATTCCCTGTGGGAAATGTTACACAGCCAGGGCTGGGTCCTGCCTGATCCCCAGCCCTTTGTAGCTGGAGTGATGCACAGGTCACCTCTTAGATTGCAGTGCTGGAGTTTGTGGTGTCAGTGTGTCTGATGCCAGCGGTGACAGAGGTTCCTGCTCTGGGCAGGCTGGGCAGCCTGGCTGAACACCCTCTGGGAAATAATGGGATTGTTTTGTGTTTGCAATGCAAGAAACCAGCTTTTCCAGCAGTAAGTAGTCACAAGCACATGCATCCTTCTGGAGCAGCTGGGTCCAGTGGAAGGTGTCCCTGCCCATGGAGCTTTAAGGTCACTCCCAAGCCAAACCATTCTGGGATTCAGTGTTTCTGTGACAGAGAATTGAGAGGCTGAATCTTTCTAATGACCTGCACAACACAGCACCTGCCTCTTCGGTAAAGCCGATGCTTTTCCTGAATGAATTCACTTCCCTTCATTTGTGTATTGACTGTCTTGTCCATCTGCTCAGTATAAATTAGCCAGGGTAAGTGTTGACTTGAGTTTTATTTTTATGTAATTTGAGGACAAAATTACCATTTACAGCAAGTAGTGACAAATTTTGTGTTTCATAAATAGCAGTTTATGTGAAAGCAGATTCGTGTTCCCTATTTATTTTCTGGCTAACAAATATAGCTTAAGCAGGGTGAGACGTGCATGAGAACTGATTTAATTGGCTGTAATTGAACTTGAACATGTTTAAATGACATCCCTGGTGGTTTAGAGTAGAATTCCAGTTGTGGACTGTGGGCTGGCGAGTCCAGACCCTTCCCTGCCCTGATTTCAGCCTGATGGGCTCCTGGTGATGGGATGCACAGGGAGGTAGGGCTGCTCCGTGCCATCCTTCCCTAAAATCAGGTGCTGGCAAAGGTGCTGCAGAGCTCTGCTGCCTGCCCAGAGTTAGTTGAGTCTATTGGAAAATGGAAGATGTAATGGCAGGGAATTAAACCAGCCCTCAAACCTGGAATTAAGTGACACTGGGCAGGGATTATTGCTGCATGGGAACAGCCGTGAACTAAGTTCTATTTCTTGCTAGAGCTTCATTTCCTTTTTTTTCCCCCCTTCGTACCTTATGAATAAAAACCTTATTGTCTCCTTTGTCTCTTGGTATGCATAAAACATCACTGAAATAGTTCCTTTGTTCATTTTCTTTTGTTTTGTTTGTGGGAGCCTTGTGTAAGGTTTAGCTGCTGGAATAACAAAATGATCAAGTTTCTTTTTGCTGGAAGAAGTAGCGGGCTGTGTTGAAGCTGAACGTGGTCCCAGAGCCCTCGGGGACAGTGTAGGTGGTGTCAGCAGGAAGCTGGACGTTCCTGAGCAGAGATTTTGTTTTACATGTGAATTCTAACGGTGCTTTCATGTGACTTCCGAAACTCCTTCCCTTCCCGGGGAGAGTGTGGGTGAGGGAGGGCTGTGTGGAGTCAGACCTCACGGGACAGACGCTGCATCAGTGTTTGTGAGCGAGCTGGGGGCAGCTGGGCAGGGAGGATGGGGAGGTTCTGTAACTGGTTGTGGCCTGAGAAGTGGCTCCTGTCCCTGCTGCATGTGCCAGGTGATTGCCCCGAAGTGATTATACACACAGACACTTCTGAGGGGTGCCAAGAGGATGGTGCCAATCTGCTCCAGTGGTGCCCAGCAACAGGCTGAGGAGCAATGGCCATGAACTAAACTACCACTTCCACCTCAACATGAGGAAGAACTTCTTGCCATGGAGAGTGGCAGAGCCCTGGAACAGCTGCCCAGGGAGGGTGTGGAGTCCCCTCTCTGGAGACATTCCAACCCCACCTGGATGTGTTCTTGTGTCACCTGCTCTGGGTGACCCTGCCTTGGCAAGGGATTAGACTGTGTGATCAGAGGGTCCTTCCAGCCCCGTCTGTTGTGGGATTGTCTCTGAACCTGTCACTGTGTGGGATCCCAGTGTTCGTCTGCTTGGCTGGGGGGCCAGGTACACACTCTGCTCCCAGCTGTGCCTCAAATGCCTCTGCTGAGTGGGTGCTGAAGTGAAACCTGTTGGGTTCTGAGCCGCTGGAAATGGCTGTCACTGCCCAGGATCCAGAGCCTGCCTCCGTTTTATTGGGAGAAGCTCCTCGCCCTTGTTATCTCCCGAACTTTGCCCAGGCCCTGATACGGAGAGCGCTGGCACAGAAATGAAACCACCCCATCAGAACTGTGATGGGAGCTGCCCTGGCCACCGGGTGAGCTGCTGTGGGACGTGGCCATGGGAGCTGCTCAGCATTCCCTGCAGGGCTCAGGGACATGGCTGTGGCAGCCAGAGCTCACCCAAAGCCCTGTTCTGTGCCACAGCTGGAGAACCACATCGTTCCTGTGCTGCCTCAGCCTGTCCCCCAGCAGGAATCACCAGGGGTGTGTTTGTTAATCCTACAATATTACCCTTGGAAGGGGCTGCCCAGGGAGGTGTCCAAGGAAGGGCTGGCCGTGGCACTCAGAGCTCTGGGCTGGGGGACAAGGTGGGCATCGGGCACAGGGTGGGCTCAATGCCCTTGGAGGGCTTTTCCAACCCAAATTATCCTGTGGAAATTGTGATTGAGTTGCTGAGGCCTGGACATGGGTCCCTCCCTGTGAACAGGGAGGACATGATGCCTCCCAAGGACAGGTTGGCAGGAATAGGTCAGTTTGAGCTGTTGTGGATTTGGCTTTAGTCCCTCGAGACCCCTTTCCCTCCAGCCCTCCAGTCAGGCACCTCTAACTAATGCTTCTAAACCCATGCACCCGAGTTCCTCCCCTGCAGGAGCTGTCACCTTCCCAGAAAAGTTGTATTTTGTGCTAATCTCTGCAAGTAAACTTTGTTACTGGCAGTTTGTTCGCCGGTCAGTGTTTCCGTATCTGCAGCAGTTGCAGTCAGGGAGCTGAACTCGAGGCAGATACAGAGCTCTTGCTAAGTCCCTGCTTGTCATCATTAAACAAGGAAGAGACCTTTGGAAATACCTCCCAGGCAGGCAGGTCTGTGTGATGGGACCTCAGCCACGTGTGCTCTGTGGTACCGGGGCCTTTCCAGTCTCCTCATTACTTGGATTTTAATTCCAGGTAGGGGTTGAACAGCACTTGACATTGTAGTCCATCTATCAAGCACGTGAGCAATGCTGGTTGAGGAGCAGCAGCATTGTGGAATTCCTGATGGATTGATACTCTTTGCTTCCTTACAGCCCTGTGGCTTCCCAGACCTAAATGTGGGGGTGTAATCTGGACTTTTTAGAAGAAAAAAGTCTTGCTGCTTGTGTTCCAGCTGATAGAAGGATTTACATCTGCAGGTGTCCAGGGTGTAATAGCAAGGTAACGGCCTTCTCCCTGTTGGGAGGTGCAACAAAAGAGGTCTCAAGGTTTGTTCCTGAAGGATTAATGTTTTAAATGTGGTGACCAGAGCTGTGCAGGGGTGGGAAGTGGCTGCTGCTGTGGAGGTGCAGCAGCCTGGTGTGTGGGGAACACACAGTTCACACTACCCCCTCTCCTTGATTATTTTGCTTTATTAATATGTTTTTAGTACTGCCCCAAAGTGCTCTTAAACAATTTCTGGTAGAAATACTGACCTGTCATGATATCGTTCAGAGTTAATTAATGATTTTTAATACAAATCTCAGAAGAATGATGGTTGAGGAGGTTTCAAGTTGGACTTGCAGTTTTGGTGCCCTGGAAGGCTTTAGCCTTGTCCTACGTTTGCTGGATCAGCACAGAGGAACTCGCGTGCTCACGGCTCGTCTGCTGCTGTGAAGGGGAATGGGAGCACTTCAGAATGAATTTCGAGTTGGGAAGGTGTCCTTCGCTCCTGGAGGTCCAAATCCTGACACTGAGGATGTTTCTCCTCTGAAGTGGCTGGTGCTACAGGTGGGATCTGAGATGGGCTCCTTGGGAAGCTCCGGTGGGGCACCAGTGTGGAGTGAGGATCCCCAAATTCTTCCAGCAGTGGGGATGTGAATGGATTCATAACGAGTGGCCTTTCCCAGACACCAGGTCAGGCTGGATAACAGCAGCCTCCTATTGTCTGGGGAGGATTAAGCCTGGTATTTGGGGGGATGTAAGCCAGAGTACTGTATTTGTCACCAAAATGAATATTCAGCGGAGTCCCCACATCGTTAGTCAGGGCTGGTTTGCATAAATCACATCTCCCTGCACGGCTGAGCCGTGTTGGTGATGTGTGACAGCATTTGAGGCACAACAAACACATCCAGGAGGGGGAATGTAGGTCACCCCAGGAGCTGCTGTCTCGCAGGACTGTCATCTGCTTCGTTAAGAATAGATTAATTGGGAGGAGACAATCTGGCTCCAGTGCTGCTGCTCTGTCCCATGTCCTCCCTTACATCACCAGCTCTGGAATGTCTCTGTATTGGTACAGGATTGGTGAAATTCAGCCTGGAAGGGCAGTTTTGTAAAGTACTGGAAAGGGGAGGATTCAGGACAAAGCCAGGGGGTCACCAGGGGGTTCTGGGAGATCTTGAACGGCCTGGTGGAAAGGAAACACACTTGTGTTTAAGAATCTCTAGTGTAGCAAATTCTGTGTTAGAAGCTAAAGGTTAAGTGCATCCTTTGAGTTTTGGGAATCTACTGCATTCCTAAAAATAGATGCTGGGTTTAAATGAAGGGTTTGTAAAGATACATATGATCACACCAGCAAATGTCACTGGGTAAGAGTCTTTAACGTGCCTTTACAGAGGGAGATCTGGCCATAATTCATGTTCTTGGTACCACAAAAATGCCAACATTGAGGATACTGCAGGTGCTGTGGGTCCCCAGCAGTCAGAGGCAGCTGTTCCCATGGGAGTTCCTCTGCTTGTTCCTGTCAGTGTTACCAAGGAAATCAGTTCTGTGTGGCTGTTGCTGTCACGGTGTGGATGGAGGGTGGTGACCTCCAGAGAAAGCAGGGAATGTCTAGCCAGGTGATGGTTCAGGGGGTAAAGCAAAGAGTGCAGGGGGTGTTTTGGTGAATGGGTGACGAGTGGAGCATTTGGGGGAAGGCCTTTGGGGAAGGAGAGGCCTTTTAGGTGGTGGGAGGATTGACACTGGATGTGTGGGAAACAATATTGCTGCTGATCAGGTCATCCATCATCTGTGGCTGGTGGAAATAAAGTCATTAAATGCCTTGATTCTGTTACCATTATCCTGCCATGCCCAGCTCCATCCAAACCAGACTCCCAGGAAGCACTTTTACCTTCAGGGGGTGGTTTCTCTTACTTGTGGAACTTTCTTAGCCTACTGTTATGGTTGGGCTCAGTCTTGGAGGTCTTTTCCAACCTGAACAACTCTGTGATTCTGTTCTCTAAATGTACATTTCCTCAGGTTTCAGGTAAGGTGTGTGTGTTACTTTAGTTCACTGTAGGGTATGTGTTAACTTTATTTAGATGCAACTTCAGGTGCTCTGTCAGTGCTGAATTGTCACGACTTGAAACCTTGCAGAGCAGGAAAGGTGAGTTCCTGCTGCTGCTCTGGTGTGCACACTGCACTGGGAACTGCCTGCACGGGAGGTGAAACAGGAATTCATTGAATTTCTGCTTTGCTAACACTTAAATCCTTAGTTTGCTCATACTTTGAGGACTTTGTGACACTCCTGGTCACTGTCAGTCAAAAAAGGATGGGACTCAAGGTGTGGAAGAGGAGAGCAAAGGCAGCCAAGAGGCCTTTTCAGCATCACTGTGGTACCTGATACTCTCCCTGTTGTTCCTGGGGGGCTGCTCCTGGTTCTCCCTGTAGCTGGGGGGGTCCAGATGGGGCTCTGGGAATCCTGTGCTGCCTCAGTTCTTGCTCTGGGGCCCTTCTGCTCCCCCTGCCAAGCTCAGCTCCCGCTCCAGGCCCTGGGCTGCTGTGTCTCAACAAGTCACGCAGGTACTCCTGTCCTGCCCCTGGGCAGGAGTCCTGAGTCACTGGAGCTCTGGGGGCTGGGAGGAAGCTCCCATGTCAGGCTGGATCATGTGGGGCTGGAGTCCTTCTGGTGAGCATTTATGTTGGGTCTGGGCAGTGTGGGAGTAGCCTGTGGCTAACAAGGGTGGGGATGTGCTGCTGGCCCAGGGAGCTGCTGAGCCTGTGCAGGGGGTGCCCCACAGTACTGGAACTTGTTTTGCAGCACTGGCTGGGGGGTTATCCCGGGCCAGCAGGAGCAGTGGGCTTGTCTGGCTCCAGGGGGGTAGTTTGGTCCTCTGTTCTCCATCCATGGGTGGCTGGGTTCCATGGTTACACAGACAGACAGTGCCAGGACAAGGGGAATGGCTTCCCACTGCCAGAGGGCAGGGATAGGGGGGATATTGGGAAGGAATCCTTCCCTGTGAGGGTGGGCAGGCCCTGGCACAGGGTGCCCAGAGAAGCTGTGGCTGCCCCATCTCCGGAAGTGTCCAAGGCCAGGTTGGAGAGGGCTTGGAGCAACCTGGGCTATTGAAAGGTGTCCTGATTATAGCAGGGGGTTTAATTAGATGACTTTGAAGGCCCCTTCCCACCCAAATCATTCTGGGATTCTGTGAATACTGCTTTTTTTCTATTTCTCAGAGAATTCATTGCCACATGCAAGTGTAGGAAACATCCACACAGGTAGGGGTGCTTGTCCAGGGCTGTGTGTGGGAAGCTGGAGGTGTGTGTGCTGCCTGTGTCTGTACACACACAGATCCAGCAGGAAAGCTGCATGTGCAGTGGGTTCCCTCCTGAAGGAGGAGGGGACCAGCTGCCGTATTTACAGTTACTCTCTTGTTTACTCAGGAGACTCAGTGGATCTGAGCACTGGAGAGGAGGCTGGTGCAGGGCTGTCAGTGCCAGGGGTGTGGAGCTTCTTGTGCATCCTCCTGCAAAGGCTCGAGCAGAGTTAGTGTTGCCAGCTGGGTTTAAACCAGGAGCACTCCGTGTTTGGTTTTGTCAGGCTCCAGAGCACCTACAGGCTTCTGGTTTTGATTCCATCACACGTTTTGGTTGCTGGTCACACTCACGCTGCCTTTCCCTCTTCCCACTCTGTCTCTCCCACATACCTGACCAGGCTCCACATGATCAAGGCTAAAGACAAGGAAAACTGCAAATGCAGTGCAGTCCCTCACTCCTGGTGAATAAGTGTTTTGTTAGGAAAAGCAGCTGTCAGCTGAAGTATTGGTTCCTTACCTGGATCTACAAGTTCTTGGTACTGCTTAAAAAAAGCCAAGTAGTCCCAAGTTTTTTTGTTTCCTCGTTGCAATCTCTCTGATAATCTCCTTATCAGTGAGTGAGAGTTTGAGTCTTTGTCTGGTGACTCCTCTTGTTGTTTTATTGCAGTTTCCTCCTGAGGAAGGAGAATTCCCAGAGCATTAGTAGTCACAGAGATCCACCTGCTGGAGAGGTGGATGGGAGATGTGACCACAGGCAGGAGGGGAGGGTAACGTGGGCTCCACTCCCTTTGCAGCCCCGCTGCCAGAGGTTCTCTCCCCTGCAGTTGGATGCCCTGCTGGCTGCAAGAGGGGGCAAATCCTTTTGCAGAAGGAATTGCCATGAGTGCCAAGGCTTGTCCCAGCTGGCCCAAAGCTTCCCACTCCTTCCCACGTCAGCTGAATGTGGCTCTCTGCTGGCACTGTGGCTTTCGCCCCAGCCTTTGCAAAAGGATGAGGCTGGGAATAGTTGGAGTTTCTCTTTCCTGAACATTCCTAACAGGGAGTTGTGAGTCTTACAAGTGGCACTGAGTGGTGGGGGCCTGGTACTTTCTGATATCTCATGGACAAGGGAAAGGAGACACCCCAGAGAGCTGCACGAATTTAAGCAGCATAATCATAGAATGGATCATGGAATGCTTTGGGTTGGAAAGGACCTTAAAACTCATCTCCTTGCCATGGGCAGGAACACCTCCCACTAGCCCAGGTTGCTCCAAGCCCTGTCCAACCTGGCCTGGAACACTTCTCCACTCCAATCCAACTCCAGGAAGGTGGAGCCCTTGCAAGAGCTTTAGTAGCCACGGAAAGGTATAAACCTTATCTTTACTGCCTCACTTTCTAGAAATTCCAGTGTTAGGTAAAGAAAGTGCCTGAGCAGGCAGAGGGAAACCTATCTGCTGTGTCTGCACTGAGTTAACAAGTCCCACATTCACAAGGTATGGACAAACGTGACCTCAGGACACAGGGCACAGCAACCAAAGAGCACCAACTGTACCATACTTGGAGTCAGCATGGAGACAAGCTGGTGTCCTCCGGGCATGCCCACAGCTTACTTGGGGCCCAGTAAACAGCCCCAGAATGCTTTTGTTTAAGAATCAAAAATGCAGTAAAAGAAAACTGACCAACAGCAGGAAAACACAGCATTTTTAAAAAAGCCTTTTAAAATTACCAAAGTGACTTTGGGGCTGACACCATTGTCCAGTCTCCTTACACAGAGCGATGTGATCCTGAGTCTCCTGGAAAATGTATTAACACCTTAGTGCAGAGTCACAGAATGAGTGAGGCTGGAAAAGCCCCCCCAGCCCAGGGAGCCCANTTTCTCCAGGTGAACAAGGGGATGAGGTGAAAAAACCAACTCCAAAGCCTGACGCTGCTTTACAACGTTTCTTAGTGCCTTGAGTTGATTCCTCCAAGTCCTCCCTGTAACAAACTTCCAAATATATCAAGTGCAGAATTACAAACCCTCTTGCAAAGAAACTTTAAGGCTTCAGGATATAATTTTGTAAGATTCAGCAGACCTTAACCTTTATTATCAATGAAGTGGTTAAGATAATTATTAATTATTTCATCAGAAAGCTTCAGCTGTAAATCCACTTTCCCTTTCCAGGCAAAGCCCAGCACAAGCACATCAGGCTAGAGCTGGGAGTTCTGGTTTTAATTAAGCTCTTAATGATCTCAGTCGCTACTTAAGTGTTTCAAAACGTTTCTTCTCCAAGGGATTCTTACCTGCACTGTGTGGATGCACAACATCCCCAACCACACTCAGCATTTCCAGTGCCAACACTGCTTTTCAGAGGTTGTGTCTACTGTTTTCTCCCTTCAGCACAGAACAAAGTCTCAGTGTGCAAGTACTCACAGATTGCACAAACATTACACACCTGTTATAAAGGACAGTGACTCCTCCTCTTATTAAAAATAAACCAAAACCCCCAAAAAACCAAGATTGCTTCTCAGTAAAACATAAATTGAGCTCTGTTTTGGTAATGCAGTGGCGTCATTTATAGCTGGCAAATTTACAGGTTAGATTACCCAGTATTAATATCCATTATTTTTCCTCAAAGGAAATATCTCATTGTGTTCTTTCTGTACTTAAAAGGGGCCTGTAAGAAACACGGGGTCAAAATTTACTGGGACCTGGAGTGGCAGGACAAGAGGGAAAGGGTTCCCACTGCCAGAGGGCAGGGATAGATGGGATATTGGGAAGGAATCCTTCCCTGTAAGGATGGGCAGGCCCTGGCACAGGTTGGGCAGAGAAACTGTGGCTGCCCCATCCCTGGAAGTGTCCAAGGCCAGGTTGGATGGGGCTTGGAGCAACCTGGGCTAGTGGGAGGTGTCCCTGTGCATGGCAGGGGGTGGGACAGGGTGAGCTTTAAAGTCCCTTCCCACCCAAACTGTTCCATGATTCTGTAGTCAGGTCCACCTTCAGACTCTCAGGGAATGTGCTGTGGCTCTGGCTGAGAACTTCACCATCCTCAGGGTGGGATGTGCCATGCAGGATGGGATGTGCCCTGCAGGGTGGGATGTGCCATTTTGGATGGGATGTGCCATGCAGGATGGGATATGACCTCCATGGTGGGATGTGCCATATTGGATGGGATGTGCCCTGCAGGATGGGCTGTGTCCTGCTGAGGGTTCCCGTCAGGCTCTCCAGCCTTTCCCTCCTCCTGCCCTACATTCCGCTTCCTCCCGCCCGGCCTCCTCCCCGTGCTCAATGGTGGCTTTGTTTGGAAGGAATGCAAACAAACTTGGGGCTGTGTGAAAAGGCCCAGCTCATCATCTGCAGCTCTGCAGTGGACTGGAAAATAACTTTTTCTGCCTCCCTCTGGTACCAGCGGCCTTGGCTCTGTCACTTGTCAGGAACAGCCAGTTTGTGATTCAGCAGCAGAGGAGGGATCTCTGCAGAACCTTGGCAGGGGCTCGGGAAGGTGTGAAGTGATCTGGAAGTGATTGTGGATTTAAAACTGTTCTGCTGCTGCAGGTCCTGGGTCATCATTACCATCTTCCAACCCAGAGCACTGGGAACACAAACCCAAGCAGGGCATTCAGGTGTTTGAACCTGCAGAGGCCACACTGGGGTGCTCAGTGGGAGCTGTGGGCAGTCTCCTCTGTGCATGCAGGATGGAAGAGCCTGAGTTCAGTGTGCAGTGTGACCTCCCAGCCCCGGGAGCTCCTCCTGGGCTCTGTGTTTGCCCTGGATGGGCAGAAGTGACTACAAGTGTTTGTGTAAGGGCAGGGTTTGTTTGCACAGACCATGAGATTCACTGCTGGTGATTCTTAAGCCTCGATGCCCCCAGGAAATAACCTGAAAAATCCACAAATGGCCCTTGTCTTTTCCAAAGCCGTGAGTTCAGGTTTGGTCAGACCTGGGCCCATGGAATTATTGAATCCTGGAATGGTTTAGGTGGGAAGAGACCTTCAAGATCATCTCGTTCCACCCTCTGCCATGGCAGGGACACCTCCCACTAACCAAGGTTGCTCCAAGCCCCATCCAACCTGGCCTTGGACACTCCCAGGGATGGGGCAGCCACAGAAACTCTGCCCAACCTGTGCCAGGGCCTGCCCACCCTCACAGTCAAGAATCCCTTCCCAACATCCCCCCTATCCCTGCCTTCTGGCAGTGGGAAGCCATTCTCTGTGTCCTGTCCCTCCATGCCTTGTCCCCAGTCCCTCCCCAGCTCTCCTGGAGCCCCTTTAGGCTCTGCCAGGGGCTCTCAGGTGTCCCTGGAGCCTTCCCTTCTCCAGGGGAGCCCCCCCAGCTCTCCCAGCCTGTCCCATCCCAGAGGGGCTCCAGCCCTGCAGCATCTCCGGGGCCTCCTCTGGACTCGCTGCAGCAGCTCCAGGTCCTTGTGCTGTTGTTCCCAGGGCTGGGGCAGCTCTGCAGGGGGGTCTGCCCTGAGGGGGCAGAGGGGCAGAATCCCCCCTGTCCTGCTGCTCACACTGTGGGACCAGCCCAGGGCATGGGGGGGTTCTGGGCTGGGGCATCTCCAGCCTCTCACCCCCCAACACCCCCAATGTTGCTCCAAGCAACATTCCAAAGGTTGGAATTGGAAGGGAACCCAGAAGTGCCCAGAAACCCGGGAGGATCTGCCCGTGCAGAACTTTCGTTGTTAGTGTGAGATGTACTGAAGGGTAACAAACGTTTCCAAATCTTAATTTGGATATATGGAATCTGTAAGGTTTTTATTAACCTGGCAGTATTCTTCCAACTTTTCCAGTGAACTCCAGTTTGCACTGCCGGGGTTGATAAATATCTTATCAACACTTAATGAGGGAGTAATTTCGTGCTCATCTTTAATTCATTGCTCTGTCATTATCCTCCTGTGATGATGATGTATCCGTTCTGCATTCCAGTCACTTCTTCAGCCCTTTCCTGAACTTAATTTCCCTGGGAACTCCTCCATACCTGCCCCCTCTCTCTGGGACGCCGTTGTGTTTTGGTGGTTTAATGTCACCAGTGACTTCCTTGGAAAGGCCTGGGACTGGCTGGGCACCTCCCAGCACAGGAGTCTCCTCCTCCAGCCTGTTAAAACTCCCTGAAAGTATTTCAGGGAAGTAGTTGGTGCTATTTATAACAGCCTTTGTGTTCCACAGGCTGAACCCGTATTATGTTGGAATAGGAGCTGAGTATAACATGGGATTAGAGATTTATTTTATCCCCAAATACTACGGTTGGCTAAATCCCTCGCCGTGCAGAGAAGAGTTAATTTCCTTGCCTAGGTTAATGTCTCACTTTATCTTAACGCACAAGAAGTGGCTGTCAGACATCCTACTGGAGCTGGGCAGAGCCTGGGAGTGACTGCCACCATGCAAAATACTTTATTTATGATCTTCTGGCAAACGCAGCGTTCGTTTGTTTGATTGCGTTGCTGGGGAACTCGACATCACAGCAAACAGCTACGTGACAAGGAGGGCTCGGTGGATTTGGGGCAGTTTAGATTTCAAACCACTTATGTGTGATTGTTCCTATTTTGATTCATAAATTTAGCTTATTGGCAGGGGTGAAGCACTGCTGGAGCTGACTGGGAAAAGATGGAGCAGTGGCCCAAGGCTGAGGGCTGGAGGTCCCAGGCTGCCATCCTGGGGCTCGTGGAGACCTCAGCCCTTAGTCACTGCACTGCTTTAGATTAGAGAATTCCAGAATCATCCAGGTTGGAAAAGCCCTCCGAGATCACCCAGAGCCCACCCTGTGCCCAATGCCCACCTTGTCCCCCAGCCCAGAGCTCTGAGTGCCACGGCCAGGCCTGCCTTGGGCACCTCCAGGGCTGGGCACTCCAACCCTCCCTGGGCAGCCCCTTCCAATGTCTGACCACCCTTTCCAGCAAGAAATTCTTCCTGAAATCCTTAGAAATAGGGAATTTTGACCCATTACACTCCAGTTGATGATTATTAAATATTTGGTACCCATAGGAGGCTCTGTGAGGAGCTGCCTTTGGGATTCATTGTCCTCCGTGGCTCCACATGCAGGACATGCCCCTCTAGCAAGAGCCATCCCTGCCCAGTGCAGGCCTGTGGGGAGGGGGATTCTCCTCCCCCACCTCATATTGTGAAGCCTGTCCCAGAAAGGGTCTCCTCTCCTGACTGCTGTGTGAAAGGATTTTGGATTTAATATTTCATTGTAAAGCCAGAGAATTGAGAGAATGGTTTGGGCTGGTTTTGAGTTCAAAGCTCATCTTGACCCATGGGCAGGGACACCTTCCACTAGCCCAGGTTGCTCCAAGCCCTGTCCAGCCTGGCCTTGGACACTCCCAGGGATGGGGCAGCCACAGAAACTCTGCCCAACCTGTGCCAGGGCCTGCCCACCCTCACAGCCAACAATTCTTTCCCAAATATCCCCCCTATCCCTGCCCTCTGGCAGGGGGAAGCCATTCCCTGTGTCCTGTCCCTCCATGCCTTGTCCCCAGTCCCTCCCCAGCTCTCCTGGAGCCCCTTCAGGCTCGGCCAGGGGCTCTCAGGTGTCCCTGGAGCCTTCCCTTCTCCAGGGGAGCCCCCCCAGCTCTCCCAGCCTGTCCCATCCCAGAGGGGCTCCAGCCCTGCAGCATCTCCGGGGCCTCCTCTGGACTCGCTGCAGCAGCTCCAGGTCCTTGTGCTGTTGTTCCCAGGGCTGGAGCAGCTCTGCAGGGGGGTCTGCCCTGAGGGGGCAGAGGGGCAGAATCCCCCCTGTCCTGCTGCCCACACTGTGGGACCAGCCCAGGGCATGGGGGGTTTCTGGGCTGTTTGCTGCCTCTCACCCCATGACATGGTGTGTGCAGGGTACTGGGCTAAAAGCAGTTCAAATCACAGTTCCTATGAAAACTTCTTATGTAATAGTGTGTTTCATAAATTCTATTTAATCTTACTTGGTATAAAATGACCTTGTAGATTTAGGAGGGAAGTTTGGGATTGCAGCTGCTGCCTTTTTAAATGTCTAAATATAAACAGGTTTTTGGAAAACATGAGAAATGATCAGTGGAGCTGTTCTGATTGGAATTGAAAGTCAGAACTGTGGCATCTAATTACTGTCAGAGCAGTTTGAGAGGGTGATTTGGAGTGTTCCTGCACCTCTGGTGTAGCCTCTGCTGGTAATTCTTGTAGGCAGCTTTGGGAAGAGGTCAGATCCTGGGAACAGTTCTGGGCCCCTCAGACAAGAGACACATGGAGGGGCTGGAGCGTGTGCAGGGCAGGGAAGGGAGCTGGGGAAGGGGCTGGAGCAGCAGGAGCGGCTGAGGGAGCTGGGGGGGCTCAGCCTGGAGAAAAGGAGGCTCAGGGGGGACCTTGTGGCTCTGCAAGGCCCTGCCAGGAGGGGGGAGCCGGGGGGGGTCGGGCTCTGCTCCCAGGGAACAGGGACAGGAGGGGAGGGAACGGGCTCAGGCTGGGCCAGGGCAGGGGCAGGGGGGACATGGGGAGGGATTTGTTGCTGGGAAGGGTGGTGAGGCCTTGGAAGGGGCTGCCCAGGGAGGTGGTAGAATCACTGTCCCTGGAGGGATTTAAAAGCCCTGTGGATGTGGCACTTGGGGACATTCTTTATTGGTTGGTATTCAAAGTAAAAGCCTTGTTGGTGCCCTGTCAGCATGGCCTGTGCTTTTTGGAGTTCTCAGAGTCCTGGTTGCACTCATGTGCCAAGTCCTGACTTTGGCTCTCTCACATCCAAGGCTGGAGCAGGGATGGACCCAGTGTGGAGACTTAACTCTGATAACTCACCTTTTATTGCTGGTTAAAGCTCTGTGTGGCTTGAACCTTCTGCCACTGTATGGAAGCTCAGGGTGATGTCTGTAACCCTGTGTGTGCTGGGACAGCTGGGGCAGGGCAGGCCAGGGCTCTCCTGGATCCCCAGGGAATGGGCACAGCCCCACGGCTGCCAGAGCTCCAGGAATGTTTGGACCAGGCTCTCAGGGACAGAGTGGGATTGTTGGGGTGTCCTAGCAGGGCCAGGGGCTGGACTGATGATCCCTGTGGGTCCCTTCCAGCTCAGAATATTCTGTGATCTTACCTGTGATCCCTGAATGTGCCCAGTGCCCGAATTCAGATCCTCCAAGGCCCCAACCCTGTTGGGTCTCCAAGCTGCTCCCCCATTCCAGAGTACCTGGACATCCCCGGTTTACCTGATGATTCCATGGAAGAAGAAAAAAGCTGCTGTTCTGTCTCAGCCATTCTGAGTTCATGTGAAATTGCCTTTTTTTTTTCTTTTTGTAAATAAAGACTAATTACTTATTTATGTGTTTGTTTATTTTAGGGATAGACTTCAAGATTAAAACTGTTGAATTACAAGGAAAGAAGATCAAGCTACAGATCTGGTGAGTAACACAGCCCAGAACCTGCAGGGGTGGCCTCCTGCAGCAGCAGGTTTTCCTTAGGAGAGCTTGCTCTTCCCAAGAGCCCGTGCAGGGATGCAGTTTGGCTGCTGTGCTCTGTATTTTCGGTGATGGTAACTCTCCATGTGTGTGTAAGAGAGGGAGCAGCAGCAGAGCTGCAGCCAGTGGAACTGCTGCTCCCTGGGGCAGGCTGTGGGCACACCCCCTGGCTGGGGGCTGGGAGGAGAGCACCCTCTCAGGCTGTGATTTAGTGGGAAGTGGTTGAAAACTGGAATTTTTAAATTAAGAGTTGCCTCCAGTCTGTGACTATAAATTGACTTGTAGCCCTTCTTTGTGTCAGCAAGAAAGTGCAACCCACAGCTACGCTTGGCTTGTAATTTTCCATGCTCAGCTGGGCAGTTCCTCTGTGGCTGGAAACACGGCTGCTGCTCTGTGGGAATGGCTGACATGAGGCACAGCCTGAGCTCCTTCCCTGGAGCTTGCTCTGTGTTCGACTGGAGATCTTTCACCCTGTGACAGGTCAGGAGGCCTGGTGGCTTTTCCTGGCCCGTGGGTTTGGGTGGGCTCCCTCCTCACCTGCTGCATTCACTGATTGCTCAGAACCTGAATTGATTTAAAACTTGAGTCTGTCCTTTTTGTCCCTCTCTAATAACAATCTTTATGGCTTTGTACTGTTGATATCTGTAGATGCAGCTGATGGGTCCCAGTTAGGAGGAGGCACTGGTCTTCTCCTGTCTGGGCAGTTGTTCCAGTGCTGCAGGCCCTGCTGAGTGATTATCCTTCCTAACCAAGGCATCCCAAGCCCTTCTTGTCACCAGCACTCAGAAGGGAGGGTTAAAATTGAAAGAGAGTGGGTTTAGATGGGATATTGAGGAAAAATCCTTCTCTGTGTGGGTCCTGAGGCCCTGACACAGAGTGTCCAGAGGAGCTGTGGCTGCCCCATCCCTGGGAGTGTCCAAGGCCAGGTTGGATGGGACTGGGAGCAACCTGGGACAGTGGGAGGTGTCCCTGTGCATGGCAGGGGGTGGGACTGGGTGAGCTTTGAGGTCCCTTCCCACCCAAACCAATCCTGGGGATCAATAATTAAACTCAAGAAAACCCATTGTAAAATGTGAAAACTGAAAATAAGAAAAAATGAGGCTGTTTAATGCACATACAGACAAAGAGCAAGCTGTGATGGAGCTGCACACACCGTGGGGTTTAGTGCCTTGGAGAAGTGAGAGGGGCTGGGTGAGCTGAGATTTATACAATGGCAACTTTTAAATGCCACAGAACTGGGAAGTTGTGGCCTGATTCTGCTGCTTGTTCCTGCCAGTTTCAAATTGCACGTTTGAAATGAAACTTGGAAAGCAGAAAATGAAGCTCTTACTGGAGAAAAAAAAAATTAAATCTCAGCAATGCAGTTTCCAACTTCTCCTGTCCCAGTTTTGCCCAGCAGTGGCTCTGTGCCTGGAGCAGCAGAGTTCTGGGAAGGGGTTCTGTGCACTGCACCTGTATTTCCCCACTGCTTCCTGTGCTCCAGCTCACCCCACAGTTGTAGGAGCTGTGTAAGATGTTTCCAGAGTGACTCCTCACTCCGAGGCAGCAGCTGAATGAGCAAGGGATGGATTTAGGGAAACATTTCCTGTGCAAACTGGAGGCTGTTCTGGGAGCTATTCTTGCTCTGGAACATGGATCCTGCTGCTGTTACTGGAGTTACTGCAGGTGGGTTAACAGGATGTGTGGCATGGGCAGCACTTTCTGGGACACAGCTTTGAAATGATGGGGACAGAATTTTGTACCTTAAAGTAAAATCAAGCAATCAGAGAATCCCAGGATGGTTTGGGTTGGAAAGAACCTTAAAGCTCATCTTGTTCTGCTCTTCAGCTATCCCAAGTTGCTCCAAGCCCTGTCCAACCTGGCCTTGGACACTCCCAGGGATGGGGCAGCCACAGAAACTCTGCCCAACCTGTTTCAGGGCCTGCCCACCCTCACAGCCAACAATCCCAGTATCCCAATATCCCCCCTACACCTGCCCTCTGGCAGTGGGAAGCCATTCCCTGTGTCCTGTCCCTCCATCCCTTGTCCCCAGTCCCTCTCCAGCTGCCCTGGAGCCCCTTTAGGCTCTGCCAGGGGCTCTCAGGTGTCCCTGGAGCCTTCCCTTCTCCAGGGGAGCCCCCCCAGCTCTCCCAGCCTGTCCCATCCCAGAGGGGCTCCAGCCCTGCAGCATCTCC
This sequence comes from Scytalopus superciliaris, assembly GCA_013400415.1. Taxonomy (NCBI): domain Eukaryota; kingdom Metazoa; phylum Chordata; class Aves; order Passeriformes; family Rhinocryptidae; genus Scytalopus; species Scytalopus superciliaris. The sequence continues at coordinate 28,329 of VXBX01004966.1, forward strand.
GGGGCCTCCTCTGGACTCGCTGCAGCAGCTCCAGGTCCTTGTGCTGTTGTTCCCAGGGCTGGGGCAGCTCTGCAGGGGGGTCTGCCCTGGGGGGGCAGAGGGGCAGAATCCCCCCTGTCCTGCTGCCCACACTGTGGGACCAGCCCAGGGCATGGGGGGTTTCTGGGCTGGGGCATCTCCAGCCTCTCCCTCACCAGCCCCCCAAGTCCTTCTCCCCAGGGCTGGTCCAGCTGTTCATCCCCAGCCTGGATTGGTCCCAGGGATTGTTCCTATCCAGGTGCAGCACCTGCCCTTGGTCTTGTTAAACCTCATGAGATTCCCCCAGGCCACTCCTCGAGCTTGTCCAGGTCCCTCTGGTTGGTCCCATCCTTCCGGTGTGTCACTGCACCACAGTTTCCTTCCCTGCACAGCAGGACAGCTCTTCCCCTCTCTTCTGGCTGTGGAAAATGAGCACTCATGGCACTCTCTGAGCTGTGCCATGACCTCTAAAATGTATATTTAGGAGTAAATCAGGAACACAAAGGTCAGGCTCAGTTAAACCCTGCCAGGGGTGAGAAGCAACTTGATACTCCCAAGCTATTAAAATCAGGGTTGTTGCTCGGTAAGGATCAAGCTGGGATTAAAGTGTTTTCCTAGTGCTCCAAATGGAAATGTGCCTGTTGCAAAACCATGTTGGAATGGGGAGACTGGGACAAGAGGAAATGGGGAACTGGGTGGCACATGGGGCTGTGTCTGTGTTCAGGGAGCTTTGGGAGCCTCAGCCAGGCCGGGCAGTCCCCGTGTGTGAGGGGGAGGATGGGACACGGCTCTTGGGACTGGCCTTCCAAAGGGATGAGCCTGTCTGGGGCAGATCCACCAGCAGGAGCACCAGTGTGTCAAATCCTGTGTGGGAGCACATACAAAAACTGAGGGTCTTCTTGGTTAGGTTATTGTGCCACTCCTGTGTTCAGGAGAGTTGTTGCTGTGACAGTCACTAAGGGTGGGCTTAGTCCAGGATTTGGGAGAAGGAATTAATACAGATCTGGGAGTAGAAATGCTTACAAAGGGTGGGACCTGGAGGGGCTGACACAGATGAATGTCTTGAAAAATATTAATGCAGTAAAGCTCATAGTGCAGAGAGGGGAGGGGGAGAATAAAGGAGCAGAATGAGAGATGAGGAAAGGGTGGTGCTTTTTTTGGGAAAGCACTGAAGGACTTCAGACGAACGGGGTAATAGAGCTAAAAATTGAGTGTAATATCACACACTCTGGGAACTCAGGTAGAGTTGCTTTGAAATGGAAACCAAAAGGCTTAGGCAGAGTGTAATTCCCTGACCTCATCAGCATAATGGAGCCGTGGAGAAATGAAATGTGATGTTCTCAATGCCACTGGCACGATGGTTTCCAGAGGGCAGGAATTGAGGGTGTCAGCCCAGTGTAACACACAGGGCCGGCCAGCACTGCCCAGGAGGGAAGGGGCTGTCTGAGGGAGAACAGCTCAGGGGTGAGGAGTCCTCAGCATGTCAGAATCAGCACACTGAGCAGGAGGGGAGGGCCTGACAGAACTCGATGCCTTTTCCCACACCAGAACGTCAGTTCTGGCCTGAGGTGGCATGTGGGAAACACCAGGAATTGAAGTTAGGCTGAGAAAGCCCTCCCAGGGCGTTGTGGTAGCTGCAGGTATACATGGACGGATTCACAGGGGATTTCACAGAGGAACAGTGTGGTTTGGACAGTTAAATCCACAGAGGGCACCTCTGGCTCCACAAGTCCTTGAATCAGGGAAATGGGAGCTGGAGAACCTCTGGCCTGCCTGGGTGCAGCTTTGGCAGAGCTGGGATTTTCATCCTGGGGAAGCACAGCCCCAGAGGAACATCACTGTCATCTAAAAGTCTAATGCTTTCCTGTTTCCCCACTTAGCTGCTCCTCCGACTCTCCTGTCTTAATGTTCGTGTGTCAGCCTGTGTTCCTACAGCCTTGCTGACTGATCCCAAATCTTGGGAACAGCTCTGTGTTTTCAGGAGGCAGCCCTTAACTGTGTGGAACAAGGTAACATTTCTCACTCAGGGCAGCTCTGCAGGCAACATGTTTACACATGGCCAGAAAGTGTCCTCAGAACCTTGTTTTATTTATTCAGCAAGGAGCTCGTTGCAAAAATAGTGCTCGGCCCTGGAGCAGCAGTGCAGGTGATGGCAGTGTGGAGATCATGTCCAGATAATGTCCCAGATAATTCCAGGTGTGGGAATTCCCTGGGATGTGAGGTGGTGGGGCACAGCCAGGGCTGCACACAGCTCCACTGCCCGGGTGCCATCAGCCTCATTAATTCCACAATTAGCCAGGAACGTCTCACAGTGCAGAGCTCAGGGGGAAAGGTGTTCTTTTGGCAAGTCAAAGTCTCCTGTTACAGACTTTTTTGGGGTTTTCCCCATCTGAATATTTCTCAGAAAAGCTGAAATTTGCAAGTTGTGAAGTATCTTACAGAGCACAGAATCCCAGAATCCCTGAGGCTGGAAAACCCCCCCCAGCCCAGGGAGCCCACCCTGTGCCCGATGCCCACCCTGTCCCCCAGCCCAGAGCTCTGAGTGCCACGGCCAGTCCTGCCTTGGGCACCTCCAGGGCTGGGCACTCCAACCCTCCCTGGGCAGCCCCTTCCAAGGCCTCACCACCCTTTCCATGAAGGAGCATCCTCAGGTCAGTCACTGCAGCTCCCAGTGTTCCCTGCCAGCAGCACGGTGTCTCCACTGCAGTATCTGCTGCACAGTTTGGCACATACCATGAGAAGAAATGGTGGGACAGGAGCAAAATTCTTGGGATTATTTTGATAGGAATTTCTTGATTTCATGTGTTGGAAGACCTTCATTTCGAGTGACACGGGCTGGAAGGATGTTCACAAATCATCAGATCTAATCTCTTCTTGTTGCTGCCGTGTAAATCCTTCATCAATAAATCATAATACACTTTCAGGTTTCTTTAGTCTCTGCCAGGTCAGCCGGAAAGCTGTCTCAGAAATTCCTTTCTCTGTGGGTTAAACCTCTAATATGATACAGCTTATGCATATTTTAATGTTGGCATGAGAATAATTCAAATAGCTTTTTCACTTTCCTTGTGCTCCTCCTTTCCCCAGTCCCACAGGACGACCGTCTTTGTCTTCACTTTGCAGCTGAACCATCCGAGCTCTCCCTGTTTCCTCCTGTGCCTCATTTTCCTTGGCTGCCTCCAGAATCCCTGCCCACCTTTCTGTGAGCCCCCAGAGCTCTCCAGCTTGCACACGTGTGTGCCTGCGTGCAGCATTCACTGCACACCCCGAGCTCTGGAGCCCCTTCCCATCTCCCTGAGGTGAACAAAGTGGTGGGAACCCGGGCAGCAAACGAGGCCTGTGGCTCAGGGTGGGTCCAGCCCTGTGGGCACTTGGAGAACCATAACTCACTTCCTCTGGTTGCCTCTAATCTCCCATCCATTAGGAGTTATCTCTGAATAATGAATGGCAAAGCCATTAACAAGGGGAAAGGGCAGCTGTAGGATTTTTTTTTTTTTTTTAAAAAAAAGGGAGGCACTCCAGGTTCTTTGCTTTGTCCCTCCCCAGCTTCCTTTTCTCCCATTAGCTGAGCTCCAGTTGCCAGAAAAACCACTGGAGGAGTTAACCAAGCGAGGTAGTTGTGGGATGTGACAAGCAGCAGCAGCTCCGTGTTGCCAGTGCCAGATTGTGTCAAACCACTGAGAATTGTTCCTGTGCTGGCTGCTGGATCCTCCAGGAGGGAGGAATCTCAGATCCCAGACCCTTTGGTGGGTTTGGTAAGGCTTTTCCAACACTGTCCTGCATGACAGGAGCACATGAGAGGGAATGACTTGGGAGAAGGTGCAGGGAAGTATAGAACTCATGGAGAGAGAGAATAAATGGGGTGTGAGGGGAGGTCTGTGGAGATGGTTTGCATGAGTTTGTCCCGAGTTTGGTGGCAGGCAGTGTTTCCTGGAATCATGGGATCACAATGGTTTGGGTTGGAAGGGACATGAAAGCTCATCCCATTCCACCCCCTGCCATGGGCTGGGACACCTCCCACCAGCCCAGGTTGCTCCAAGCCATGTCCAGCCTGGCCTTGAGCACTTCCAGGGATGGGGCAGCCACAGCTTCTCTGGCCAACCTGTGCCAGGGCCTGCCCACCCTCACAGCCAACAGTTCCTTCCCAATATCCCATCTAACCCTGCCCTCTGGCAGTGGGAACCCATTCTCTGTGTCCTGTCCCTCCATCCCTTGTCCCCAGTCCCTCTCCAACTCTCCTGGAGCCCCTTTAGGCTCTGCCAGGGGCTCTCAGGTGTCCCTGGAGCCTTCCCTTCTCCAGGGGAGCCCCCCCAGCTCTCCCAGCCTGTCCCATCCCAGAGGGGCTCCAGCCCTGCAGCATCTCCGGGGCCTCCTCTGGACTCGCTGCAGCAGCTCCACATCTGAACAGTGTCACTGAGAACTGTCTCTAAACCTCTGCTCTGTTGGGTTCATGCCCTTTGAAAGACACTGTAGAACATGAATTTAACTCCTAATTCTCAGTTTACTGACACACAGGTTTGTTTAACCAAATCTCATCCATCCCGTCAAAGGTCCCAGGACGAGGTGGGAAAATCCAGACTGTCATTAGTGTTGCATGATCAGTTTTCAGCTTACAGACATCAACATTTAACATTACAGCACTTCTTGATTTCTGTTTCGTACATTTTGACTGAAAATTTCAGAATACACATTTGTAAGGTCAAGTTAAATCTTTGTAGAACTGACGTGAAAACCGAATTCCTCTCAGTGTTGAGTCTGAGAGCCAGAAAATGTTTGAGGCGCCATCTCCGTGGCTGGAGTGGAGAGGGACCTTCTGGGCCACGGTGGTGGTGCTGGGGTTGGGACAGCTGGGCCAGGCCACTGTGGGCTGCAGTCCCAGCCTCTTGGAGAACCTCGAGCATGGCTGGGAATGGTGCAGCAGGGCAGTGGTGCAGCAGGGCCCACGCACTGCTGGGTGCCCCGTGCTGGTTTCCGCGGGCTCCCCCTGATGGGGCTGTGCTGGTTTCCACAGGGACACGGCGGGGCAGGAGCGGTTCCACACCATCACCACCTCCTACTACAGAGGAGCCATGGGCATCATGCTGGTGTACGACATCACCAACGCCAAGAGCTTCGAGAACATCAGCAAGTGGCTCAGAAACATAGATGAGGTGGGTAAAGTCCGTGAGATCCCCGGGCCAAGCTGTCTGTGTGACCACTGAGCACGGGAGGAGCCCCCCAGGGCTCAGTGTCCGCTCCAGCCCCGGCAGAAGGTGGCCACACACAGGGCTTTGGGAGCCCTGTGTCCCTTCAGCACTGCCATGGAGGGTTGGGACTCTGCACAGGAGCCAGTGGTGGCCTCAAATACCGAATTTGTAGCTGAGCACGCCTTGTGTCTGTGCTGGAGAGTGGTGGGAGGGGAGGAGCCCACCTGGGACTGGGAGGAGCAGCTCTGGGAGCAGCTGCCACCGCACGGTGTGAGCAGAGGGGCAGCACTGAGCCTCGAGCTGGAGAGTAGCTACACAGCCTGCTACTACCTGGAGTAACTACTTCCTGGGTGTGACTGTGTAAATCCTCAAAGATAGTTATGTATCACCACTCCACTCCCCTACATCACATCATGAAGTGTTTGGAAGCTTCTCCTGGCAGGTGCAGGTAACGTGGCACCTGCTGCTGGGAGTGTTTGTGTAGCTGATTATTGTCCTTGGCACAGGGGAACCAGGACAGGGAGGCTGGGAAATTCCAAGCAAGGTCAAGTGAAGCAGAAGAAACTGATGTGGAAGCATTAAGTGTCTGGGTCCCCAGGAGTTCATCCTCCAGCAGTTCTGAGATGTTAAGAGGGCAGCACAACTGGTAGTTTTCGCTTTTGCAGTACTGCTCCCAAACGGAATAGATGTTTGGATTTTCCTGGGAATCATGGAGGGGGCCCTGCAGAACAGAGCACAGCAGGTGAGGGCTGGCAGGCACTGCCCAGGGCAGCACTGAGGCTGGGGGGAAGCAGCAGAGCAAACTTGGGATGTTGGGGTTTGAATTTCCCAGCATGGAAAATGGGAAGCGGTCCTGGAGAGGTGCAACGTGGGGAGTACAGAGGGGGGATAAGGCAGCACAGGAAGAGACTCAGCAGTGAGTTCCATCTAAACTGGGAACTTCAGATCCTGCAGTAGCTTTGTTTGAAGAACTCAGTAGTGTTCAGGTGAGTGGTGGATGGGATTCACCCCATCGGGGCTGAGAAGTGCTTGTGGCGCCCTCATGTCTTCAAATCTGTGTCACACAAACCTGTGCATCTGATTTCAGGTGCCCTGTGGAGGCTGCTCAGTTACTGTGGCTTTAAAAGTGATGTCTGACATCTTAGGAAGCTTTTTTTATTACGGGATTAGCTCAGTGATGGAATGTGTTTGCAAAAACCATGGAGTCACTGAGGTTGGACAAGCCCTCTGTGGCCACCGAGTCCAACCCAGCACTGCCAAGGCCACCACTGGCCATGTCCCCAAGTGCCACATCCACAGGGCTGTTAAATCTCCCCAGGGAGAGGGACTCCACCCCTTCCCTGGGCAGCTCTGCCAGAACTGGACAGCCCTGGAAAATTATTCCCAGCTCCTTTTCCAGCTGTCCAGCCCCTCTGTCCCCAGCCTGGAGTATTCCAGGGGTCTGTTGTGACCTGGCACTTGGCCTTGTTGACTCTCACCCTGTTGGCCTCAGCCCATGGATCCAGCCTGTCAGATCCCTCTGCAGGGCCTTCCTGCCTTCCAGCACATCCACATCCCACCCAAAGTGGTGTTGTCCCTGAACTGACTGAGGTGCCCTCGATACCCTCATCCAGATCATCAATAAAGATGTTAAACAGGTGCTGATCCCTGTGTGACCCCACTGGTGCCCGTTCCCAGCTGGATGTGACTCCATTTCCCACCTCTCTGGCCCAGCCATCAGCCAGCTTTTAACCCAGTGAAGAGCTCACCTGTCCAGGCCATGAGCAGCCATTTCCTCCAGGAGAATCCCATGAGAAACGGTGTCAAAGGCTTCACTGGAGTCCTGGCAGATGCATCCAAGCCTTTCTCTGATCCATCAGCAGGTCACCCTGTCATAGAAGCAGATCAGGCTGGTCAAGCAGGACCTGTCACAAGCCCATGCTGGCTGGGCCTGGTGCCCTGGCTGTGCTGTGTGTGCCGTGTGGTGACACTCAGGGTGATCTGCTCCATGGCCTTCCCTGGCACAGGGATCAGGATGACAGTTCCCTGTATCCTCTTTCCTGCCCTTCTCAGAGATGGGCATCCCATTGGCACCTCCAGGTGTCTGGGACCACCCTGGTTAGTCAGGACTGATAATAAATGATTCATATTCCCCCTCCTCCAGAGAGGCCTGTCCCAAAGGAGGTAGGTGGATGGATCTGGGATTCCTCATCCCTGCGCATGCTGACCCTGTGTCCCCCTGCCCTGACACCACTCAGGAAACACAGACCCCTCACCCCCTGTTTCCCTTTGCTGACCCCTGATCCACCCTCTGGCTTTCCAAACCTGTTTTCCTTCTCTCCCACATTTTTCTCTGGGTCCTGCCTCCTTCTTTTCCTCCCCAGTTCCTCTTCCTCCCCTGGCTCATCCTCTTCATTGTGCAGCAGCAAACTGGGAAGGAGAAAATAATGAACCAGCTCTAGGAAGTAATTAGGAGGCTGGGGTTTAACTACAGCTCGTTCCTCCGCCACTCCAGTGCATGGAGCTCAATTTTGGCAGCTGTGGACATCACCAAATTCAAACTGTACATGTTGGCCTGGAGTGGAGACAGCCTGGAAAACCCAGAGTGAGGCAGGGATGTGGCCCTGGTGGGGAGAGGTGTGACCCTGTCCTGTCCCTTTGCAGCACGCCAACGAGGACGTGGAGAGGATGCTGTTAGGAAACAAGTGTGACATGGAAGATAAAAGAGTTGTCCCTAAAGCAAAAGGTGAACAGGTGAGTGTCACACCAAAACTTCCTTATCCAAGTCAGCAAATCACTGCCAGGATTTCTGACCAGCTCCAGGGGTTGGGGTGCCCCAGTGGGATGGGACAGGGTATGAACACAGTACCTGGATTTGCTCTTGGGTTGTGAGTCCTGGGAATGTTTTCTTAGAAGCTGCCATGAATGGGATGAGTTCAGCTGCAGTTTCTGCTTCTTTTAATCACTCAAAATTCCCAGACATTCTTCAAGTTACTCACCATGGGACAGCATGTGGTGTCCATCCTCTTACTCCCAGACACTGAATATGATTATTTAATGCACTTTAATTGCTGTTACTGAATCGAGAAGTTCCAAAACTAATTCTGAGCCACCTTGTCTGGCTGGTGCTGCGGGGCCTGGGAGAGTCACAGAATCCCAGGATCAGTGAGGTGGGAAAAGCTCTCCCAGCCCAGGGAGCCCACCCCGTGCCCGATGCCCACCCTGTCCCCCAGCCCAGAGCTCTGAGTGCCACGGCCAGTCCTGCCTTGGGCACCTCCAGGGCTGGGCACTCCAACCCTCCCTGGGCAGCCCCTGCCAAGGCCTCACCACCCTTCCCAGCAACAAATCCCTCCCCATGTCCCCCCTGCCCCTGCCCTGGCCCAGCCTGAGCCCGTTCCCTCCCCTCCTGTCCCTGTTCCCTGGGAGCAGAGCCCGACCCCCCCCGGCTCCCCCNCCCTCCTGCCCCCCTGGGCACAGCTCATACTCAGTATTCCCTGTGTTATCCTTGCTGCTGATCCCAGAGCAGTGGTGGCTCTGCTGGGCTATCCCAGCCTCACTGACCTCCTTCTCTCTTTGTCCAGATTGCCAGGGAGCACGGTATTAGGTTTTTCGAAACTAGTGCAAAAGCAAATATAAACATTGAGAAGGCATTCCTCACGTTAGCAGAAGACATTCTTCGAAAGGTAGGTGCTCACAGCATTGCTTTGAAACAATATCCTGAAATCTCACCTCCTGTTGGTTTTGTTGTTCACCCGAGCTGTTGCCGTGTCTGACTTCGGTGTGCTGAGCCAAATGAGTCCCTGAAGGGTAGTGTTGAACTTCTGAAGCTTGTTTGATGTTTTTTCATTGTGGGGGTGGTACCTGCAGGGCATAATACACATCAAAGAAGCGAGGAACTGAGATTCGTGGTTGTTTGGCCCTTAAACTCTTGCTTGTCATACCTGTGCTTGGAGTTAAAACATTTGCATTGGTGAGGTGAGAATTGTCCTTTCCCTGCCACCATCTCTGTCACTACACAGCGTTGTCAGAGAACTCATAGGGGCCTGTTGGGAAGAGTTTGGATGTGGTGGATGGAACAGAGGAATGAGCTCTGTCACTCCCAGCGATCAGCTCCCAGCCTCTGCCTTGCCTTGCAGGTTCTATTGCACCAGTTACCTTGTGGTTGGGTCCCCTCCCTGAAATGTACAATATACCACAGAACCATGGAATCACTGGGGCTGGAAAAGCCCCCTGAGACCACCGAGTCGAATCATCCCCCAGCACTGCCAAGGCCACCACTGACTGTCCCCAAGTGCCACACCCACAGGGCTTTTAAATCCCTCCAGGGCTGGGCACTCCAACCCTCCCTGGGCAGCCCCTGCCAAGGCCTCACCACCCTTTCCAGCAACAAATCCCTCCCCATGTCCCCCCTGCCCCTGNCCTGGGCAGCCCATCAGGCAGGTTGTTTTCTCAGTGGGCTGTACCCTGGTCCTGTGTCCCCAGAGCTGCAGGACACTGCTGCCCCTGTATCCCTGACATCTTTGATGAGCAGCAAATGCATTGGCTCCTGTAGCTGCCACTGTGGTGTTCCAGGATAGAGCTGGGCTGGATCTGTGTGTGGCTCCAGAGCTGGTTCTGTGGGATGTGCTCCATAGCCAAGGGCTCGATGTACACAGTAACCCCTGTGCTGGAACATTCCTGCCTGTGATCAGTTTATGGGAACTCTGGAGCTCAAGATACATTGATTGGCCAACCCTGGCATTTGTGCTTCTGCTCCTACCTGAATGAACCCCATCCCGAGCCTCATTCCTGCCTTCCCCCTCTCTCCCACGGGAATGCTGTCAGAACTGTCACCCACTTGTCATTGTAGCTCTCACTTGTTTCTTAAGCAGTTTTTAACAAGCTTTATGTGAGAAACTGGGTGAAAATTTGGTAAACAGGAGGTTGGGCTAGAAATTGTACCAACCCTTTGGACCTTAACTCTTCATTTTTGGCCTCTATTTATCTGAAGATCTGGGGAGTTCTTTTGCAAGGCTGTGACAGAGATTTAAAAAAGGAATAGAGAGACTGAGGTGTGTTGAGGGTTTAGGTTCATTTCCAACCAGCTGGAAGTAGATGCTGGTGAAGTATCAAACCCCCCTTGAGTGGGATCTTTGCTTTGGTCCCACTGAGTTCCATCCTGTGACGTGGAGGAGTCTGTGTGTCCTCTGCCGTGGGAGCTGCTGTCCAGAGGAGCAGGAAGCAGAGGCTTGGAACAACCCCTCTTTATCCATAAAAACTGTGGTTTTTGAAGGTCATTAGTTCACATAATTTGAGTTCAGCTTATGCTGGTTGTAGGCCGAGATTTGCTTTCCACCAAGTCCAGCGTGGGCTCTGAGAGCAGGACCTAAAATAGTTCCAGTTGACTTTGGGGTGGTCCAAGTTCAAACACTGGGTTTTTTTCCCAGCTTTCCAGTTGTTTATTAAATGAAACCAAACAAAAACCCACTTAAATTGGTTTTACATGTTTGTGCTGGAGCGGGGGGAGGATTCCCTGCGTTTCTGTGGAGCTCTTTGTGCACATTTATTCCCAGTGTTATCTGGTGATGTCAGCCCTCGCGAGCCGCTGTCTCTCCGGCTCGGAATGTTTTCCCTGGAATACCCCAAGCCATCTAACTGTTCTCACTTGTTTCCTTGCAGACCCCTGTAAAAGAGCCCAACAGTGAAAATGTAGATATCAGCAGTGGCGGTGGGGTGACGGGCTGGAAGAGCAAGTGCTGCTGAACCTTCTCCTCTCTCACCAATCGCCATCCACCGCCCCTTTTTTCTCGCTGCAAAACAAACCACTCTGCCCGTTTTTTAACCTTAAACCAATGTTTTGTTCCTCATCTTAACGAGCTCCTGCCTCCCCTTGGTTTTCCGGCTAGGACAGCTTGCCTACTCCAGTTTTCTCAACCACATGTATAGGAAATTCATCTCCGTGACTTCATTTTCCATGTACCTGCTCAACTCACCACTACGTTTGGGTTGTATTATAGCCCCGCCCCTCCTGCCATTAAACCCTAGAGCAATCATACTCAACTCTTCTGCAAATTGTATAAGAATAAAAGTTAGAATTAACAATTGATTTTGTACAACAGTGGAATTTTCTGTCATGGATCATGTGCTTGAGTCCCCATATTCTCTAGATGCATCAGCAAGAGCCAGGAAAACACTCATTTTCGCCTTGAGTCCGTGAGTGGGGTTTCTTTGTCCTGTGCCTTATGTGGAAAAAGGAACTTTTATTTTCACTTTCTTTTCTTTTTTTCTGGTGAAAGCATGTGCAGGAGGCATCCCATCCCCCGTGCCATTGAGTCCTGACCTCTGTAGTGATTGCTTTCTGTACCCGTTGGTGTCATGCATCGAGGACAAAGGGTGGTGCAAAACAAAAAGCAGAATCCGTGTAACCTGCTGTGTCTCCTCTCGGCGATCCCGCCATTCCCAACTCTTCCTGCTGCCATTTTCTTTTCTCACTTTGCCGCTCTTTCCTTTTCTTTTTGCCTGCATGCTGCTTTGATTTGCATTTCTTCATGGTGTGATGTGTTAATGAAAAGGATGGCAACGCGGAGTGTTTGCCAAAAATTTAATACAAAGCACTGATTTAGCTTCCGAGGTAACGATGTGGAGATTCCTACTAACCCCTCTAGCCATGTCCGTCACTAGTGATCCCTCTCCCCGCATAGCCCCGGGGTCTCCCCTATGGAAGAGTTATTTGCATGCACTAGTTTCTATGGAGGGTGATGTGGTTGTCTACTTTCTGTGTATGAATATAACATGCAATCCCCCAAACTGACAGCGGTTAATTAACACGAGCTCCGAGGGTCTCTCCCTGTCAGCCGCTCCGAGGGGTTCGGGAGCCGAGCGAAGGGCTGCGCGGAACTGGATCGAAAGAGAAAGAGAGGAAAAAAAAACCCAAACAAACAAAAACCAGCCAGTTGGCAGTTTAATTTATGACCTCCCTGAAAACTTTCCACTGTCCAGTGTTAGACGCTGAGCCGGCGGTGCTGGGCCAGCCCCGCCCTGCATCCCGGCGGCGGGTGATCCCGGCACGGACGGGCTTTCCCAGCTCGCCTTCCCTCCCTGCCGGGGCTCCTGCCGGTGTCACCCGTGGCCGGGGGGGCTCTCAGGACCGCCGGTCCCACGGGAGCCTCTGCGCGGCCGCCGCGTTGGATCCCACGGGGGGCGTGAGCGGCTCCGGCCACGCCGCTGCCCCCCAGCCCCGACAGAGCCCAGCCCGTGCCTCGCTCCTGCCCGCGGGGGTCGCCACTGCCGGGTCCGTCCTCGAGCGCTTCGGTAACGCTGAGTGAATTTTACTGAAATGACGGTGTTTTAACGTGGGACTCCTGGCTCGGAGCGGCTCCCCCGGAGTGACCCGCCGAGGTGTCTCCTCCCCCTGTAGTTACTCACCGAGGTGTGTCCCTGTCCCTCTGTCCCCGGCATTCTGTCCCCGTGTGTGTTAACCCTGCCCAGGCGAGTGGCTGCTGGGGCCGGGCCGGGCGCCGGCTCCGCTCAGCGTTGTACAGAGTCCGGCCACTCCTGCTTAAATCTGCACTTTCTAACGTGAACAAAAAGGGAAAAAAATGGCGAAATATACATCAAGGTTTTTTTTGTATAATCCTTGTTTTAAACGTGAGCTTTTTATTTGCTTCCAGGGGCTCGGCTCCCTCTGTGTAACCCCTTTGCAGACGCTGGGCTCGGTGCAAGCCCCAGGCAGAGCCCAGGCCACTCGCTGGTACTACTCGCTGCCGCCTCCGTTCCCCTCCTCCCTCCCCGGTTAATAAACTGAAATATTTCTATTTGGTCTATTTCTGTTCCTGTCCAACCACGAGTTGTACCCGCGGGCGTGGGGTTGAGCAGCACGAGCTGGTGCCGATGCTAAAAAGAGAGAAACTCCCCCCCCTCAAATAATGATGTTGGAGGAATTTGCAGTGGTTTGATCTCTGCCGGTGTCTGAGCTCCCCAAACCAACTGCTCGTGGAGCCTGTGCTGGGAACACCCCCGGCCCCGGGTGTGGGGCAGAGCCGAAGGGCCGAGCTGGGGCTGCCCCCACGGGGCGGGCTCGGCACGGCCTTTCTATCACAAAAACGTGTGAAACGATTCAATTGGTCCTGATCAACCAAACCTGAGCTTGGCTCTGTCCCACGAGGCCCACGGTCACCGCGGCGCTTCGTGCCCTCGGACTCGGACGGTGGCATAAAACAGCATCAAGGTCTTGGATTAATTCCCATGCCGACAATTTTTTACTTAATCTTTTAATATTTTTGCTACTCCACTCTGGCTTTTTATTTAAAACACATTCTTTTGTACCACTTACTGTATCAAATTGTATAAAAGATCACTGTCCCATTCTTGGTCGTACCAAGAGCAAATAAAAGCTTTTATAAACTTGCAGTGGTGACTTCCTGGGCCCCCTTAAATTCCCTCTGGCTCCAGCCCCGGCTGCCCCTGGAGGAGGTGGGATGATTCCTCCCCCTTCCCAAACCTTCAGCAGTGGTTTGGCTAGAGGTAGAGCCTCCAGAGCCAGGAGGTAGAGCCTCCTCCTCTGCCTTTTCCAGAGCTGCAGGTGGTGTTTTCCAAGGGCAGGATGGTGGGAAGTGCAGTGGCGTGTCCGAGGCTGCCGTGTCCCACCCAGTGTGGAGCCCCCATGGGTGGGGGACATCCAGCTCTCGGGAGTGTGAGGTCTCTGGGACAGGATTCTGGCCGGCATTTCTAGGGAAAGGAGCTGTTCCAGCCCCGTTGTCCCACGGATGGGAAGCACGGGTGGGTGTCCCAGCTCTCCAGGAGCCCCCAGTGCTGTGCCAGCATTCACAGCCCAGCCCATGTCCCTCCCTCCCTGTCTGTGCTGGTCCCCTCTCCAGCAGCTCTGCAGCCCCCGGGGCTGGGGGTGTCCCCGGGTCTCCTGCAGCCTTTGGGGGGTCCGAGATGTCACTTCCCTGCAAAACCCAGCAAGGGCCCGTCCCCGTCATGGCAGAAGACACGTGTCTGCTGCTGCCCTTCCGCTGCCACAGTCTCTCTGTTCCCAGTGTCCCTGTTTCCAGTGCCCCTGTTCCCATGGTGTCCCTGCTGCCATGGTATCTGTGCTACTATGGTATCCTCAGTGCCATGGTGTCCCTGCCACCGCGGTGTCCCCGCTGCCATGGTGTCCCTGTTCCCACGGTGTCCCTGTTCCCATGGTGTCCCTGTTCCCATGGCGCCGGTGTCCGGGAGAGGGTTCTGTGCTGCTGATGGGAATAAGGCTGTGAGTGTCCCGGCCAGGGGGACGGGGCCGTGGGGAGCAGCTCAGCGATCCCGAATCCCCCCCATCCCTGGGGGCTCATCCACATTCTCCAGTGGGAATGGGAGTCCATCCGGCTCCGGGCTGGCGGCTCACGGGGTGGGAGCCCTGCAGAGTCACCACCACGGACGGGGGGATTCTGTGTGAGGGGCTTCAGGGGGGCCCAGGGAGGGGGAACCCGGCGGGGACCTTTCCCCACAGACACCGGCCGGTGGCTCCCGGTGTCCTGCTTGTCCTTGTCATCCCTGTCAGTGAGACTTGAGCCTTTCCCGATCCTCTTCCTGCCGCTGTATCCTCCCTGCTGTCCCCATCCCGGCTCCATCCCATCCCTGCTCCATCCCCCTTCCTGCCCCTTCTCTGTTCCTGTTTCATCCCTATCCCTGTTCCATCCAATCTCTGCTCCACCTTGCCCGGCAGCAGCCCCTGTGCTTGGCCTGGGGGTCCCTGGGGGGCGTCAGTGGGGTGGCAAGCGACAGCACACGGTGACATGTGCCCAGGGCTGGGCACTGGCCCGGCAGGCGCTCTCTGCTTCCTCCCCTGCTTCATCCTCCTCATCCCAGTCCCAGCCAGGGCGGGCCGGGACAGGGCGCTGCGTGTCCCCAGCGCGGGGGGTGCGGGGACCCCACGGCTCCGGTGTCCCCAGCTCACGGTGGCCCAGAGTCCCACGAAGAGGGTCCCTGCTCGGTGTGACGGTGGCGGCCCTGCCGGGGGTCCCTGTGATAGGGATGGCCCTGTCCGGAGGGTCTCCCAATAGTGATGTCCTTGCCGGGGGGGTTCCCGTGGCGGCGATGGCCCTGCCGGGGGTCCCCCCGACTCTGCTGTCCCTGTCGGGGGTCCCCCCATTCCCCGTGCCGGTGTCATTCCTGCCCCGTGTTCGTGCGACAGCGCTGGGTCGGGGGGGCTCAGACGGGCGACGGGGGGGGGGGGCGGCAGC
>VXBX01004966.1:49606-77374 GCA_013400415.1 Scytalopus superciliaris
GGCGGGGCCAGCCCGCCCTGGCTGCCCCCCGCCGACCTGTCGGCCCTGTCGCTGGAGGAGGTGTCCAAGTGCCTGCGCTTCATCGGCCTCTCCGAGGACGTCGTGAGCTTCTTCGCCCGCGAGCGCATCGACGGCAGCATCTTCGTGCAGCTCAGCGAGGAGATCCTGGCCGACGACTTTCGCCTCACCAAGCTCCAGGTGAAGAAGATCATGCAGTTCATCAAGGGCTGGCGCCCCAAGATCTAACCCCGCGCTGGGGACCCCCTGCCCCGGGGGCAGCCCCAAAGCACCAGGACCCCGCCCCGCTCCCGTCCCTGCTCCCGTGGGGCGGCACCGGGGGTTCTCCTCCCCCGGCAGCTCGGCCCCCTTGCCCAACCCTCCCCCCTTCCCCTTTTAACACTGGACAGTAATTTTGGCCCCGACGGGCTGGAAAACACTGGATTTTGCATTGACTGGTTTAACTTAATCCTTGTGGATTAGCATAATAAAAGTAAGGGAGAGTAACGAGCTGCTGGAGAAGCCCCATGCTCAGGGAGGGAGGGAAAGGGGCCATGGGTAGGGAGGGAGGCTCTGGGGGTCTCTCCCGACCTTACAGGCCCTTCCCACCTCTTGGGAAGGGATTCATGGCCCCCCTGCAAGAGATGATGTTGCTCTCTGAGCTGCTCCAGGGGATTCCAAGGCCTGCAACGAAGCCCCCAACCTGAGGGACCCTCAGGTACATCCCTCCAGGCAGGAGCATCCCAGAACCTGTTCCCAGAGCATGGGCAGATCCTGAGAGCTGAAGGCTGGCTCCCTGTCCTGTGCCTCCCCAGCAGGCAGGAAAGGCAGGATGAGATGATGCCTCAGCCCAGTTTTGCTCTGGAGCTTTGAGAAACAAGCAGAGGTGACATGAAGAGCAGCACCTTCTGGGCCAAGCCCTGCCATGGCACAGGAGAATGGCTGGAAGCTGGAAAGGAAGCCAAGGGAAGGAGGGGGGCAGGACAGTGACGGGTGCCCAGAGATTTACAGCCTTTTAGTTTAACTTGAGCTCTCCCCACGGGGAACCCTTCTGGCCTTTGGCTGCTCCATTGGCAATTACAGGCAGGTCCATCTGCCAGGATCACCCATGGCAGTGCTCGGGGCCAGACAGAGCCAGAGGCTCCTCACAGCCCCTGAGTGATGGCAGAGGTGACAGAGCTGCCATCCTGCCCCTCCCCAGAGCCCTTCTTGGGGGTCCTGCAGCCCCTGGGAGGGGCTCCCAGGCCACTGTCTGAAAGCTTTATTCCCGACTCTTCTTCCTTGGTGCTGTCCCAGGGAGAGGGGAGGAGAAGCAGGCATGGAGTCCAAACCCAGGAGACGGGGCTTTATTTTGGTAGATGTTTATGGAAAGGCACGGCCTCGGCTCCAGCCACATGCTGGATGCTACTGGCCAGACTGGGAGCTCTGGAGGTCACAGCATGGAGGCGAAGGCAGCAGAAATTCCCTCTCCAGCACGGAGAGGCTGGCCCAGCTGGCACGGGACGGATGTGCCCAACACACAGTGGCTGGTAAGGCACTTGAAATGACTACAAGCCATGAGGCAACCTGGTGCCCCCCCTCCTTCTTCCCTCCCTCCCTTCCCTGTCTCCCCGGGTGCTTTGGAGATTAACCTACGGACAAGGGGTGTCACGGAGCCGGGGCCCGAGGAGCTGTGGGCGTGTCACCAGGTCCCCTCACTGGTGGAATTTCTTGCTGGGGCTGTTGGCGTGGTCCAGCAGCAGCTGGCAGGGTGTGAACTGGCTGCCGTAGACGGCCTCGTACTTGCGCAGCTTGTCCACGAGCTGCCGGGCTCCATAGGAGTCTGCGAACCTGAAGGGACCTGCGGGACACGGACACGGCGGTGACAAGGGAGGGACAGGCACCACGGGGCCTGGAGGGCTCACAGCACTGCATCTGGCCAACCCATGCTGCTCCACAGGAGACCCCCAGTCTCTCCTCAGGGTAAGCCAGGACCCTGCTCAGCCCACACCCTCACTGGGCAGAGACTGACTCGGGTGCTGGGGACAGGCCAGGACAAGGATTAACACAGTCATGGAATGGTTTTGGTGGGATAGGGCCTTGGACACTCTCTGGCTTCACACCCTCTGCCATGGGCAGGGACACCTTCCACTATCCCATGTTGCTCCAAGCCCCATCCAATCTGGCCTTGGACACTCCCAGGGATGGGGCAGCTACAGCTTCTCTGCCCAACCTGTGCCAGGGCCTGCCCACCCTCCCAGGGAAGAACTCCTTCCTAGTATCTAATCTAAGCCTACTGTCTCTCAGTTTGAAGCCATTCCCCCTTGTCCTGTCACTCCATGCTCTGTGGGAAGTCGCTTGGGGCTGCTCCCTCAGTCTGAGCTTGGCTCAAGGAGGGAAAGCACCAGGAATATGGCAGAAGCACCACCTCGTGCCCAAGAGCCCTTGGTGGCCTCCAGCTGTGACCCAACCCGCAGGTCGTGCCTCACCCACAGCCTAGGGCACCACCACAGCCACCCAGCCAGGTCACAGATGGGTCCTGGGGGGAACCTTGCCCATGGTGCTGGCTGGGCCCAGAAAGTCCCTTGGCAGGAAAAACATGACTGAGGTTATCAGCTTTGTTGTATCTGTGAGGGCAGGGGGGTAAAGGTGGGTGCCTGAGCTCCAACACAACCACCCTGGGAGGTGGCAGTGGCAGGAGACAGTCACAGAATTATGTAGGTTGGAAAAGCATCCCCAGCACTGCCAAGGATCCACCACTAGCCCATGATCCCAAGTGCCACATCCACATGGCTTTTAAATCCCTCCAGGGATGGGGACTCCACTCCTGCCCTGGCAAACCTGTGCCAGGGATAGGCAGCCCTTTCCATGAAGACATTTCCCCTAATACCCATTCCAAGCCTCTCCTGGTGCATCCTGAGGCTGTTTCCTCAGGCTGCAGCTCAAACCTGGCCTTAGCACCCGTCCTGCCACGTGGCTACAGCCCAAAGCACTCACCTCCCAGGCAGGGTGGGAAGCCCAGGCCGAAGACAGCACCGATGTCCCCCTCCACGGGGTTGCTGAGGATTCCCTCCTGCAGGCACATGGCGGCCTCGTTCACAAAGCGCGTCACCAGCCGCATCTGGATGTCCTCGTCCGTGCAGCTGCAGGGACAGGGCCTGTGAGCCTGGGCAGCACGGGGGGGACACAGCCAGGGGGGTGGGGAATGGTCTCCCTGGCAGGCTCCCCATCTGCCCCAGGATCAGGACTAAGCTCTGGCACATGTCCCGAAGCCGGAACATAAGAACTGCAGAATGGCTGAGGATGGAAGGCACCACTGGAGCTCATCCAGTCCAACCCCCCTGCTCAAGCAGGGTCTCCTGGAGCACATCACTCAGGATTGTGTTGAGATGGATTTGGAATAAAAGGTAAGGTTTGATCAGGCTCCCTGTTCAGCAATGTCATGGAATCCCAGACTGGTTTGGGTGGGAAGGGACCTTAAAGTTCATCCCATTCCACCCCCTGCCATGGGCAGTGACACCTTCCACTAGCCCAGGTTGCTCCAAGCCCCATCCAACCCGGCCTTGGGCGCTTCCAGGGGTGGGGCAGCCACAGTTTCTCCGAGAAACCTGTGCCAGGGCCTCCCCACCCTCACAGCCAGGAATCCCTTCCCAATATCCCATCTATCCCTGCCCTCTGGTAGTGGGAACCCATTCTCCCTTGTCCTGTCCCTCCATCCCTTGTCCCAACTTCCTCCCCAGCTCTCCTGGAGCCCCTTTAGGCACGGGAAGGAGCTGGAAGGTCTCCCTGGAGCCTTCCCTTCTCCAGGTGAGCCCCCCCAGCTCTCCCAGCCTGGCTCCAAAGCAGAGGGACTCCAGCCCTTGGAGCATCATGGCCTAGAGCACCACATGATGCACCTTGTGCTGCTGTCCAGAGGCACCAGGAGCTGGGCAGGGGTCTGATCCAGCCCCCCCCGCTCAGTCTCTCCCAGGTACTCACACATCAGGATTTGCTGGGACCTTGAACCTTTCCAAGATCTCATCCATGCCGGAATTCACACTCCTGTTCTTCACTCCCTCCTGGTAAACATAAAAGCCTTTCCCTGCCTTGCGACCTGCCAGGGATGAAAGGAGACAAGTCACATCCTGCCATGTGTCCTGTTTCCTCCTGACACCTTCGCCTCTGATGTTGCAGCTCCGGTTCCTGCTCCCACGGCACATCCTCCCCGCACTTGGGAGCACGGCCCTGCTGCCTCTCCACGGGCAGAGGGAAGGCACCCGCCTCCACCTGACCCCTTGGCAAGATGCTGCTGCTGCACCAGGCCCTAATGCCTTCTCTAGGCATCCAGAGCACAGAGAACACCACCAATTCTCTGGGAGGGATTCCTGACCCATTCCCAAGGCTGTTCTCCCGAGGCAGGGCAGCCTGATGGACACCGATGCTTTTCCTGGGGCAAAGGGGCAACCCTTCAGCTGGGAACAGCTCAGCAGCTCACCTAAGAAGCCCTTCTGCACCATGAGCTTGAAAAGGTCAATGCTGCCTCCCCCGAAGCGCTCCCCAAAGGCCTTGCCAAGGTCCTCGGCCACGTGTGTGGCCACGTCCACGCCCACCTCGTCGATCAGGGTGGCGGCTCCCACCGGGAAGCCGAAGGCCGTGGAGATGGCATCCACTTTCTTTGGGTCAATGCCCTCCTGCAGGATGGAAGGGGGAGTGATGGCATCTCAGCATGAGTTCCTGGAAAGCCAGTGTGGGGCAGAGAGCCCAGGCCCACCTGGGGCACGGGCTGTGAGCAGCCCCATCAGCTGTTTGACTGGAAACAGGAGCCAAGGTTGGGAACAACCATGAGCCCCAGGGCTGGTCACCCACCTTCCCTCCTGCCCACACCCAAGCTGACCCCAGCCCTGGCCAAGGAAGAAGCAGAGTTTCCATGACTATCTGGTGGACACTCAGTAGCCAACAGGACACTCACCTGGAGAACTCGGACCACCTCCGACAGCATTGGCCCCAGGCACCTGGTGGTGTAGAATCCAGGCCCATCCTAGGGAAAAGGAGCACAGCAGGGAGCCAGGTGAGTACCAGCTGCAGGAGCATGGCCCCTCACAACGGTGTTTCACAGCCCAGGCTGCAGTTCAGGCACCCCAAACAAACCCCATTTCTAACACTATGTCACCTACTGCTGAAATAGGGTTTTTTTCCCTGTAGGGCTCAGCAGTGTTTGAAGACTTCCATGACCTCACTCTCTGAAAGTTCCCATCCCAGTGTTTTTATTTGAACTAGTGCCTGGAGGTCCCAGGCAGGCTGCTGCTTCAGCAAGCCCAACAGGCACATGAGGGAAAGGGTGCTCAGCACAAGGGAAACCAGCATAAGCCAGTAGTTTCACCTCTGATACTCCCCACAAACTCAGGAAGCAACAGATGTCAGCAACTGCCCTTCAGGGAGGCAGCTCAGGTGGGAATGAGGCTTAGGAAAGCAGCTGTGTATCCCCAGTGGCCTTTGGAGATGCCCAGAGCATTTTTTGACAAGCCAGTTTTCCCGTTTTCCCAGCAGCACAGGAACAACCTGCTCAGCACTGCTGCAACCTCAGGAATAAGGGAAAACACAGGGACACCTTCCACTATCTCAGGTTTCTCCAAGTCCTGTCCAGCCTGGCCTTGGACACTTCCAGGGATGGGGCAACCACAACTTCTCTGCCCAACCTGTGCCAGGGCCTGCCCACCCTCACAGGGAAGAATTCCTTCCCAATATCCCATCTAAATCACTTGTATGTGTATTCCTGCCCCCCTCACCCACGATTTAACCCAGGAAGAGGAGGGTTGCTGCTCACTGCCCCGCTGTCCCTGCAGCCTGCCAGGGAGCAGAGGTGGTGACAGCCCTGCCGAGACTGCTCCGTGCTGGATGCCACGGCAGCCCCTGGCAGCTGTGTGGGGCAGGGCTGGCAGCCCCTCGTGCTGGCCCTGCACCTGTGCCCTGGGGCCTTCCATGGCTGCTCTCAAAGACACGTGAGGATCATCTGGGCACTTGCCCCTTGCTGACCTCCCTTTTCACTTCTCAGCAGGAGCAGCTGTTGCCAGCATGTCCAGAGCCTGGTTTCACCCTCCCCTCAGTGAACAAGCCCTTTCATTTACTACCCCAGCTCCTGTTCTGTGCACTGTCTCCTCACCTTCACCACGATGACAACTTTGCCCTGTTTGAGGCCAACAGCAACGGCAGAAGCCGCCGTGTCCTGGGAGGTTTTGTCTGTGGTGATGATTTCCAGCAGCTGCATCTTATCCACTGGGGAGAAGTAGTGCATCCCAATGACCTGGGCAGAAGGAAGAGCTCGGGGTTAAGATGGATTTTGGCTTCCAGAAGAATCTGCTGGGCAAGTCCAGTGCAGAGGGAAGGCCATGATGGGCTGCAGGGCCCCCCATCACACTCCACTCTACCCCCTCTGACAGGAACACTTCCCAACTCCCTTCTCTCCTTGGCTTTCCCAAGGACACAGCACATGCCCTGCAGCTCCTGCCTCAGGATCAAGCTACAGTGTTTGTAATGTTTACAGCACCAAGAGTGCTGCCCATCTCTCTGTACTTTACAGTCTGGCAGCAAAACCTGTTTGGGAATCCCAGCTGAGCTGGTCCCCAGACAAAGGGTGGGCACAGGGTGACCTGCAGGGCACAGGGCGCCCTGAGCTGGCAGGCCAACCCCACCTCTGCTGCTTCTGCTGGGCTCAGACTGGAGCAGCACCCAGGGACATCCAGCACAGTCCCCGTGTCCTGCCTGTGAATGCTTTATTTCTTCTTCAGTGATGAAGTGAATTTAAGGATGAGATGGCATCTATCCAGAAACTAATTACAGAGGGAAGTGCAGCCTTCCTCTGGGAACACGTGTAAGTGGAGATTATCCGTCTGTGTGCCTCACTTTGTGAATGTGACCATGTCACCAGCGTGTCACCTTCGTGCCTCCTGGCAGCTACACTTGGCCCCAAGAGCTGTGTATGTCAGAGCACCTTGCAGAGTTGCAGGCTGCAAAACTAATTAATGTACTAATTAGTTAACTGATTTCCTATGAGTTTCCACATAAAGAGCCACTGCACAGGCAATTCCTACAACAAGAGGATGTTATTTGCAAGGATGAACAAATGAGACCCAGCTGGCATTTCTGATGCAGCAAAGGTTTGACAGCAAACCAGGAGGAGGCTCAGGAGGGTGACAGGAACCTCTGACAGCTCACAGGTACCCCAGGTACCCCTGGCAGGGTCCTGCACTCCTGCCCCAGGGGTGTAGGAACCAGTGCTCCTGCTCAGCTGTTCTCACCTGAGCTAAGGGGTGAGGGTACAGATACTTTATGTGCTGTTTTAGGCTTGAAGCAAAGGGATGAAATTGTCCTCTGCTCCAAACCTCTGCTATGTGGCTCTTGGTACCCTGTTCACACGGATCACTTGGAGCCTGAGAGAAACCCCCACCACACCCTTAGGAACTGATCCCAGGGCTGACCATGGCTTAAGTTTCAGCTTCCAATTTAGTGCCTTCTCCAGGAAGGAGGAGAAGACATTTTGCCATCATGGCAAGTCACTCCTATGTCTACTCAGTTTATTAAAATGACTGTAGCCTTCTTTGCTGGAATTCTCTCAGCCCGAGTCACAGAATCCCAGAATCAATGAGGCTGGAAAAGCCCTCCCAGACCATCAACCTGTGCCCAATGACCACCTTGTCCCCCAGCCCAGAGCACTGAGTGCCATGGGCAGTTCTTCCTTGGGCACCTCCAGGGCTGGGCACTCCGAACCTCCCTGGGCAGCCCCTTCCAAGGCCTGACCACCCTTTCCAGCAACAAATTCCTTCTGATGTCCAACCTGACCCTCCCCTGGTGCAGCCTAAGGCCTGTTTCCTCCTGTCCTGTCCCTTGTTCCCTGGGAGAAGTGGCTGACCAACCCTGGCTCCCCCCTTCCACAGCTCCTCTGCCCCCACGTGCACTGACCTCCCTCACCAACACCACCCTTGGGGTGAGTGTACCTTCACCCCCATCCCACGTGCCCAAAGAGCACGAGCTCTTTGCTCAAGGCTTGCACCAGGGCAGAGGGTGAGCTGTGTCAGGAAGTGAGGAGGAAGCAGAGGGTCCCTAAAGCAAAGCCACCTCACCAGGGACAGGCAGCTCCGTGCAGGGCACGTGGCCCTGGGGACTCACCTTCTCAGGCCTCTTGCTGGCAGCAGCAATCTGGCTGATGGGGAGGGCTGAGGTGTTGCTGGCGAAGATACAGTGAGGAGGGATCACCTGTGAGGGGTGCAAGGGACTGTGTCAGAGCACAGGCTCCAGAGCCAGAGCCCTGAGAGAACAGCACCAGCACCTGGGAATCCCAGCAAACCAGGCAAACTGGGTTTTCTCATTAGACACTAATTCTAAAGCAGCAGCTTAAGTCAGCCAGCTCTGCCTTCCCCTGAACTCTCTCCAGGTGGGCAGTGTTAGTCCCAGAGCTCCCGTGTTTCTGCCAGACCACTGCAGCCACATGAGACACTGCAGGGTGGCGCCAGACCAGCCCCTTTGCCACACAATTTCCCCCCTCCTTGAACAGAAGAGAGCAGTGGCAGCAGGGTAGGGACAGCAGGTGAAGGACTGTGAGGTGTGGAGACACCCGAGGGCATCACTGTCATATCAGTGTCCTCAGGCAAATGGCAGCTTTTTTTAGAGCAGCTCCCAGGAGTCAGGGAATGTCAGAACTGCCCCTTTCAGCTAAAAACTCCTTACTGAGCAGGGAATGTCCTCAGTGAGCAGAAAGGCTGCCCTTGATGCTCACCCATGTCCTGGCATAAATAATTTGCACCAAGAAGCAAACTGCAGCACAAAAGGGACATGACAAACCCAGCAGCACAGCCCAGGACCCCTCACCACACAGGGGCCACATCCAGCACGAGCTCAGGACTGATACTCACGGCCTCCACCTCCTTCAGCACTTTGTGTTTGACATTGATGTCCTCAAACACAGCCTCAATGACCATGTCTGCCTTCTCAAAGCCCTTGTAGTCCAGCTGGCCCATCAGGTTGCTGAGAATGGAGTCCCTCTCAAAGGATGTCAGGCTCTTCTTCTTCACCTTGCCATTCAGCCTAGAGGGGGACAGCTCTGTCAGGGCTCCTGAGCAGCCCACCCAGGCTGCTGGGGGTGCACCACAGGCATCCCTCCTGCCCTCCCTGCCAAAGCTGGCACCCAAAACTCCATCTCCAATCCTGCAGGACTGGCACTCTGCATCCTGGCCCCTCCTTCCACGTGGAAGCAGGAGAACTCTGCTCACACAGCTCTCCTGAAGGTCACAGCTGACATTCCTGATGATGCACAGCTGAGCAATATTGTTGAGCCAGGAGGGCAGGGAAAGAAATTCAGTTTTCCAGAGGTCTGAGCTAGAATGCCTTCCCTGACATGGGCCTTAGCTCTAGAAATTACTGCTAAATCTAAAAGCCCCCCTGTTAGGTCTCTACCTATCTAAGACTGACTGCACTTGGGCCCATTTTGCAGCACTGTCCCAGCACACTGCATGGGACAACCTTAAAATAAAGCTTTTCCGTGACACCAGATGGTTCCTTCCAGCAGAACAGAGGGGTCAGGAGCTCCTGACAGCAGAGGAGTACTGTGACTAAAGGCAGTCCCATCCCAGCCCAATCCCAGCCCTTTGGACTCACATACCCCTTGTAGACCTGCTGCTGGCCCCTGTCCAGGCCCTTCTGTGTCGTGTCCTTTAGAATGGTCTTCATGCCCTTATCCACGGAAACCTGGGCAATCCCAGCTCCCATGAGCCCTGCTCCCAGCACGGCCAGAGTCCTGCACAGGGAAGGGAAGGACCAAGGGGACACATTCAAAGCTGGGAATAGCAGAATTCCCACAGCTGCTGTCAGACTCACGCAGACCCCATCCACCCAGGCACCACTTTTGGAGGGGTCATGCAAGAAGGTTTCACTTGTGGGTGAAACCTCTGAACTGCATAGATCAGCCTTCTGGAGGCTGGGACTCACTCCCTGCTCTCTCACAGAGCTCTCCAGCACTCCAGGCCAGTCAGTTCCAAGAGCCCTTTAGGGGTCCCCCAACAGCTCCTTCAGGCATCCCACACTTGCACTCACTTGACCTCTCGCTGAGGTGTTCCAAACTTGTTCTTCTTGCAGTGCACCTGCCCATGGTAGAGCCCCATCAGTGCCTTGGATTCCTTAGTCACTGCAAGTTGGCCAAAGTTCTGGAAGAGAGGGAAGCAGAGGGTTAACAGCTCTCACTGCCAGCACATCAAAAACATGGCAAGGGGATACACAGACACCACGTGACTGCACAGGTGAGTGACCTGGCTAGAAATGGAACAGGGCACAGGTAACCTCTGGGGAGTGGCACCTTCTGGGCTAAACACTGTCCACCTTGCACCACCACCCACCATCTTTCCCTCAGCATCAGTGGGATGGGGAGCTGCTGGAATGAGTCCAGAAGAGGCCCTGGAGTCCCTCTGCTCTGGAGCCAGGCTGGGAGAGCTGGGGGGGCTCACCTGGAAAAGGGAAGGCTCCAGGGACACCTGAGAGTCCCTTGCAGAGCCTAAAGGGGCTCCAGGAGAGCTGAAGAGGGTCTGGGAACAAAGGATGGAGGGACAGGACACAGGGAATGGCTTCCCACTGCCAGAGGGCAGGGATAGATGGGATATTGGGAAGGGATTGTTGGTGGTGAGGGTGGGCAGGCCCTGGCACAAGTTGGGCAGAGAAGCTGTGGCTGTCCCCGGATCCTTGGAAGTGTCCAAGGCCAGGCTGGACAGGGCTTGGAGCAACCTGGGCTGGTGGAAGATGTCCCTACCCATGGCAGGGGGTGGAATGGGATGAGCTTTCATGTCCCTTCCAACCCAAACCACTCTGCACTTCCATTATTCTGCTTCCTGAGTGGCAGGACTGGATTTCCCTGCCATGGGACCCTCCTTCCCCCACGTGCATCCTGTTCTGGTTTGGGGCCATTGTCCACAGGCATCCAGGTGGAGCAGCCCTGTCCTCAGGCTTTGAGAAAAATCTTTATAAACAGGTCAATTCTCTCTGACAGCAGCAGACTGATCTACTTCTGCAGAATCACAGGCAGGCAACAAAATCTAATCCTGCATAACCTCCCATCACCCAGCAAGGAAGCTCTCAGGAAGACAAAAGACAGCCTAAGGAGACACAAAATTAATTTTGTCTGAGCTAAGTTAGCCCAGGAAAAGCAGGGAATGTAGTTTGGAGCAGGCTGTACCTTATTTCACTACTGCCCTGTGAGTTCAAATACCCAAAACAAAGCCTGGAAGAGAATCTGCAACTCCTGTCCTGGGGGACAGAGGGAGGCAGTAAAACAGACACAACACAGACACTTATTATTCTTCAGAGGTTCTGGGAAGAGCTCCATCCTGCTGCTGTTCTCAGGAAAAAAACCATCCATTCTTTGCTCTGTAAAGAACAGAGTATCCCAAGGCTTTTATTCAGCACCAGACCAAACGTGGGTGGAATGCACAACCAGCACGGATGGGGCTCAGCCAGGAGGGCACTGGTAAGGTAGGGAGAGAGCTACAGCTACAGCTCAGAGCAGGCCTGGGCACCAGAGGGAACAAGAGCAGCTACAAAGCACAGCAGGGAATGGGAGATGGATGGATTTCACCAGCATTTAAGGAGCAGAGATATGAGACATGACCCAAATGCAGAGATACTCAGGTGACAAGGTGGGCCTGCTGGGGACTCAGGTCCTGCAGAGCTGGCAGTGCCCAGGTAACCCACCTGACACTGTGCACAGCCAGAATTACCCCTTTGGCACCAGAAATTAGAAATCTGAGGATGATTGTAGCACAGTTGTGACCAGTGAGAAAAAACTAATTCAGAGCAGGCTGGTTTTTAGGGCAGAGACAGGGAAGGATCAAGATGGCTGAGGCTGAACAAGGACAGGAAAACAAAGATGATGTGTGTGCAATAAACATGCACAAACTTCTCCAGTCCCACCTCTCCCAGCTTTCTCTTCTCCCCACTTCCAGCTCTCCCAGCCTCTCCAGACCTTTAACCACTCTCAAGGACCCTTCACTGGATTCTCTCCAGTCAACTGGTCCCAGTTGTCCCAGTCTGTACCAGTGCAGTTCCTCCCCAGGGACAACACTCAGCATTTCCTTCTGCTGAACTCCATGAGGATCCTGTCTGCCCAGTTCTCCAGACTGGTGAGGACCCCTGAGTGACCAGTACTAGTCACTGCCCTCACTGGAGGGGCTACTAAGTTTGGCCAAGGGATAAGGAGAGAAAACTCCTGCCCTGGGTGAGAAACTGCTACTGGAAACAAAAGCAAACACCTTGTTTTCAGAAGCACCAAAATCATCAGTGGGTGACAATGGACCAGCACAGTGTCTCTGGATGAGAAAACAGCAAAGTAAGAGTAATGGAGAATCCAACACCCTGACCAAAGGTGGCAGTAAACACAACACTGGTAAAAAGGAAAGACAATTCTTGGTGGAAATGACACCAAATTGCCTGGAAATGCTGATGAGACCAAGAGCACTGCACACACCCCTCCAGGTTACCTGTCCCTTGGGACAACCAGGACAGGCAGTGCCCAGAGACACAGAGAATCCAAGTGCTGCTGTGTGAAAGCTGGATTATTCTGGTTATTCCCCACTCAAAGATAACAGAGAGGAGGAAGAAAAGGCCCAAACTGGCATCCCAGACTCCTGACACAGTCCTGTGTTCAGACAAGGCTCTGTCCCAGCCCCAGTGCCATGGGAAGGGGCAGGGAGCAAGGGAGCCCTGGGAGCAGTCTGGGAGGAACCACACAATGAACTGACCAGGAGCTCAGGTCCTTACCTGGGATTCCACGAGGTATCCAGCATCACGCCCCTGATCCAGACCCGTCTTTACAACCTAGTCCAGGAGCAATAAAGACACTGCTCAGTCAGGTCTGTAAACACCTACACTTGACCAGGGCTGCCTGTTGGCTCCAGTGACCCCTCCCCAATATTCCAGGCACATTTCAGACTGCCTGGGTCCTGTCCCTGCTGCTCAAAGCAGAGCTGTGAGTCAGCCTGTCCTTCCAGCACAAGACAAGTGAGGAGTTTCCCATCAGGTTGGTTTTGAGCCACCCCTCGTGGTTTCAGGAGCTGTGCTCCTGCCATGTCACTGCTCTCAGAGGCACTCACAGGTTTTAGAGGAATCTCGGCAACAACTTAAATAGTGAAAAGTCATTTTAAACTAAGGATTTAACCCTGGAGTGTGTTTGCAAATACCACAACACCAGTGTAACCCAGAGGATTAGCTTTTAAAGTATTGTGTGGTTAGTGCTACGAAATTGTAACAATTTCTGGTTTTTTGGCTTCAAACAAGCTCCCTGAACTCTTTAAGAGACTGTATAAGAAACCTGAAAAAACTTCAGCTGAGAGTTTAATGGACAGAATATTCCATTTAAGCCCTCCCTCAACTGGGATTGCTGCTCTACCCCTCACTGGTACCAGTCCCACATAAACTGGTGATCATACTTTGGGCAGTGATTCTGAATTCTACCACACTTGCTCAATACACCACACAGCAGGCACTCAATCAGGACTCATCTCTGTGAGGATCAGGGTGCTGGCCCGACTCAGGAGAAGGAACCACCTACTCTCTGCCTGCCCCATGTCATCCCACAGCTCCACCTTCCCTGCAGTTCCTCACACCTCTCTGTGTTACCTCGATGATCTTCAGAGGAGCAGGGTAGAGTCCTTTGGTTTGCTTCTGAACTTTGCTCTCCACTGTCTTGTAAACTTGCTGCCTCACGAAGGGAAGAGCCATGGCATAGTCTGTCAGCTCTGCAAGGTGGGACACAACAGGTGTCAGCACAGTGCTACAAGCACAGCCAGCCCTTCAGGGATTAACTGCAAAGCCAAGGGAGTATAAACAGGGACGCTGCACATCTGCAACAGCAACATCCACCTGGAACCAGCCACAGGCAGCAGGGGCTGCTTTCCATGGCTTGTTCCATGGACAAGTCTCATCCTCCTAACACAAGTGGGGACAGACTGAGCCCTGGGGAGCAGAACTCCCACAGAGATGCCCCCATTTCTGCGCTCTGCTAATGAGGATCAGTGTGGAGCAGACCCACATGCCTCTTCCCACTTGACTACAAAGGCTTGGTACAGAACTTGCCACTGAAAGGCTGAAGGTGAGTGGTCCCCTGGAGGCACCTGCTGCCCCTCTCCCTGAGGCCTGGCTCCCTTCCAGCAACCTCAGGAGCCACCACATCCAGCCCTGCCAAGGCCCAGATCTGCAGAGCAATGTTTTCTCTACCAGCCCACCTGGCTCAAGAGATGATTCCAAGGTGAAATAAACTTGTTTTGAAAGCGGAATTCAGTAGGAGCACAAACACCCCCCAGAGAAGCCGAGGTGGATCACACTCACTGCAGCCCCATGGGATTTGGCCATGTTGCCCACACTTACTCTGCATCAGCCCCTTGGATCTTTTGGCAGACACGGTCTTGTTGGCCAGGCCCCTGGCAAAGCCAATGGCCACCTCCTCCAGGTACTCGATGGTTCGTGCCTCCGGAGTCTTCACCCCCGGCCCTGGGAAGCACACGGAACACAGCAGGGGTTACCCCTCAGGGATGAGGATGTGGAGAAGCCAGGACCAGGCAGCAACATGATGGGCCTTTGGACTGCTACCACTCCATTCCCCCCTCTTGCTGGACATTTTGTGGTCATGACTAATGGTGGGAAGGCTCAGCAGGGGAAAGCCCCAAGGGATTTACACACACAGCATTGTACAGAGATGCTGGAATGCCAGCTCCCAGTGGGAGCAGGGCCACGGTCAAAGTCACATCCAGCTCTGGAATTAGACCAGGTTGCTCAGGAACACCCTCTGCCACTCTCTGAACACCTCCAAGGATGGAAGTTCCATGGCCTCTCTGGATCTGCTTCAGCTCCTGAACATCTTTTTGCCACTTTAGTCTTGGCACTCAGTATCCCAAGGGATCTGAGATGCTCTGCCTCCCCTCCCTCCTGTGGCACCTCTCCTTTCTTTCATGGCAGAAGTGCATACAACTACACTGTACCAACGTACAGACAACATTTAGGAAGTGCTGTGTCCCTGAAAATTACCTGTACTGGAGCCAGCATCCAACAAACCTCAACCTTTGAACTCAGTCAGGAGATCTCTCACTTGCTTTAACTCCTGCAACACACAGCAACTCCTGGCCTAACTTAGAGCTGTCCCACAATGAGGCAAATCACGACAAAACCAGTTCTAGCAACCTCTGAGTTGCACAATTCCCAAGCACAGGAACCCTCCCCATTTCCAGACAGCTGTATCATCACCAGGACACAGCACAGGGCTGAACAGGCAGCTGTGAGAAGCTGCCAGAGGCAAGCAGTGAGTCATTAATGACAGAGCAATGCCCACTGAGGCTGCACAGGGCCACCAGGAAGACTGCAGGAAAACGTGCAGCCTTGGGCTGCCTCTGAACTCGCTGAACAAACCTGGTGAGGTGACAACCCTGTGCCCTCATTCACCTTCACACAAAGTGTTCCAAACACAGTCAGACGCTGTACAGAGTCCTCAGAGCCGAGGAAACTCCCCCCAAACACCCTCTGACACAGAGGAAAAACAAAAGCAAAACAAAACCCCCTCCTGTTTTATGGCCCAGGACACAGAGGCTCTTTCTCTAAACAAAAAGCTGAGGGTCTTCAAGGTTTTCGTCATGGAAACCCAGAATGGTTTGGGTGGGAAGGGACCTTAAAGCTCATCTTGTTCCATGGGCAGGGACACCTTCCACTAGCCCAAGCTGCTCCAAGCCCTTCCAACCTGGCCTTGGACGTTCCCAGGGATGGGGCAGCCACAGAAACTCTGCCCAACCTGTGCCAGGGCCTCTCCATCTTCACAGCCAACAATTTCTTCCCAATATCCCCCCCTATCCCTGCCCTCTGGCAATGGAAAGCCATTCCCTGTGTCCTGTCCCTCCATCCTTTGTCCCAAGTCCCTCCCCAGCTCTCCTGGAGCCCCTTTAGGCTCTGCCAGGGGCTCTCAGGTGTCCCTGGAGCCTTCCCTTCTCCGGGTGAGCCCCCCCAGCTCTCCCAGCCTGGCTCCAGAGCAAAGGGGCTCCAGCCCTTCAGCATCTCCGGGGTCTCCTCTCTTTCCATGTTTCACCTCTCCTCAAGTAACAACTTGAATGTGCACCCAGCAGGCCCCATAAGCTGCTCCTGCTGGGGGGGTGTCTCAGCAAGAAGCAAACAAAGCAGCATGACCGTTCTGGCAGCTCAGGAAAGCTCCCCAGGGAAGTCTCCTGCCCTGGCAGAATGTCAGAGCCAGTCTCGGGGAAAACAGTCAAACCAATGTATTTCATTTTACAGCAGCACAGGAAACTTATCCCAGAGCTGCTGCATAATCGACATTCAGCATTGCCCAGTGGATTTCAGAGAATTTGTTGGAAACCTGAGAGCATTTGGGAGTTCAGAGCTGAAACCTCACCAGTTTCCAAATCCTCTTCTCACCATTCAAGGCTGAGACCTTCAGCTTTAGTGACTTGATGTGCTACAGGATGTCAATACCTGATTTCTCCTTTCCATTAGCTTGGCTGTTCCACACCAACAAGTGCTGGATTTTGACAGTCCAGCTGAGGAAAACAGCTGTTTGTTTGTAAGTCTGAGCTGTGAGAACTATTCACAGAAGGTGGCTGATCCCACACACATGGGTTTAGTTTACCTGCAATTACCCCCCTACACTTTGTTGTGTCCTAACACGGGATCTCCACGCTGTCCACTCCCACCTGGTTTCTTTTATAAATGGCACATGCCAGAATGGGATCCAGGGAATGCTGCAGAGCTCCCTGCTGAAGGAGAACTCATTGCACCCCACGAAATTGCCTCCTGATTGGTGCTGACTGCCTCTCTCAAAGCTGTCTATAATCACTGAAGGCATCACACCAGGTAGAACTGCTTTCCCCCAGACACAGGGAGAACAGAAGCTCCCAGCAGGAGCCCTCCTGGCACTGGCTGCTCTTGGGATGAACAAGGAAGGCCTCCAATGTTTGCATACCATTTGTATTTTTGTGTTCCTCCTACGTGCTTATCTGGGCTGAGCCAGGATTTGCAACAGCTCCTCAGAAAGCTCATGGTTCCTTCACCAAGCCAGAGTAATTGTGGGTATAAAAAGCCACATTTGCTGGCTCTTAAAAGCCAATTCACATCTAAGTAAATACAAGATGGGAAAGTTTATCCAGGCACTTTTAACTCCAGCCTGGGGACCATCAGTGCGCTTTACAAGCATGAACACAGCAGAGTCTATCTGCGTATCCTGAGCTGATCCCACAGTGTGGGCAGCAGGACAGGGGGGATCCTGCCCCTCTGCCCCCTCAGGGCAGACCCCCCTGCAGAGCTGCCCCAGCCCTGGGAACAACAGCACAAGGACCTGGAGCTGCTGCAGCGAGTCCAGAGGAGGCCCCGGAGATGCTGCAGGGCTGGAGCCCCTCTGGGATGGGACAGGCTGGGAGAGCTGGGGGGGCTCCCCTGGAAAAGGGAAGGCTCCAGGGACACCTGAGAGCCCCTGGCAGAGCCTAAAGGGGCTCCAGGAGAGCTGGGGAGGGACTGGGGACAGGGGATGGAGGGACAGGACAAGGGGAAACGGCTTCAAACTGACAGAGTAGACTTAGATTACACATTGGGAAGGAATTCCTCCCTGTAAAGGCCGTGAGGCCCTGGCACAGGTTGGGCAGAGAAGCTGTGGCTGTCCCATCCCAGGAAGTGTCCAAGGCCAGGTTGGACAGGGCTTGGAGCAACCTGGGCTAGTGAAAGGTGTCCCTGTCCATGGCAAGGGGTGGAATGGGATGAGCTTTAGGGGCCCTTCTAATCCACACTGTTCTGTGACTCTGTGATCAAGGCAAGCACTGGCACGTGGGACAGACCACACATGAGGCCTTCCCAGGCATTGCTCAGGGAAGGCATCAGCATATTCTCTTTTTATTTTGTTCACCTTCAGGAGCCAAGAGCCACCAGTGTACTCTGCCCACACTCTGCCTGGGAAACTATGCTCTGCACCCTCCAATTCCATGGCAGCACCAGCTGGAGCAGTGGTTTCTACTGGAACTCCTGGGTGGAGCTGCTCACACCTTTCAGAGGAGGTTCTGAAAGTCCTCCCTTTAGTTCAGTCCTCACAAACTCCTCCCTTTAGCTGCCTTCCTAGAAAGCTGCTTTAGTGAAGGAACAGCAGAAGCAAGGAATTATTCACTAGCCTGCTCAGCACCTGGAATCCTGCAGTTTGCAAGGAATTTCTCCATCCAGCTGACAGCCAGCTGGCAATTCAGAGGCCTAAGCTACAGGGGCTGCCTTTTCCAGATCTCCTCCCAGATTGCCATCTGCAGGCTGCAGAAACTCAGACATCACTCATCTATTGTCTGTCCATTAGGGGCTGCAATCTGTCCTCTGCCATGATAAATGAGGAATGTGGGCTCTTATCTGTATAATTAGCTTAAGCAAGAGAGCCAGCAGGCCTGCCCTCCCTGCTGACCTCTCCCTGCTCACTCAGCTTCAGCAGCAGCCTGACATTTCAAGGTCCCTGGGCTCCTAAGGTGGGAACAGGGATTCCTGTGCAGTCCCTGTGCTCCGCCCCCACTGGATGCACTGATGGCTTCACCACCCGTTTTGGTGAGGGGAAAGGTTCCCTCACAGGCAAGAAACTGAGAGGCATCACCATGTCTGACCTAGTGGTTCCACCAGCTGGTCAACCAGCCCCATCTTCTTGGCTCTGTCCGCACGGATGTTCCTCCCAGTCAGCATCATATCGAAGGCAGCAGGAAGTCCCACCTGGAAGGGCAGAAAGGGGATTCCAGAGTGGGAGCATGCCACACACAGGGGCTATGGAGTAAAGCTTTTCTCCTACTTACCATCTTTGGCAGCCTCTGAGTACCCCCTGCTCCGGGCAGGAGACCCAGCATCACTTCAGGTGTTGCCAAGACTGTTTTCTTGTCCTTTGTGGCTACTCTGTAGTGACAGGCAATGGCAACCTTTAAAAAGGGAGAGACAAGGAAAAGTTTTCTTGGGAAAGGCCACAGGAGAACTGGGCATCCACCACAAAGCTCACTCCTACACCCTGCCTCAGCCTCCCTCCCGGCCCCAGTTCCCTAATCTCACTGCCCAAATTCCCTCTGTGCTCACTGAGGGATTATTCTGGGACATGACAGCAAACAGGTATGACCTGAACATGAAACTACCAAACTGTGCTAAGCTGGTTTTAAATCTCATCTAGACCATCAAGGGCTTAATTAATTCATTACACTGAGAGCATGGTCCCATCTACTGATCAGCCATGATTCCCGGTTTATCCCTGGACAAATCCAGATGTGTCAACACAGTGTGTGTAGAAAGCTGTAACTGCTGGAGAAATCCACACAAATCAAAGAGACTCCATTCCAAGGTTATTATGTTTTGGTAGTAACTCTGCTCAGGAATTACCAGGTCCTTCAGTTTACAGAAATCCTGGATGGAGATTCCCAGGCAAACACTGGATCCAGCCGAAGGGGCAGGTGATGGAACGGGGTGTGCAGGCAGGGAGGAGCCTGGCTGGGCCCCCACACTCACCCCTCTCATAACAACCTCATAAAGAATGGAAGTTGCTGGGATACAAGATTCACTTGATCTGTAAAGCAGCAATTTCCAGGCTGGACCCTGCCAGCAGCACTGATGCAGATCCAGTGCCTGCTGGGAACAGCCGGTTTTCCCTGGGACACTCATCTCAACCCCAGCCTGGCACACACAGGTTCACATTTGATTTGCTCTCTTTCCACAGCAGCAGCAGCAGCAGAGCCCCGAGGCACAGCCAAGCCATTAGCTTGCCACAAACTCATCTGCACGATGCAATGAGCCCTGCTCAGGTCCCACATCCCTCTCACAGCACTAGTCCTGCTGGCACCACTTGGGCAGTCAGAGAACCTGCACCGTGAGCTCCCACTGCTGCTGGGAGAGCCAGAACTGTCCAGTACCTCCAGGCCTCCTCC
Source organism: Scytalopus superciliaris (assembly GCA_013400415.1). NCBI lineage: Eukaryota > Metazoa > Chordata > Aves > Passeriformes > Rhinocryptidae > Scytalopus > Scytalopus superciliaris. The sequence continues at coordinate 69,502 of VXBX01004966.1, forward strand.
CAGGCAGCTGCCACTGATGGCAGCAACGACAGGCTTTGGAGACTGCTCAATTTTTTCCAGCATCTTCTGTCCATCCTGAGAGAGCTGAGTCACTTCCTGAGCAGTCTTGCAGGCTTCAAGCATGCTGGGGGAGGAGAGAGGGATCAGAATGGGACAAGCACTGAGCAACAGCAGGAAAATCAGAGGGTTTCAGTAACTTTGTGCCTCTTTTCCCACAGGCAGGTAAAAGCTGTTTAGGCCCCAGTTTTGGTTCAGACAGCATAGGGAGACTAAACCCAGCAGGGTAAAGCCCCGCCCACTGCCACAGGCTGTGCCTGTGGCACAGAATGGGATCCCTTTGTCAGGGCTCTGAAAGCCTCTGGGAGGGGAGGAAGGGTCAGAGGAAGCCTCAAAGCACTTGCCAGAAGGGGAGAGCCCAGGATCACTTTCTAGAGGAGCAGATGGCCAGTGCTCTGATGCCACACTGAATCAATTAGAGACTTCCTGTGCCAATTATCCTCCTGGAGACCAGCAGAGTTTGCCAGGCAGGAGCAATCTGGGAGGCTGGAGGTGCTGGGGCCAGCAGGCACCCTTCACCACAGCCTGGCCTCTGCTCTGCTCACAGCCCTACCCACCCTCTCCTTCCCACCTGCACAGGGACTGGGTCTCTACCCCTGGACAGGAGCAGCCAAAAAGGTAACAAGGTTTTGGAGGGTCTATCTGTAATTAGTCTTCTTTCCTCAGAGTTTTTTGGCTTTTACTGTCTTTAAGCAACTGTTCTGTCCTGTCCAGTGTCAGTCCTAGGAGACAAGAGCATTCCAGGTCCCTGTGAGAGCACCCACAGGATCATCCCACACCCTGGAAATGCTACCCAGGGCATCTGCTGAGCCCAGGGCAGAGTTCCAAACCCTGCCCAACCGAGGGGCCAGGCTGGAAGGCTGCCAGGCACTCCAACCCAGCTTAAACGAGTCCTGCATGTAAATGATCTGCTCTTGTTGTGTCCCAGACCAAAGAACAATGCCCACTCTGGATCAGGATGGGTTTCCTTGGTTGCACCCCAACGTGAAGAAAGGAGTGACCAAGTGCCACAGCAAAGGGGGTTGAACCCCTCGCCACGTCCCTCTGGATCCAGGTTTCACTTCGTTTCAGCAAGTCTGGCATCCTGTGCACGTGGATTTCACTCCCAGCCTCTGTCTCACTCCGGGGGGATGCCAGGGACAAACTGCTGGATTCCACTGCACTCCAGACCCGGGACTGAGGGAATGCTCCCTCAGCTCCTGATGTGCTTACTTGAGGTCTGCTCCAGCAATGAAACAGCCCGGCTTGGAGGAGATGAGCACGGCGCTTTTCACAGCCTCGTTGGCCCAGATCTCGTTCATGACATCAGTGAACTCTGCACTCAGCTGCTTGGACAGAGTGTTCACCTGGAAGCAGCAAAGCACCATCAACAGGCAGCCCAGATTTGCTATAAGTTAATTCAGCCTGTGCTGGAATACAGTGAGGAAAAACCACTCCAATATAAAGCCCTGCAGCCGGTCATCTTTAATTAGGAAGCTCCTCCTTAATCTTCCCAACAAGGGGTTTGTGCCCTCAAAACACTGATTTTATGAGCTTGTAAACTGGGTTTTTTTCTCTATAATCACAGTACCACAGAATGGTTTGGGTTGGATGGGACCTTTAAAGGTCATCTCATCCAATCCCCTGCAATGAGCGGGGACACCTTCCACCAGAGCAGGCTGAAGTTCTCTCCAGCCTTTCTGAAAGGCTGCAACAAGCCAAACAAATCCAGCCTGGGTTCTTCGGACACCACCAAAATCTTCTCATAAAACAGGATGTTTCAAGGCTGAGATTGTTAAATAAAAAAGAAAAGCTCAGGTCTGCCACAATTAATACAAGATTTCTCATAGCAGGACTAGTTAAATCCTTATATTGTGTATAATATCAGAGCAGCTCAGCTGATTAGCTTTAAAAGCCAGCTTCTTATTGCAAGCTCTACAACTGCTTCATAACAGAGCATTTCCATCTGTGAGATGACATCTGAAATTCATTACTGGTTTACAAGACTCCAATATGCATTTTTAGATGGATTCCTCAAATGTCATTTACAGAGGTTCCTGCCCTCCAATACCTAAAAGCAATTGCAGCTGTACTGACCTAAAAAAAGAAAATTAGTGCTATTTATATCATGTTCATGATGAGAAAATCAAAAGCATTGTATGGACACACTCTTTAATCATCTTGAATCCTAGAACTTAGCAAGATGTGGCATATTTTTAAGATTTCTTTAAGATTAGAACTTCATAAGACCTTGTGCCTGGGAGAGAGATAAGTCAGTTTAGCACACACAACGTATTCCACGAGGCATCTCCAGATGTCTCACTAAACACCCAAAACCTGCTTTTCCTATCTCTCCTTTACTCTCAGTTCTGCAAAGGCTGCAGGTTAGGAAAGTTCTTAGTCTTAAATGGGAATTTTTCAGTACCTTGGAATTTGGTGTGTTGAAACGTACAACAGCCACATCCCCTTTGATATCACAGCTAACGTGGGTCCTGGCTGGAAACAAACACACACGTGGTATCAGCTCGTGCCCAGGGGATTGCAAGGGATTAAATGAATGCACAGAAAAGCTTCACACTTACTCTGGAGGGCGGTGGAGGTGGAGATGTTACGGCAAGCATAACCTAAGGAAAACATGTTGCAGATGTTAAAGCAATTCCCAGTAGTCTCAGCTTAACTCTCTCCCAGCTCCCCTCGCCTGCCAAGGACGGCGTTTTGCGAAGCCCTGAGCATGGGCCAGGCCCTTCCCTTAGGCCTGACCTGTGCCAGAGCCAGAGTGCAGCAGATCCCACACTACTGCAGTGACCTTCCCAGCACAGATGCCACACTGCAGCTTCCAGCAGTGCCAAAACAAGAGCAAAGTCATAGCCTTCTTCCCAGAGAACTGACAACAGACGGAGCAGGTGGCACAGGGCAGTTTTGCCTTTAGGATGCTCATTCCAGCACTTCTTCACATGCTGAACCAGGGTCCTTCCTGCACTTTGAGGGGTTTCAAGCCTGCATGTTAAATTCCCTGCAGAGCAAACACAACTGCCCCAGGGTATTTCTGTAAAAACTCTGGTGCCAGGCCAAGAACTACCTCAAAGATCTCAGGGGGTACAACTGGCAGATCACAAAGAGCTAACAAAATATTTATCCTTGCTTCCACCTATCATCGAAATAATCAGAATCTCAGGTTGGTTTGGGTTGGAAGGAACCTTAAAGCTCATCCCCTGCCATGGGCAGGGTCACCTTCCACTATCCCAACCCGGCTTTGGACACTTCCAGAGATGGGGAAGCCACAGATTTTCTGGGCAACCTGTGCCAGGGCCTCCTCACCCTCACAGGGAAGAATTCCTTCTCCAGCCTCTTACCCACTAGCACACCCAAATCCTTCTCTCCAGGGCTAAATCCATTCTCTGCCCAGCCCGTGTTTGGGTCTGGGATTGCCCTGACCCAGGTGTAGCACCTGCACTTGGCCTCACTGACCTTCATGGGGCTGCCACTGTCCCACCTCTCCAGGCCCCTCTGGATGCCAGCCCTTCCCTCCAGCATGTGACCAGCGCACACAGCTTGGTGTCACTGGCAAACTCACTGAGGGTGCACTCGATCCCACTGTCCCTGTCCCTGACAAGCATGCCAAACACGTCAGTCCCAATCCCAACCCCTGAGGGAGTGCTCCTTGCCACTGATCTCCACTTGGACACCAAGCCACTGACCACAACTCTTGAGAGCGTGACCATCCAGTCCCTTCCTTTTCCATTGAGTTCAAGTCCCTGTCTCCCCAGCCTAGAGACAAGGATGTAGTGTGGGGCAGTGTAAATGCTTTGCACAGGTCCTGGTGCACGGCTCAGTCCCTCTTCCCTCATCCACCAACACTGTAACCCTGTTGTAGGACACTCAACTTGTCAGGCACGATTTGCCCTTAGTGAAGCCACACTGGCTGTCACCAATCACCTTATTTTCCATGTGCCTTAGCATAGTTTCCAGGGTTTGCTCCATAAACTTGCCAGGCACTGATGTGAGACGGATACGGCCTGTAGATGATCCCTCTCTACTAATGACATACAGAAGTGCCCAAACGTGTCGTGTTCCAGAGCCCTCCTAACACCCGGGGCACGGGAGGAACAAGTTCTGCCCACAAGTTTCTGCCTCACAGATCTCCTTTCTCTGCTCAGAAACGGTGTTTGGCCTGAGGATCTCTCACAACATGAATGAAGGCCAGTTCCATTCCAGCCATCCCGCACTTGACCCTGAGGATCCCCTCACACAGACCCAGGGCTGAATCCCTGCCAAAGCTGCTTTCAGCCTGAAAGCCAGTGCAAGTGTCACTTCCAAAGCTCCACCAGCTGGCACCCAGCCAGACAGCCAGGGGAGGGTTCTGCTCAACGCCGATAAAACCTTTAGGAACGAAACATTCCCATCCCAGCAGCAAGAGGGGAGAAAAATCAACTGCAAACCTCATCCTGCCCCTCCCCAAGACGTGCTCGCCCCTCCACAGCCCCGTGACACGGGATCAGGCTGGGGCCCTGCTGCACTTTGGCCTCCTTTCCACCTTGTCCGGGGTGCTGGCAGTAGGGACTGACCTTTGCTCTCATTCCTGAGCCCGGGATACATGGTGTGATGCCGTGGGGATGGAAATTCAATGTCAGGCTGCCCAGGCAAACAGGTCTGGGGTGCGTGTGTGTGTCATGTGCCCACAGCAGCATTTTATAAACAAAGTGGACTGATTTCCACTCCAAAGCTACTCGGGAGTATTCAATACCCACCCCGTGACTGCTGCGTCCAACACTAATTTCCCTAAGCCTTTTGCATGCTGAAGTCAGATACTCCTGAAAACAAGCACCAACATTTAATTCCCACAAAACTAAGCACAGCCTGACAATAGTTTCTCAGCTGAGAGATGCTGCTCAGCAGAACACGATGCACTTTTAACAGCAGTATTTTAACGTAGTAACACTCACACAGCCTCTTTAAGAAGAAAGTAAGGGCTGAACTACCTCCCTCAATCCATTGACTCAATCCATTGACTGGAGCAACCTGGTCTAGCAAAAGGTGTCCCTGCCCATGGCAGGGGGTGGAACAGAAGGAGATTTAAGGTCCCTCCCAACCCAAATCAGTCTGGGATTCTCTTAAGTTTTTTTCTCTTTCTATGGCTTTCCTTTGCCATATCAGTTTCCAAACAGATTCTGTCCATGAAAACCTTCAACCCTGAATTCTTGTTTGCCTTTCCATTCTCACAGAACAGATGACATGAAGCAGGAAAAAAATAAATCAAGGGAACAACTGGACAAACCTCACTCCATTTGAATCTGAACTCTTTCGGGAAATCTTCTGTCAGCAGTTTAACAGCTGGTTACCATTTGAGTGAGGTTTCTTTAGCCTGACAGTGGTTTATTTTAGAGCCCAGAATATTTGTGGAAAACGACTTTCACCTCTGAAACTAAAGCAGCTCCTTGGTCCCAGTCACTGCACATCTGCTGTAGGAGCTGGTCCACTCAGCCCTACAACGGGAATGTGCCAAGACCAGAGCCACAAAATCCTCCTCCAAAATGCTTCAGGAAGCAGCAGCCCAGATGTGTGTGTCCACCATGTCCTACCATTCATTCCAGAATTAAAGCCTTGGAAATTGATTCCAGACTCGCTCCAACCCAAAGACCATCTGAACACCAGGACACCAGCACTTCAGTTGCTCCCAGGACTTTGCCAAGCACTTGGATGCAGCAGAGAACAGACAACACCCCATCCCACAGCCCAGCAAGGACCTGCCTCTTTCCACTTTCCCTTTTCCCTGCTGTTTCCTCAAACCCTTCCCCTTCCCACCCTTTGACTCACCCGGATGTGGTGCACCACTTGAACTGGGAACAGCATCCATGGGTGATGGCTCAGGGGAAAAGCCTTTTTGCAGCCCTGGAGAACCCCAGGCCCCAGCAGGACACTTGGCCATGCGTTCAGGCTGTCCTGGGAGCTGAGCACGGAGCTGGGACCCGTGAGACGGGGAACTCCTGACAGACTGAGCTTCCCTGTGCTCTGGGAACCTGCACACGGATGTGGCTCAGCAGGTACAGCCAGCCCTGGAGCTGCCCTGGCTCCTGCCTGCTCCCTGCCTTTGGCCTGCCCCGGAGAGGTTTGCAACCCTTCCCAAACACTCTGTTAGGCAGAACACGGGTGCTAATTATGGGCAGGGTCCTCAGAGCAGCCCCAGGGCTGTTTGTGTTTTACCAAGAACAAGAATTCCAATCAACAAGAAGAGCCTGAGAACTCCCAGGAGTTGCCACAGGTCTCTTTATTAGGGATTACAGTGCCCTGTCACGTAGGAACTCGCTCCTACACTGCACGTAACACAGGGATGATCACAGAATCATGGAATTGTTTAGGCTGGAAAAAAAACCTTTCAGAGCGCTGAGACCAGCTCTTAACCCAGCACTGCTCAGCCCAGCTCTGGGTTTAAATTAAAAGCTGCTGGATTTTGGGTCACCATCAATGACAAACCTTCAAAGGACAGAAACAACTGGTTTCCAGTGCCTCCCAGCCAGGTCTTTTGGCCTTCCCAGGGCTCCTGGGGACTCCCTGCCTTGGTAGCTCTGTCAGAAATCACCAACCCAGCACTGTGAACAGGCAGGAGAGTCCCAAAGCCCTGCCCAGGCCAGTAGATTGCAAGGGAGATGTTTGATAGCAAAACCATGGAGTCACACACTGGTTTGACTGGGAGGGGCCTTAAAGCTCATCCCATCCCCCCCCCTGCCATGGGCAGGGACACATTCCACTAGCCCAGGTTGTTCCAAGCCCCGTCCAATCTGACCTTGGACACTTCCAGGGATGGAGCAGCCACAGCTTCTCTGGGAAACCTCTGCCAGGGCCTGCCCACCCTCCCACAGAAGAATTCCTTCCCAATATCCCATCTATCCCTGCCATCTGGCAGTGGGAAGCCATTGTCTTGGCAGTCCAGGCCCTTGCAAATAACCCCTCTCCACCTTTCTTGCCACCTCCGTTCAGACACAGCGGGGCCACAATTATGCCTCCCAGGAGCCTTCCCTTCTCCAGGCTGAGCAATCCCAATTTTCTCAGCAGCGAGCCCCTGGAGCACCTGGAGACAGTGACAGGCCTGGGCACACCCTTCCCACCCAGCAGGGACACAGGAATACCCTCTTTCCATGGATACACCTGTGTGCCTGGAGGGCAGCCACAGGATCCAGACACCCAAGGACATGGAGACACCCTCTGGCTTCCAAGCAGGCACAGGGGGCACTGGGGACAGGCACACACATGAGGACACAAGGACACTCCCTGTGGATCAGCTCATGTGCCAGGACAATCCTGCCTGCAGGGTCTGTCCTCCCTCAATGCAGGGACACAGGGACTGCCCAGAGCTGCACACAGATTCCCAGAGTGTGTCCATGTGCCAGGACACAGGGAAGGTGTCTGGGCATGAGAGAGCCATCCTGCCTTGGGGACTGGCATGGCAGCATGTCCCTCATGGGGGCACCAGGACACAGAGGGACAGACCTGCCCCGGGAAAGCCTTGGGGGCTGTTAGGAACATGCCAGGGATCCCCCTGTGTGCCTCACAGGCCATAGGAACAAACCTCTCATACACAGCACTGACGCAGGCGGGGACACCCCTGTGGCTCCCCCTCACCCCACAGCTCCCCTGGGGACACCCCGTCCCTCACAGCCCCCATGGTCCCACTGTCTGCAGACCCCCTCAGTGACACTCTGACAGCCCCCTGCCACCCACAGCCACAGTGCCCAGAAACCCCCCCAGTGACACCCCTTCATCCTGACATCCCCCCTGTGACACCCCCCATCCTGACATCCCTCCTATGACACCCCGCTTCCTGACATCCCCCCAACCTGAC
>VXBX01004968.1:19782-31549 GCA_013400415.1 Scytalopus superciliaris
TTAAGAAGAAACCATTGGCTTTTCTAAGCTCATGCACAATAGTTAGGTCCCCAAGATCCAATAAAATAATAAATCACTATTATTCCTTGTTAAAATAATGTTATGATTAAGAGACAATCACTACTCACTGTGGGATTTTTCCTCTTTCTTTAGTGCCAGTTTCTCTATTGGCTCTTAAAAGCACATTTGCCTACATAGCTGTAATGGCATAGGTCATCTGATCACCAGAATTTGATTGTATTGAAAGAAAACAGGTGCCCCTGAAAGCAAAAACTATGTGGCTTGTTTCTTTGGGTAATCCTGATGATACAGAGGCCATACAAAAGTCCTGTGACTCAGGACATTTGTACAGAGCTGATCAGTGACACATCAGCCCTCCTGGTAGCTGTCTTTGTTGTATTTTGAGGACAGTTTACTTAGGTGATGCTTTAACCATGGTGGCACAAAGGTGAGTGAGTCAAGAGAATTTGCACAGAAATCCAACCAGGCTTCCTATCATTCTCCCTTTGTAGTGTGGAGGAGTGGTTTTGGGATCACTACACAGTTATATGTACAGGGACAGCTTTATTTTAACATCTCTCCCTCCCTCTTTCTAGTTCCCCTTAATGTTTTAACCTAAGATCTGAGCACCTTCCTTCTTAGTGACAAACCTTTGAGTAGAACTCCACATCTCTCTCACACCGACCCTGGGATGTGGAACACAGTATCCTAGATACCAGCAGTGCCTGGAAGAAAAAAGAAAATGGTGTGTGTGTGTGGGGGAAGTGTTGCCTAGGTTCTGCTGACATTGTAGGCCAGCCATATGCATTGGTATATAGCACTCAGGTACATGCATTTTAGTCCAAGTACTGTGAGAACAGGTATTTTGAAATTAGATTAGATTGTATTCCCTTGCACCTCTAAGCTATATGATTTAGGGAGCTGTTCTGAAGTGAAGATGGATCAGGGTCTCTAATTTTATAAGGGCCAAAGAAGCCCAGCATTTAAGGACAAATCTTACATGTATGCTTGTTCTGTCTGCATTATCTGTAAAAACCTACAGGAGTTTGTGCAGAGTTGATAATTTTGAATTACACTTTATACTTGTTTTCCTTAAAAGCCTACTTCATTCTGGATGTGTTTGCTTTGATGCTGTTCCAGTGTTTTTATAGAGCAGCTTGACTCCACTCAGCTCTGTACAGTGCTTTAGGCACATAATTCTTTCTTTTAGACAAAACAGTGAAATAATCTCAGTGTTACCTATGACAAATGCTTTTGACAAAATACAGATGTTTTCTCAGCAGCTCTCAGGGTTCTGCTTCCTTTAGTATTAGGCTGATATTTGGGCAACTTTGATTTAGGGTGCTGCAATTCAGGTAGCTCTTATTTGGATGTATGGAATGCTATTTTTGACCTTTGCTCCACCATATTAATCAGGGAGTAACCTGATAAAGATTATGTTCATGACTCAGGGGCCTAGGTCCAAATACACTCCATGAGAGCCAACTGTGGTCCAAAAGCCATGTAGCTACAGTAACCATGCCTTCTGTATTACAGCTAATAAACTGCTGTGTGCCTTTTTCTTAAATCTACTTATCTGAAGCACCCCACTGTCATTACTGTGTCATATAAATTAGTAACAATGGGTTTTTATCTTTCCAAGATGATACAAAATAGCAAGTGAGATTTTGCTCGTTTCTTAACATATTATGGTATGTTGGTGACAAGTATTTTGTGAAACCAAATGTCATACTTTAGCCAAATCTTCAGTCAACTACTTGTTCAAACTGAATTTTAGACTGGCCTTCTAGGCATGTCTTCCATAAATGTGGTATTTACACCTCTATGAATGATGTCGCTCAAAGTGTAAGGTAATTTTAATACAGACAGTATGGTATTTACCTGGCATACTCAAGATTGTAAGTTCTTAAAACCTAGTTTTTAAAACAAGAGAATTTGTGTTTTCCATATTAAAAATATAATAGTGATGTTTTTATTTCACCAGATGCAAAACTAAAAAAGGCAAAAAAAAATTAAGCCTAAAAGCAATCTGGATGTGATTAAAAAAATTGAGGTAAGATGCATATACTCATTCAAAATTGCCGAAAGGAAAACAAAACCTACTATGTTTTTTGGTACAAATGGAATAACCAGAACAGGCTTTTCTCTGGCCTTGTCTTGTTACTCTGACAGTTGCCTGTTCTGCAGTGTGGTGGCACAAGGGTTAGGGTAAGGATACAGCCTGGCTCTGGAGAAACAACTTTTCTCTGTTCCTGTTTGTACCTGAACACAACAACCAGTTGCTCTTAACTGGGTAGTGATACAGCCTAATGCAAACAGCAGAGCTACTATTGGAGCTTCCTGAAGGCGGAACTGGTCTCAGAGCTTTTAAACCTATTGCTATTTCACCAAGCTACTGATGTTGGAACTTTAACAATTTAATAAATTGAGAGGGAGGAAACATCCAGAAAGAGAAACTTAGGAAATGACCTCTGTTTTGCAGGCAATTACTCACCATGAGGTAATGGAAAGCTTAAAGGTGGAACAGCTTTGTATTTTTTATTGTGGTGATCCATCAGTTGTTTGGTGCAGTTATATTATTACATACAATATGTGGTATTGCTTTATCAAGTATGACAGGACCTTCTCCTGTCAAGTATGCTAACAGTGGATGGTAAAGGGAAATCATCACCTCTCTTTCTAACATATGACATGCTTTTTTAGCCTTTAAGTCTGATGGCTGATACTTGACCAAATAAGTCCTTATGAAGTTCTTGTACTTCACATCATATTGTTATGTCAACAGAAAACATTTGCATGGCACTGTTATGCTGTCTGTTAACTACAGCTTAATATTTTGGTAGTATGGAAGATTTGCTGTTACTGTAATATAGGATTAGTTTGTAAAGAAGATTGCCTTGTGACAGGAGTTGGAAAAGAAGGATGATGAAGAAAAATCTGAAGATGAGAAAGACAAAAGACAAAGAAGGTGAAGATGATGAAGAAGCAGAAGAACCAGAGGAATATGATGAAGATGAACATGAAGAGGTATAGTGTTAGTATTCCTGTTCATACTAAGTCACATCCCACTTATTGAGTAGTGTGCTTGGCTGGCAGCCAAAGTAATGTCCCTAGCTTCTCTGATGCTGAGGGAGAGTTGTTCTGGGAGACATTATTACATTCCTGATCTTTGTTGCACTACATTTTGTTGTAGTTAATTTAAATGGGTGTTTTAGGTTTATTATTCACAAAGAGCTCTGAAAAAAAAAAAAATCTTGCACACAGGAATGTGTCCTGTCACAATCAATACATACAATTAACTCTTTTTCATCAGTGAAACAGTGATGCCTCTTGTAGGTATCAGAACTTCATTACAGTATTTTCCTTTCCCAAGAAAATAAAAAAAAAAAATCTACTGTTTTAAAATGTGGGCGCTCAAGTGCAGTTGAAAGTATGCTTCTTTCATAAATTGTCTTCTCCACAGATACAGTGATAGATTTTTTTTTTCCCATTGGTTTAGGAAAATGAGTACATTTGTTCCTATTTTGAAGATGGAGATGACTTTGGTGCTGGAAGTGATAACAATATGGATGAAGCAACATATTAACTGTGGCTGCTAGGTGCTACACAGCTCAAGCCTTACACTACTTGAAGTTGACTTCTGGAGGGAGGCTGAGTATCAACAGACCTAATGCTTTAGCTCTGTTGGTTTTTAAGCAAACTCTCAAAAAACACGTTGAAATTTAATTGTATGCTGTAAAAAAGGATATGGGATCCTTTTTTTAGTTCTTTTGACAAGTGTTTTGCAGACATGCACTTTTTAAGGCCCTCTGGAATGCCTAGTGATGGAGTCAGCTATATGTCATTGTGTTGCCACTGCACAGAAAAAGAATGTATGCGTTTTACTTGAAATTGTGCCTAAGCATTTGTACTAGTCAGTTCTATGCCTCAGCAGTCAAATCTTGAAACCAGTAATTAAATTCTTGATGACTTCAGCAAAAAAAGAGATGGCCTTTATGGACATAAACTGCTCATATTTGGCAGCTGACTTCTCTGAAGAAATGCATGTAACTTCTGAGTTTAAGTGACTAAAACTAGGTGATAACTAAGCACTTTAATATAAGCTGACTTGAAAGAACCTTGGTAGTATAGACAAACAACATGACAGTAATTTGAAAAGCCATTACTTTAGTTAGAAGAACACATTGCCTTTAGTATTTTGGTAAAATGTATTACATTACCTTTATGTACTAGCATAAGTCGTAATTAAAGATACTTTGATTTAGAAAGAATATACGGCAGAATTTAGGAAATTACAGAATCCTGGTTTACACCAATTAGTGAAAATTTCAGTCCTTTGCCTCAGTTTATCTGCCTGTTACAGACTTTCTTACCTCACAGAGATGTTAAGGGAAATGGCATGTGATAGGTATCTTATGTAATTGTTCACACATTTGTTTACTTTCCTACAGAACAAACAAGACAGAGACAGACAGCAAATCAATAGAAAATAAACCCCAAAATATAAGAAAAGAATGTAGTGAAGTATTTTAATGTATGAGGTTTTAATTAGAAAAACAAGGGAAGAATGCTGCAAAATAGCAAAACCAGAATGCTTGGAAACATCAATTTTATTCAAGAACCAACAGCTGAAGTATTGAAAACTTATTTGAGATTAGATACTTGAAGAATACAGTGCCATTGCATTCTGTTTCCCATTGTCTTTTGATGGTACAAGATGTTATTGGTCAGGGTTACTATATTGCTATTGATCAGGGTTGTTTATTTTTTTGTTGTTGGTTAGTTGTTTTATCTTACGTTTCTTAAAGCATTATGTTCCTGATAACTAGTGCTGTTATTTGGTCTAATGAAAAGTTGTAAACAAGACCAATTCTTTTTATCAGCAAAAGGAACTACAGAAGTTTTTCTTCCATGTCTACCATTCTGTCAAGCAGTACTTCACCTGACTGGTGACTGGGGAACAGTTCTGCATTATTCTGTGAACTTCTGTATGCAGTAAGAGTTTGATCCTTAAGGTGTAGCTTCTAAGTGTTCTGATAAAATACCTATCATATGTAAAGGAAATAAAACTAAAATACTATGCAAGTCACATCTCAGAGCTATACCACTTTTAAGTGTTCATTGACTAAAAATGTTTAATAAACGTTCTCCTGCCCTACACAGGAAATATATTCTCTCAATTTTCTTTTACGGCACACATCTGCAGCTGGGTGTGCCTGTTTCTTCCATGTGATATACAAAACAGAGACAGAAGATGTGACTGAGGCAAGCATGTTGAAAATTAAATTCACTTGCTGTAATTATTACTGCTTCTGCTGACTATTTGCCCCATGCAAGGTGAACAGTAAGACTCCCTGCCTCCTACACAAGGAATGCAAATAGATGGCTTTTGCCAAAGACAGAACTACAAAACTAACACTGGAAAAGAATTACTGCACAAGTTACAATTTGTTTGCAAGCTGTGGCTTGCCTGAACAAATACAATACCTTATTCTGTAGCAGATGTAATTCTTGAGGACCAATGGATTCCTCCACTCATCATACTGCTAATGTGCAAGACAACTGCCTCCCTGCTGCACTGTTGAGAAATACTACTCTGGCAAAAAAATCAGGTCTTTTTGAAACCTTTAAAAGGTAAACTGTAGTTACCTCTGTCCTCCAGAGGGAATTGCAAAGTCTTAAGCTGGACCCTCTAGGATTAGTTGAACAATAGCAAATAAGGCCATTGTTTAGGAACATGCCAAGTTCTGTAAGGACACAGGTCTGTGCGAAGGCACTTCTGAAGAGTAGTGAGATTGTGCTCTTCCAGGGGTGTAACACTTGCAGCTCTTTTTAGAAGCTGATTTTCTGATTGCTTAGAAGTTATTGCAAGACCATGATGGGAAAACTGTTCTTTGGTTTTCAACTAACTTCAGATTTGGACAGGCATATATTCAAATTCTGTATTTACAGCATAGTGGAAGAACATTGCTTTCAACGTGCATAGTCATATTCCCATCTAAGAATTTCACTGATCCCTACCTTAAATTTTCATACCTATTTCTGGGAATTAACAGGTTCTCAGAAACTTATGTGGAAAAGTTCCAAGTTTACAAGGCATGAACAGGATAAACCATTAAGGCTGAAATTATGCTGTGCTAAGTGTGAATGCTATATGCAGCTAGTGCCAACAAATTACTTGCTGGCCAAGTATTTTTATTTTAGATCATACATAAAAATTGGCCAAAACAAATACAAGTAGTGTCCCCCTGTAATAAAACATGCACAGTATGTACTGCTAAAAATACATGTACCATTTTCACTGCTGTCTAAAGTATAATCTTTATTTTATGTGTATTACTTACGTTCTTCTAAAAGCAGAAGAGCAGAAGTATTTAAAGTAAGTCTTGCATCCTCATTCAGAAGCATTTTACGAAGTTGTATTTTTAGCTTTTATAAAAGTTATACAAAGACTATTTGTGATGTCCTCCAAAGCATAGCAGATTTAAACCAGTTAAATTTTATATGATCCAACAGTGCAATATGCACTTAAGTTAAAACCAACTTCCTGATCAATGTGCTGCAATTAGTCCAGAAGGTGACTTACAGCTCAGTTATTTTGTGTTTTGTTGTTGGTTTTAATTTTAATGAGTCAGTTTCTAAAAGAGTAACTTTACAGATTTTAACTTAAATCAGATTTAAGTTTCCAGAAGAGCAGTTACTCTGTTTATTCAGGGCTGATGTGTGATGATGTGTTGCCAGTTGTGTTGTACTTTGGAAAAAATCAGTAAAGATCCCTGCATCCCTGCAGAAAACCATGCCAGCTGATGCTTGCAGATTACCAGGACCATGAGTTCTACAGTCTTGAAGAGACCTACTGCATCTTCTGATAAAGTTAACTCTCTAGTTAAAAATATGTTGTATGAAGTAACCACACCATATATTTGTAGAAATTTGCCAGGCTTTTGGTTAGAATGTAACTGCTGTCCCTTTTTGTTTTTCCAATGACTACTTATCCTAAAGTAAATCAAGGCCCATCACACTTAACTTGGTAACAGTAAGCCACAGGTCTTCCAACACTGAAAGCCCAAAGCCTGGGATACAGTAGAGATCTCTTCATCTGCACCACCACATAACAAAAAGCATCAGTTAACCACAGACCTCTGTATCCTACATCAACAGACAGATACCATCCTGACCTAGTCAAACCACAACTGAAATTAATTTCACTTCAACACCCATGCAATTTAATACCCATCAGTTCGGATATGTGCAAGTATGTTGCATCATCACAACAGCTAATTTAATGTTGACGAATTTCAAAAATGAAAGGATAANAACATTTGTCTTCATGTGCCAGAGCTCTCCTGTCTGGACTAAAACAAGTACTTTTAAAGTTTTAACCATAGGAGCTGTATCACTTTAGCCATCATAAAGTATTTTGCAATGCCATTTTTCATATAGCATTACATAGAACTGGTACCTCAGTTTTTGTGGTTGTATTACTGGCATACTGTCTTCATGAAAAGAAATATTATTTTAAAAGATCTTTGAAAATAAGTGTTATGTGAACCACTAAACTCATGCGTGTTTGTAATCCCTTTTCTAGTGTGGACACTATGAGCAGGCTCACTATCTCCACAGCTGCCCCTTTGATCAAAGGATTCAAGAGCCACAGGTTGTAGTTCACATACCTAATTGTACACCATTTTCCTTCAAGCTTTGTCCTGCCCTCAATTTCACAGTAATACAAGTTAGCCAATTCATGTTCATACACTTCCTATGCTAGTGAAGACTGTCTGCCCCACTTCTTGGGCCAATAGGTGCCCCAAGAATAGATGGGGCCCAAGTCTTTACTCTAACAACCTGATAAAGCCTTTTAGAATACCTCCGTAGTAATGACACATTCACTTTACCAGATTTTTTACACTGTATATACTTAGCTAAGACACTCAAAGGAAAGCTTACAATAGTAGTTTAAAGGATATTGATTATTTTTCCACTTCCCTCTTTGTAAGTCCTAATCAAGTCAGTGATCTTGGGCTTTGGTACTAAATAGTATTTTGAGCAGGGCAATGGAATTCTTGCTATACAAGGTAAATACAACAAAAAAATAACAGGCACCATCTCAGTTTTTATTTAAAAATATTCTGAGTACACAAGTACCACCTTCTTTCTATATGAAGAGTCCAGAGTTGTGGTGTTTTGTTTGTCATTGGTTTGTTTTATCTTGTGCATTTTCAGATGGGGAAGAAAAAGAGCAGAAAACCAAAGTTGACTGTGAAACTCTAAGTAAAACATTCAAGAAAAGAGTGGTTGATAAATAAACCACTTTGTAAAGAAGAAGTCTGAAGCTGCAACTTGTTTTTTCTGCTGCAATTTGCTAGCAGGCATTAAATATAATTTGAAGTTTACTAGGAGATTTGAGGACAAAGTATTTGAGGTTCATGGGCACGAGACCATTAGCATACTCCGTACCCAGATGACTGTGTCTGAAGAATCAGTTGGTCCTGAACTGAGACTGACTGGAGTGGTAAAAACTAAATTCATTAGCATAAAATAAAAACTACTGGACCAGTTGCAGCAAGGTGTCACACTTCTGCACTTTCTTCATTCTACACACAACTAACCAAATGAGAATGCAATCCAGTCAGTTTTCAGTAGGATATTACAGGAAGGATGTGAAGTTTCAGGAAGACTCTCTCAACTGCCTTGTGTTGAGGTACAGCATCATGCAGACAGAAAACAAATTATCCTATTGCCTACACTGTAAAGTACTAAAGAATAGGTTGACCACAGGCACAAGAATTAAAGATTCCAGCGTAAGTACTTCCTACTGCCTCTATAGAAGTAATTTGTAAAAAAGAATTTCATAGTGGCAATTATTTGTGGAATGATTGGTGGTTTTTTTTAAAATCTTATTCTATAAGAAAGATAAAATTATGAGAACAGCACTTTAACTGACAACTGTAAACCTGATATTAAAATGTCAAGTGTCCTATGAATTCTATTAATACTTTCAGATGTTTAAAAGTTAGATATCCCCATATGCCCATTTTTGGGCTGTAAAATACACAGTGATACTCCTCATGTGTTAGTTCAAACTACATTTTTTCACCTCATTATTAATTAAAAAACATATGTCTATCAAAATAGAAAAAAGTGCAAAGCTTCAGAGACGAATTTATACCTTAATTTATATCCCAATCTTGCAAATTGCCTGTCTCAGGCATATTCAGAGATTATGTGATCCCCAGAAATAGCCCTGTAGTGGAACACTGCCCATGAAGACAAGTCACACATCCGTCCCGGTTTCCTCCGCATTCCAGGTACTTTTTGCATTCTGTGGTTTCCCCTTTGCCTAAGGCTATGTGTCTATGAATAACAGTTACTTGGGGTTTTCCATTTTTAATGCTGAAAGTCTCCTTGATTATCAACATTTATAATATTAACTGGATTTATTCCATTTTCTATTTGTTTCTGATGCGATACTGCTGTAACAATCGAATGGGAAGATTCAATTGTAGAATGGTGACTGACATCTGCTTTCACTAGAACTTCGTAATACAGGAGATAAAAAACTGGAGTTACTATACCAATAATCAACATAATCACTACTGCTGTCCACCATCCTATACCCCAGTCTGCTCCATAGTAAGGATCCTTGCTTTTTTTAGTTTTGCCATCAGTTTCAAAACAGATCTGTTGGGCTGCTAAAGCAGAAACAACTTCATTAAGATTCTCTCTCTTTGTATCATTACACTTCACTATTTCTTCTATGTCTCGATCCACTTCTTTTAAGAAGTTGCCAGCAGTCTCATTAGCAGAGAATTTATCAGAAAGTGACGTTTCCTGTACTTCCGGGGAACAGAGAGCAGGCCGAAGGACTGGTCTTCCTTTTGGAGAGATGTGAGTTTCGGTCAGCACACTGAACTTTTTCACGGGAATTTTGACAGACCTCAGGGCAAAGAAATCTTGATCATTGATAAGATTGTTAACTCTCTTGATATCTGCAACCTAAAATTAGAAACAACAGTTAAAACATCATAGCTCCATTGAAACAAAACTCTGTTAACAATACTACATCCTTCAGTAACACAAGTCTTTTCTAAGGAAACTTCACTTTGTTGTTATGTGTTTTTTTTTTTAAACCGATGCCCGTTCAAATAGCATGAAATGAGAAGAGGTCAAAGACCACATCTGAACAACGTTACAGCAAGAAGGAAAGTAATTATGAGGTAACCAGCCTCTACAGATAAGAAGACTGAAAGTCATTTCACACATACATATTTATTTAAGGTATGTTCATCCATCAGCTGGCAGCTATCCCTGTGAAAGACATGAGACTTTACCTCAGAGTTTTCAAATGGTGTAATTTACTGAGCTCCTAATTAAATTGAAAACTTCTGAGTAAGAATATTACAAATTATGAGCTGCCACTTCACCTAGACACAGCTGTGCTTTTTATTGCTCCTGGGAGCTAAGAAGAAACAACCACAACTTAAAACTGTCATCTGCCCAAGTCAGCTCTCCCCTTTCCCTATTCTTGCTCAAAATGAATCTCATTTTGCTTGCAGGAAGTTCAGATTTTAAGTCTAAGGTGAAATATACTTTGCAGCGATTTAAGCGTCCTTTAGTAATCAATGGCTTCGTTCTGAGACAGTAACTTCCTCACCATAGAAGGAACAGCCACAAACCTCACCATAATGAAGTCTTTCCAATCCAGTGCTCTTCTGCAACACCTGTGAAGCACACAGGAACTGTGCCCGTTTTAAGATGCATTGTACACAGGTTCGCATCAACTTTGTAACATGAAAATGCTTTTCAGTTCCTATGACTGTATTTGTTACATGTCCCACACTGACTGCCAAATGCAGCACTTACCCCAGCGCTTTGTGATTCCACCACAAAGCAAGTTACATTTTCTGTCTAAAACCCCAGGACTGCTCTTCCACATTCTCTTGAATTTCCAAGAAAGAGTGTGACTCTGTTATCTTTCCTTTCTAATTGAGGCCTGATCTAGTAAACCTGCTCAAAATACCTAACTCCAGTGGGTTCTGAAGCTGAGGATTGGTTAACGAGGCTCAGGTCCGTCACGATTAGGAAACAGTTATGTCAAGACTTTAGTACCCAACCTCACAACAGGAGGCACCCAGTTCTGCTTCTGCCTGAAGAATTAAAGGACAGCAAATATGGATTTTGAATTTGATCTCTTGGCACCTGCACAAGCAGCAGTCAGTCCCACCAAAACGCACAGCTGATTTCATGTTAGAACTGGAAACACATGACCCAAGACAGACGGCACTGCCTTAATTAATACTGGCCATCCAAAATTGCTGGGCGGGCAGGACATTCACCAGACCAAGGTAAGAACTGACCTACACGTAGCGAGCACCCCGAAGGGTGCATAGGGGCAGAATGCTCCCAGCGGTACGTGCTCAGACTTAAAATATTTAGGCAATTCAGAAGAAATCAAAAGAAGACTACAGAGGGTTTGCGCCCCTACTTTAATGGAATTAGAGCTTCACACAGACCCTCAGGCTGGCTCAGAACACCCCGCTCAGCACGGCCGGTCCAGCGGCGAGGGCGGCACCGACCTTTGCCCGTAACCTGCGGTGTCCCAGAGCCCGCGCCCCAGGCAGAGCCAAGCGCTCCTTCCCTGCGCCGCCACTGAGCAGCCCCCGGCACCCACACTCTGACGTCACTCTCCGCTCCCGCCACACCGACACTCTGACGTCACTCTCCGCTCCCGCCACACCGACACTCTGACTTCACTCTCCGCTTCCGC
>VXBX01004968.1:35559-48225 GCA_013400415.1 Scytalopus superciliaris
TTTTTTTTTTTTTTTTTTTTTTTTTTTTTGGGGGGGGGGATTGTTTGTGGGCTTGTGGGTTTTTGTTACTGTTTGGGGTTTTTTGTTTTGACGATTATCATAGATTACTTCCTATTCTTACTGGATAATTTTTGCTGTAATGAAATCTAGAAATATCTGTTACTTTTTTGTATCTTTTGCTTTAGTAAAATAAAGAACCCTTTCCGTATTCATCTTGTTTTTTCTCTGAGGGAATTTTTGCATTGTCCTCAGGTCTTCACAACATTTATTTTTAATTTATTAAACATTAAGAATTTGTTATCGTCTGTTCTCTGCTTTCTTAAGCTCTCAGGTTTGGGAGATTTGATTTGTCTGGATCCTCTGTGGGTTCCAGCATTGTTTTTAAAAAGGGGACACCAGTATTTATGCCATTTCAAATATACTCCTTGTTAGTGCTACATACAAAAGTAAATGAAACCACCACACCAACTACTAGTCACTAACTTGCTGTTTATGTATCTGAAAATCACACTTGCTTTTTGTTATTTTCCCTGTCACAGAATCACATTGGACAGTTATGGTGAGCTGCTTCTCTGCTTGAGTTTCTTCAGATGAAAATGATCCAGAAGACTTATATTTTAGCTTTGAAGGTATTCAGCTGTGTTAACATGACTTGTTTGAATGGAACCAGCTTACCAGGTGAGCTGCATCACTGTAATACTGACATTTCCTTTCTGCTAATATTGACATTACAAACATTTGTGATTTTTTATTTATATGGAGAGAGTGTTGAGGAGCAGCATTTTTAACCCTTGTTGAATTACGTAATAGAAATACTTTCATTTGTTCATAATGAAATGTTGTTGCAGCAACCAAAGATACTCGTCTCCACCTCCTCCCCTCTTGCAGTTGTCCCTGATGGGCAATGGGATTTGTTCTAAGATAGAAAGATCAAATGGAAATTGCAGGAGCAGTGGGGAGCTCTGATGGTTGCAGTTGACTTTGATGATGCCTAAATTCCTGCAAAAGGCTTTCAAAACAACTTTAGTTTCAAAACAACTATCAATAGATAAAGTAGTTCCTTTATTAGAAGCTTCTAAGGTGCACACCAAAGTATGCACACCCACATCAGCCAGATGTTTTTATAACTTTCAGTAATTAACATATGTGATATCTATAGCCAACCCATGGTACCATTTTCCCCTGGTGCCCACCCTCAAAACTCCCCTTGGAGGCCCTCCAAGGGCTCTGAGCTTACTCTCATGTTTTGACTTATCTTAGTGTCTCAGTTGAAGTTCTTGAAGGTGTCCTTCAAAACAGTGTGTCCTTGATAGTGTGTGTATAACAGAAGTTCAGGAATGTGTGAGAAAGTGCTCAATATCACCTGAAATGTGGGAAGCTTAGAAAAACTTACTTAAGTTACATAACTCTATGAAGATCTACAAAATATACACAAAAATCTTTAAGCATTATTGGTACGTATTGGCCTACAAAATGGTATAATGTGCAGCTGAAGACTGGGCTAATGGGGAAAACTGTGTTCAGAGGTTGCAGACAGCTTCTGAGTGAATCTCTCACCGGCAGGGATACCTGCAGGGTATGTCCAGCCCAAAAGCAGGGAACACTTACTTTTGGATGGATGAGTAACAGCCGGAAGATCCAGTCACATATGGAGATAAAATCTTGAAGTAGCTACATAGGTGCTTTGTTGCTTTGTAACTGTGCACTCTGTGAGGCCAAAGACTGTAAACCTGTATGTTTATAGCTGAGCCTGCTGATGTTACAACCCTCTAGACCCACTTACATTATATACTGCATTGTCAATATTTAGATACTGTATTAGCAATAAACCTAATCATAGTCATCCACATAATCAGTGTCATGTTTCTTGCACCTGAGAGTCCCCTCTACAACTCTGCCACAAACATATATTTTATTCATAACCTCTTACAGCACAACACTTTTTAAGATCTACCAGCTAGTTTTTAATCCATTTACACAGCACTGCACTGCTTGCTAGCATTGCACTATCTCTTTACCACATGGTCATGTGATTAAAAAGTAAGCCCTGAACTGTTCACTTCTGCTATACCAGCACAATACTGTCATTCAAATTATAATCTTTCAGAATTAAACCAAATTGCACTCTTTGTATAATATATAATTAACTTTATTAATTTCTTTTATCTTCTTAAAATCAAAACAAGATTATTTACTGCATTGATTTCTTTTATCTCCTTATAAGTAAAATACAAAAATAAACATTTACACTATTTTGGCAAGTTTTGCTGTCAGGCTGCATTTATAAACTCTTTCTTTTATTTTTTGTTGTTGATTGTTATGGACATTTAAAATATGGTTATTGCCAACATAGTGGTTTTCCCTTATGTCTTTAATCTTCTATAATTTATACAGTATAATTTAAAATGCCTGCTTTCTAGTTCTGTTTACCATAACCTTTATTTATTTTTTGTTTTTAATTTAATTTTTACTATACTATTACACTAAGATGTGTGCTTATTCCAACTTGAATGTAGAATACTGGCTTTTTGTCCCTCAAGAAAACTCTTTTTCTAAATTTTGAAAGAAAAGGCTTAAGAATTTTGATGGCTTTTACCTTCAGATGCAGGAGTTGAATGTTGCATGGTATTTCTTAATCATGAGGATTTCAGCTGTGACAGAAGCTTCATTTGGCCTTCTTGATATGGATAATTCACCCTTACTGGTGGCATAGCTATGTGGATAGGGTTAAATCTTCAGTGATTCAGACTGTCCCTGCTTACAAGCCTGCCGTCTTACGGGTTTGTGCTGTGGCTGTATTCTGTATTGGTACATTTCTACAGCTGACAAGCTTTCCCTGGCAAACTATCCTTTGATGTCACTCCACTGAGTGGGAAAGTGCCCTTACACACCCCTGCAATTCTGTCAGCTGTGCAGCCGCCTCTTCCACCCTTCTGCTATTCTTCCCATGTGAACAGAGGCAAGCGAGGGAGTTCTCTGAAATATCCTAGTGTTACTTTCATCCTTTGTTTTAAGCTCTTTACGGCTGGAATAGTGGGGAATATGTTGAGCAGCTTTTTAGAAAAGGGAGAGGGAATAGTAGAAGAGAGTGGGAGCAGGAGCAGGGAGGCTATCTCATGGTAAAGGCTCTGATTCAGAGTCATGAAAATCTTTGATTTAGCAGCAGGTGTAACATTTGCAGCTTGCTATATTGACAAATATTCAAACTTTGTGTTTAAGGTGTCTTCAGTTTTCCCTGTTAAATTAATAGTCTCTACTTCTGATAATAATATTAGTAATGATACTGTAGTTGTAAACATCTTGCTATGCCTTCTTTCAAATGTTCAATATAAAATTGGCTAAAATTATCACATACTATAGCTATTTGTAATCTAGAATATTTATCAGTTTAAGAAATAGTTGTTTTTCATAAAAACATGCTTGTTTCAGTTTTGCCTTTGTCATTTTTAAATAACTATAGCATATAGGAAGGTACTTGTAAAAAAACCCATCCTACTCAATGTTTTTAAGCACTTAACATATGATTACAAATGTTCAGTTTATGACATAAATAAGAGAGTGATTAGTAGAAACAGACTCTTTGAAGGGAGAATTTTCATGAATTTTTAAACAGATTCCTCCCACCCTTGTTTTCTTACAACTTTTGTCTTTGTAGTTGATTCAGCTTCTATATGGGATGGCGGAACATGTCAGAAACCTTTAAGTTCTTTCAATGAGTATCAGGCATGTGAATGCAAATGCAAATTATAAGTAATCTTCATCAGGAGAGACAGACATAGCCCACACAGCATCAGGATGGTGTTTACAAGGTATTAATATGCCCACTGTGACAAGATGTATTTAATGAGAAGCAGTAAGGAGTTAGTTTTATAAGTTTTTCTCCTCCCTCAAGTAATAAATCTTAAAAGCTTCAATATTGATTCAAAGAAATGAATGGCTGAATCGTTCTGGAGAGGCTCTGACAAGTGGACAAATGCTTCCATGGTTACATTGTGCTATGCAGTATGGTTACTGAGCTTTGCTGGTTTCCTCCCTCTGCCATTGAAGTAAAATAACAAACCACAGGGAAGCACCACACATAGTGGGCATAAACTGAAAGCAACTTTTAGTTAGCTGATCTTACACAGAGTTTAGAGAGTATGGGGTTTATCATTTTAAACCATGTACCCTAAACATGCACTTCAGTAGTTTCTCCTTTGTATATCCCTTTCTTATGAAAGATTTTATTTCTCATCTGAATCACCTCTCTCTTGATTTGGAATGCCATAAATTAAAAGATACATGTGTTATATTTTTCTAGGAATGTTTATCTATCAAGTGATGTTACTGCATCAATGCCTGCTTCTGCAATACCCAGATAATGAATAACAACTCAGGTGCAGAACTTTTATGTCTAGTTGTTTTAGGGTGCTTTGCAGTATTAAAATGATTAAGTGATTAGATGATCTATCTTCTTGCATCTAATGTACTCAAGTTTCAGGTGTCACAGGGAAGAGTGATATAATAAATACAGAATATTTTAGAATAATAATAGAAAATAATGACATAGTTTTGTTTGTTTAAAAATGTTACAGATCAAGAATTGTGCTAACAGAAGGAAATCCTGAAGGCCTTTGAAGGACAAAATATGAATAAAATTGAAAGCAGATATATTGAGAATAGTTGTATTTTTTTCTTTGCAGACCAACTTTGTGAAGAGTGTGTGTTATCCTCTGTATTAGCAGCTGTTAGCTGTTTTTTCCTCTACATACTTGACAGTTCTCAGAAGCACCATCTCTGCATCAGAATGCTAACATGTTTCAGTGCCTCCTTGTAGACACAGTATTACAGCAAGGATGGATGCCAGGATTCCACACAGCCAGGAAAATAAATTCATAAACATAGATGATAGTTACTTCTGAGACAGAAATTCTGGCCTTACAGCTTTCTATTGAAAGTTTATATTTATTGTAGGAACTTAATTTCACATTTACTCAAGTAATTAATCTTTGATCTTGAGGGGGAAAAGTAAGCAACTAGTGACAAGATATGTCAATGTTTCACTTAATGAATTTTAAAAAAGAGAGCAGTCAAGTCTTAAGTTGAAAAACAGGACTTTTTGTGTTTCCTAGTAGTTTTTTTCCTCATTTGAAAGGAAGCAAACAGAGTATCTAGCTGTGAATTGGGAAAACAATTTAAGTTGTATGCAGCAGCTGGGATCCTCTTGCTTTTATCTTTAAATGGTACTTGAGAACTTTGAAATTAAGAACAAATTAGATGCAAGAGATAATGGAGGGGCTTTAATATTTTTCTTATGTTTTATCTTCAGAAAAATACACTTTTGGTAAGCATTCTTGAATTTACAGTCTCGTGCTTGACATGCTATGAAGTTGTGTGTTATGATGGATGTTTTATGGAAAAGCTTCTCATTTGGTGCACACAAAGTACATTGTTAGTGACATGCTGCAAATGAAGAGCTGAATACACTTGATTTGAAGAAACAAGACTGAAAATTTATTTTGCAACGGTAACTGTACAAGAGGAGCAGACAGACAGTTCTTGCCATATTCTCATCTTGCTATTTCTCCATGTGACACACAAGCCAGTAAATAGCCACTGTGGTTTGGAAGGAGCTATGGAATGAGACCAAACCATCCCTTCAGGGATGGCATTCTTCTTGCATCATCATAGCGACACAAAATTACATAAATTGTGTCAAAATGACATGCTAGAGCTTGATAACCAAATCTGAGATGATGTACGTTGAAACAAAGCAGTTATTTTCTCATTAATGGTTCATTTTTTTACACTTTAATGTGTTTAACTTTTTTAAAAAGTCATCTCATGTTTTGTAGAAGTCTTGTCAAACGAGAGACTAAATTCGTTAATCAAAAGGTTATAAATGTGTGTTAAGATATAGCAACCTTAATGAGTAGATGCCCCAGACCATTTACTTTTTCCTAATAATAAGAATACTATTTTTTTTTCAGTTAAAAGCTCTTTTAAAATGTTAACATCAGCATGCTTTATCTGTATATAAGTAATGGGCTGTACCGTAAGACGGTTCGCCTTTACCAAGCTGATCAAAGGAAGCATAAACAAATTAATATTTGTCCATTGAAGAAGAGCACTATCTGCTTGAAACTTCTCATTTTTCTTAAATCCTGGACATCTCTGAAAAATCAAAACCTGAGTTTACCTGCATATGCCTGCACATCAACCAGTCTGGCATAACCACTCAGTCAGAAGCATAATACTCAAATTGGGTCATTCAGTCTTCTCAGTTTATTAATATTGTTTGCATTTGCCTGCCTTTTACTTTTTCTTGCCTGTGTTTGTTTATTCATCAGAAGCTATTCAGTAAAATCAAGATTTCAATATTAAAGCATTTCCAGCCCAACAAAAGGATGTGGAACAGTTCCAGAAAGAGAGTAATGTAAGTGCCTGGTCCTGCTGGAGGGGCACCAGGTGACACCTGGCAGCAGTTGTGCATTTCTCCGGCATGGGATGGCTGGATAGGAGTCCCCAGTGAGTGCAGGTGGGTGACAACCACAAAGTGATCAGAAACCCCATTTCATATTTTAAAGCAGAGGCAACCCAAATGTGATCTTAAGCTGTTACGGAATAGCAGGTCAGAAGCCTGATAGGAGAGATTAGTCAGGCTGTGAGGTGAACACTTCTTCGATACAAGCCTTGGTCAGTTCTACCCTCTTTCAAAGCCTGACTTTTAGCACAGTTCCCTGAAGACTGTGCTACTAAGGTCACATTCTGTAGTTCTGGCTACTGTTTCTTTCAATACTGCCAGTTAGAACTGCTGACCAGTGTGAATCACACTGAGAAGTAATAAGAAAGAACAAGGGGATTGCATCCTACACATATATGCAGAATCAAAAATGAAGCTACAGCTGCACATGCACAGGGAAGAATATAAGTGTTTGTGATTATCTCTAGTGTGGTCTGTTTTGCAGAAGTGCTCAGCACTGTAGACCATCATTCAAAGAAAATCCACTTTATAAAAAAACCCAAAAGCCAATCACCAAACTCAAGGGAATTTCTTGCTGCAAAATCATCTCTCTGTGAAAAGAGGTGCAAGATCAGCCTCCGTATCTGTCTGTACACTGGAACTAATCAGAACAATGTCTGATAGATGTTACTGTTTTGAAGTGTTATATCATATGAGAGTGATTTGTTTACAACCATGAAAGAGGTAAAAATAACTTACTGGGGTATTTTAATTAAAGATTGATCTATGAAAGAGCTATGCTTAGCTCATTCTGAGTAGTTGAGCATGCTTCAACTGAAGGACCAGAAAAGGTGATAGATAGAACTACGTGAAAATCTCTGCAGGATTAAAATGTCACAATTCTCAGAATCTCCTTGTTTGGTACTTGCATCCAAATAAGTGCTTAGCCCAGAATTCTGAAGCTTGGAAGTCACAAGTGAAAACAAATGCAAATTTTAGTGGCATTTGTGGATAAAAATTTCATTATCAGCATTTATTTGCTTTCTATTATTTGTAGATTAAGATTTCAGTACCTGTTACTGAAAAAAAAAAATAACCGATACAACACAAAAATCTTTGTTAATAGAAACTAAAATGTAAAGTTAAGAGAAAATACACATCTGAAGCCCTTTGTTAGGATGTTTTTTCTTCTTTCTCCTTTAAGTCCTATGTTCTTTCTCAGGGGTTTGTTTCTTCTTCTAACTCCCTCTTCTCTGTTTTTTTCCTTTCAGATGATGCCAATAAAGGGAAAAGGCAAGATCTCAAAACAAACAAACAAACTGGAGTCCATTGATTCTATTGCTGGTGCTTTCAATATTGGTTTACTAGCAGCAGAGCCATTTTTAACTTACAGAGTTTTAATGAATTCAAAACAAAGGATATCCAAACAAAGAAAGAATTGAGGGGTGTACTTAGTACACCTTATTTACTGCCTTTATTGAAAAGGGAAGTTAAGGCTGACCTGGAAGCATAGTTCTGTGCAATGCCAGATCTGTTGTAGGTTCAATACCAGGCCTGATTGTTTGTCCCTGACATTTGTAAGGGGTGGGAGTGCTGTGTGGGCTGCATGCTGTGTTGTTAAATGTGTGTGTGGAGTGTCCCATGTCAGTCACCATCAGCCTTCCAGCTTCTTGAGGTCCATCGCTGACAAAATCCCATGAGAGCTCTGTCTCATCCTGAAGTATAACAAAATGGAGCACAGGTCCCTGAAATAGTATGATGAAAATGAAAAAAAGGAATCAGGAAATCCTCAGGATTAAAAGATGGAGTACCACATGTTGAGTCAGAGAGAGCAGCAAAAGGTACCATCATTTTGGATCTGAATGGAGTTTCATTGAAAGAACCCATGAAAATAGCCACATGAATTAGTAAGCCCAAGTTCTCACTCTTCCTTAGTTTTCTAGCTTAGTAATTAGCTGTGAATTTCATGTGCTCAGGTCTGCTGTAATTGAGAACTGATGATTATTAAGGCTACCCTTAAGATGTTTCTTGCTGGGAGCCAAACTTCCCACAGAAACTGCATGACAAAAGGACAGCATGAATTAAGTTATATAAACTGAAGATACTATAAAGGATAAAAGATAAAACAATCTTATACCTCTAATATCCTTTCCACTCGGTGATCCAGAAAGGAAAACAATATGAGATCTATATTTTGAGGCTTAGATAGGAAAATAATTACAGTATGGTATTGAAAAACATGCTATTTATCTCATGCTCATACATTAAATTCTATCTGATGCATAATTCTGCAGCTGATAGTATTGGCCTTTGAAGGACTGCTTCTTGCTCTCTCTTCAGTACAGATAAACTGGAGCTGGTACATAAGGTTATGTATATTGAAGTATTGATCAAAACATATATTCATAAACAAGGTGAACTAGTGCAAGAAGTGATCAAACATATTAAATGGGTTATGAAGCACAAGAACCTGCATTCTTTTGAGAAGGAAAAAGTACACTTGAATTTAAAAAAAAAAAAAAAGAATTTTGGTGAATCATCCCAATGGATTGTTTCCTCCACTCTTAATAACTGGAGTTTGTTCTGATTATTAATGTCTACTTTTCCACCTGTATATTAGATCATCTATGCCTTTATCACTTACATTGCAAATTTCTGTCTATCGACATTTATTTTCTCTGTAACTATATACAGAATAAATAATGCCACTATCTGAAATAGTCTAAGATAACCATTTGGACTGCCTCTTTACTGAGAGGAGGGAAATCAGCATCTCTTGGAGGTAGTTCCTTCTGTCCTACTATGATTCTACATTAGGCTGAATGTCTGTCCTTGTGTGGAATGCTTTCTAATTTGAAGCATCACTTTTACAAGCAAAATGATTCTTGAGGTGTGTGGGTCTTTTATGAAGTTGTTTTTCTAATCTTCATTCCCTAGTGTCTTCTTTGTCTTTTCTGGTTTGCTTACATTTTTCCCAAATTATGATTACCTTAACTCAACACAGTATTGATGTAGGGACTGGTCTAGTGCCATCAGAAAGTGCAGTGTTCTAGATTCTATCTTCTTTTGGCCCTAATACTTGTGTGCTCTATTCGTGCCTTCTATCCTTTATTGAATAAGTAGAAATTTTAATACTTGTTTACCATTAAATGGGCGAATTTGGCAGTTTGGGAGCAAACACTAATATCTGAGTGTTGCCTTTGTTTCTCTGTTGTGGCTCAGGATTTACATGGAATGGTGGTGACCATGAAACAAGAATTTGTTAATGGAGAAATGGCCAAGTTTGGAATGCTTGAACTAGAGTTGGATATTGTTTCCCCATGCAGAGAACTGAATAGCTGTGAATTAAGATGAGCTGCATGTCCTGGTGCAGCTGAGGATTTGAATCCAAAATCTGCCATAATCCAATAATAAAACCTGCCCGTTTTGCTGCCTCCAGCAATACAGCGATGCAGTCCAAGCTGAGTGGAAGAACTGCCAAGGCTGTGCCCGGAGGGCTCTACCTCAGCTGCAGCAGCGCACGGGTAATCGCTGCGCTTTGAAAAAATTTTGTCGTTTTCCATCCCACCCCCTTTTATCTCCACAGCAGTGGGAAGGCAGCAGGAGTCAAGAGAGGGAGGAGAGTGCTGGATGCTGCGCAGAGCAGAGGGAGGAGTAGGAGAGGGGAATGCATAATGCGTGAGTGACAGAGGGTGTGCAGGCGCCTGGCGGAGTCCGAGAAGACGCGGATGTTCATGTCCCGGGGTCCAGGTAGGTTTGCTGTCTTTCTCTCTGAGGTGGTAGTGGCTTTAGAGGCATCCTGTATCGGCTGCAGAGATGTTCCCTGTCCAGCCCCAGGGTTCTGCCAGCAGCACCTGTTGCCGCTGGGAGATGGTTTAACACCAGCAGACAGAGCGTGTCGCTCACCCGCAAGGGGCAGCTGGATGGTGAGAGTCTGATAAGGTTTCTGTTGTTCCAGCAGCTCCTCTTTCTGCTCTGCAGAGCCGGGCAGGTGGAGACAATAGTCTTTCCAATGGAAAATCCTGTTCTCAAGGGATCCTGTCAGGATGCAGCTCAGTCTGAAGTGCCCTAGCTGACAATTTCTGACTCTCAAAAAAGAACAGAACAGTAATTGACTGTTTAAGTTAGGTGAAAATAAAAGAAGTGGAGGAGCTGCCTGTGCATTTTGTATTGCAAAGGAAAGTGAATTGAAAGAATTATTTTTTTTTCAAATCATCATCTAGTAAGGAATGAGTTTTAAACTTTAATAATTAAAATAGAACATGTAAGTGATTACAATTAGAAATACTGCTTTTGCTTTTTGCTTTTGCTATGCTGATTCTGTATGAGGCACTGCATAATTCACTCCTGCTAGCCCAGCTAAAGTTAAGATCAATGTATAAGGAACTGCTTGCCAAACATCAGTCATTGGTTTTTAATTAGTCTGAAGTTGCTTTATAGGGCAGACGTGAAATAACATGTGAGCTAAAAAAATCTCACTCATTATATAGAAGCCAAAAGTGCTTTCTTTCTGGTAATACTTTACACATATTTTCTAGAATGAGCCTTTCAATTAAGTACTAAGCATTTTGTGAATCTGCCATGAGGGCAGTTTAATAACTGAAGGAAGAATGGGATATATTTAGTTTATCTGTCCCTTAAGCCTGAAACAAGCTTCTCCTACTAAAGAGATTCAGTGTTTCCACATGGAAAGACCCAAAAGAACCAGATTCATGAGGAAATAAAATAACTTATGGCATTATAGGCTTACAATTGAAATGGCCAAATATTTGATAATGTAAAACCTAACATATTTCAAGTGTATACAATTTCTAATTTATTGTTAGTATTTATGTTGTTACTGATTTCTAAAGCACAGTTTTGTGCTTTAGCAACTTTCTAATACACTTTTGTGTTTTAATAGCTTTACATGAAGAAGTCAATGGTGTTTACTAAATGGACATCTGAGGAAATTAATTAACATTTTTAATGCAAGCACTTGCTCATTAGCTTAAAAGTGTGGTCTGTGTCCTGGTCACACGAAAATCAAAGGAAAAAATATATTTGCTTTTTTGAGGACTAATGATGGGCAGTTAATTTGTGCTGTCAGCATTTCTAAGGGTGAAAAATAATGCTGGATGAGTTTCAAATTGTTGATACTAGTGAATGAGAGTGACCCTTACGCATTCAAACCTACTGCACAATTCTTCCCCTAGAAGTCGTTGTGAGCTTTGTTTGACAGAAATTTTCAGAATCAGGGCTAAATCATAACCTTTTATTAAAACCTCTGTTACACATAGAATTTTGTTATTTAAGCTTATTGTCTTTCAGGAGTTTTTATTTGCTTTTGGAATTCCATTAAAAAATGAGGGTACTTATGCTTACAGACATATTTTAATTAACATGTAAATGTGATGGCTGAAATGGAACTACTGGAAAAGCTATGAAAGCTTATACCTAATGTATAGCACAAAAGAAGAATAGCACTACAGAGGTCTGCAAGGATCTCATCTATAGAGTACAAACAATTTATAGCAATTTGTGAGAAAAATACGGATGCCCCACAGATGACCTTTGATACTGTTACACAGCTACCACAGTTGTTCAGAACACAGACATGGTAATGATGAGGTGGTTATTAATTATCATGTTTTTAAAAGTATGTAGCAGTGGTTTATAAGCTTAAGAGAACTGTAATTGTGGAATGTTTTGTTGAAAACTTGATAGAAAACTATGTCCTTGCATCACACTTTGAAGAAAGGCAGAATTTATCTCAACTACATCTGAAGTGTTTTAGCCTAAGGGGTTTTGAAAGCATCAAAACAGTAAAGTTTCTGTCTGACTTTTACTGTTATTTGAGGTAGGGTATCTGATGCAATTTTCATAAATTTTATTTCTGAGTAACTCTGGTCTCTGATTTTTTTCTTTCTTGGCCAGCCTCTTCCAGGGTGTTCCTGGTTTCAGGTTAATTTAGTTGTTCATGAAGAAATATAGAAAATGTAGGTAGACAGGAAAAAAATAAAAATAATATGCTGAAATTATTTGCTCATGGAACATTAGGCCTTGAGTTTCTAAAGATATGATTGTGTATATAACTATTTTTACATGTATAATCCTGTTGATTGGTTTTAATAATTTGTAGAAATTCTGCTTTTGTTTCAGCTCTACAAGACTGGCCAATTTAGGTATAATCACCATTCTATATGGAGGTGAATAGAACACTTTTTTCCTCATTAGAAATAAGC
>VXBX01004969.1:0-17549 GCA_013400415.1 Scytalopus superciliaris
CCTTCCCCTTCCCCTTCTCTCCTTACATAATATTCTTTCTCTCCTTTGCTTTTTTGTCTTTGTCCCCTCATATTTTTTTCTTACTTTTCCTTTCCCCACCCCAAAATACTGCAAGCACATGCAAATCTTAGTTTCAGTGGGCAGGAAGAAGAGGGGGGAAGGGAGAAAAAAATGTTAAGAAATTTTGGGGAAAAGTCAGGCTTTGTTGAGGCATGTGGTTATCCTCATGTGTTATTAAATGTCATAAATGTGTTAATGTGGTTCTGCATGGAAGCCAAGCATAATTATAATATTTTAATCTGTCATAACACATCTATAATTGGCATGAATTCCCCTAAACCTTTTTTTTTTCTAGCATAGTATTTTCATATTCAGAGAAGAGATATTAGCAGGCTCCCAGAAAGACTGCTTTTGACACAACTCTGGGCTAACTGCCTGGGTGAGAGCCAGTTGAAGCACACTGGGCCACCTGAAACTTGATGTCTGCCTGTTCACTCCCTGCAAATTGACAGTATGACAGTAGATTAGGTGCTATTAATTTAATAGTGCCACTCCTACAGTGGTGTTTATATATCAACAATAAGCAAGGGTGGTAAGAAGAGAGGGAGATAAAAGGTACATGAGTTTGCCTGAAGTGATACTATGAAAAAAACCCCACCTTCTATTGATCTTACATGAGGTGCAGTTATTTTTAAGTCACCTGACTCATGCTTATCCAATCCTTAGCCATATTCATCCAAGACACTATAATGAACAGGTATTGATTAACTGGGATATCTGGAGATATTTCCCAACAGTGCTCATTCACACTGATAGGTCTCAAATGGGAATACATGGGAGCACAGTCCTGAACATAACTTATTGTGTTCTAGGTTCTTCAATTGATTTTATTTGAAGAAAACATACACAGCGGCTCTGCCGTGACCTTTAGCTGAAACCTCTCTGTAAAGAACACAAAGTGACAGTCAGGCCAAATAACCATTGCTGTTTACAATCCTGTCTGTCGCAGCAGAGCCAACATAGCTATGTGCTGCATGGTATGCTCTGGTCTCCACAGGATCCCAGCACACAGAACAGCGCTGCTCTCAGATGGCACCTTCCAGCCATTAGCAAAAAAAAATAAAAGAAAATCCTAGTATAGTCTTTATGTTGCTCCAGTGTTTCAGCTAGATTTCAATTCTCCCAGAAATACATTGGTTGTCCTCCCACAACAACCAATACAGAGTTCAGCAAAACATCCTATGAATGTAATGCCACTGAATGGTAATGCATCCCAGTGGAGTACTAGCCCCAAAAGGTGGCTTGCCAAGAAGCTTGGGCGTTCTGAGCATTATGCTACATGGAAGTCATCAAATGCCCTTTTTGGAGTTTCCTGCTCTGCTTGGGATTATTTTCTCATGTCAGGTTCTTGAGACTAGTGTGCCACTGATGTGACATCCAGATCCCCATTTTAGCTCCATTTCTAAACACTGTAGTAGTAGCTAGAGGAAATATTACCTACCAGTATATGTCAAAATGAATGCTAGTAGTAAGAAAAAGTCCTAAAAGGAATCTACAAAGAGGACCAAAACTGGCAAGCTCCAAATGCATGTTTCAGAAGTCTTAGGAGCTTACCAGAAGTCAAACTGACTCAAACATTGCAAAATTAAAGCAAATACCAAAATCCTTTTTCAGCAGATAAATAAAATAGACAAAGCAACAACATAGAGACATTTTCTGATGAAGTGCAGAGACTTTCAAGATCAAATGTGATTCCGGGATTTACCAGATGAGTCATTTTCATGGGAGTCTGGACAGCACCAGCACTACTTCCCCAAATGAAGTTAAAATACTGTTCATAGTTCAGTTGCCCACGGATGATAAAGACAAATTCAAAGAAATCTGTGGGTGCTTGCAGAGAATAAAATAGATACTTTTATGATGGTATCTTAAGAGGGCTTCTTTTCCACAGCCAAGCAAATGAGAACTGAAAGGGAAGCATGATTGGGCTGCAAAATGCATGACAATGGAGCAGAGTGTTAACACTAGGGAAAAAGAACTATGTATACTAACAGGAACAAATACCTATATATAAT
This sequence comes from Scytalopus superciliaris, assembly GCA_013400415.1. NCBI lineage: Eukaryota > Metazoa > Chordata > Aves > Passeriformes > Rhinocryptidae > Scytalopus > Scytalopus superciliaris. The sequence continues at coordinate 2,076 of VXBX01004969.1, forward strand.
TTTATACTGGAAAGTGGAAACAAGTTAAAGTGCTGAAACACAGACTTTCTGGATCAAGCCCTCCAATATCAGCAGAAGAGGCTGAAATGAGAACTAGCTAGATGATAGAGACTGAATCAGTTTATGAGGAGATTTAAAATATGGTTATCTGCAAAAGCAAGCAATGGACTTCCTTTCCATCTTATTTCATCTATACCCAGTGGTGTTCAACTAAGTAACCAGAGCATTATGAGGATAAGTTCAAGGTCCATTGGTATTCCCATCTGTATCACAGTACACAATAAATGCATTCATCTTGCCAACTCATTTTCTCATGTCTTAAAGACATATCTACACTTTTGCCATATTTGATGGTAATTTCTGCTTCTTATCAGCCCTTTCTTGGGTCAGTAAAAGTATTCTTGGTATATGAAATCTTTTTTCTTCCTTTCCAAGATGGTATTTTTAAGCAGCTCCATCTTCTGCTTATGTTTACCTTTTTTAATCATACATTTAAAGATCACTTTAGGTTTTCTTGGTTAGAGCATTTAATTTAATTGGTCCAATATATTTTGTTCATTTGTAAAAGAATTTGAATTCTTTCCCATATGCCAGGACTCACAGAAATCTGAAGTGCTCCTATAATTAAGTATCGCATACTCTATGTTGCAGTGAGTGGCTTCACATTATTGCAATGTGTGCAGGAAAAACATAAGCAGTTGAGTGTGGAGGTTGTCAGTGCCCTGGGCATGTACAGTATGAAGTGATTTGAAATTATTTTGTCACTTACAAGCTTTTAGCTTCAGTCTTTCAAATTTAAGTGATATTAAAAATTCAAAACACTCTCACAATTTAATATTTTTGTTTCCTACAATTCCAATTTTCCTTTTTCATTTGTCTATGTGTACATTTCAAACTAAAGAATTTTGCAGCACCATAATTTTGTTAAATTTTAGAATTAAAATATCTAAGGCAAAGGACTTCCACAAAGACTGTACTCCTCTAGAAGTCATATCCTACATGGCTCACAGGTGTCTTGCAGTGGAATATACTTCTGACCGATATTCTCATTCTCTCATTGGAATTGAATAATAACAACTTATATTTGCCATTGATTTGGGAAAGGGGCTGAGAAGTATCAAATGTGCAGGTTGTCTGATATATCTTCTATGACTCGAGAAAAGACAGACTTCGACATTTGGATTTTAAAAAACTATTTCCTTGTTGCTATGTTATTTTACAAGATGTAAAAAACCATTGCAGCTGAGGTGTAAAATTTGCCATTCCCATGGCCTCTGGCATCTGTTCACAAACTTTACACTCACTGAGCTCCATTTTGGGCTGGGTGCATTCAACCCAGCCTAGTGGGCTGGTAGGAAACTGAACTCTAGACCTGGTCTTGTGATTAAGGCCAAAATAACAAAGATCAAACCCTTGACATGTAACAGTAGTGTGTGTCCACTGATTCCAGTGATAAATGCTACCTGAATGAAATGTAAACTGCAAGTGGAAAGTTTCATTGTGGTATATATGCTGTGTGAATATATATATTCTTACAATAATTCAGGTCAAGAAGTGTACGGTGTTTCAAGGGTCTTTAAAAATTCTCTAAATTCTATTCTGAAAACTTCATGTTTTCAAGTTTCCTTAAACTGGCAATGGACCAGAAAAAGCTTTGCAATTATTTTTTTCCTTTTCCTTTTTTTTTTTTTTTTTTTTTTTTTTTTTTCAATGCCTGTGACCCTAAAGTAGGCGTTTCTAAAAGATGGTAAATTGCCAAAATGCATGTGAACCTGGCTCCAAGAGCTAAGCCACACAGAAAAGTCAGAGAAAGCTGTTAAGGCACAGAGACTATGTCAGGGAATCAATTCTGAGAATATTTTTAAAATTAATAAGCTATAGCAAGAGTTTGCATGATTACAAATGCCAGGTTGTAAGAAAACAATGTCAACAAGCTTGAGGGTTAAACTCACAGCCTCTGCATTGGTAAAAGTGTTGATTCACAAAGATCAAAGGTTCAGCTACATCTAACAAAAAAAATAATAATAATGCATGACTAAAAAGCTTGCAAAATACAGTCATATATCATGTTAAGGCCAGTTCTCAAGGATGAATCTTTGTACATACTGAACACTTGATTTTTAGAATGGCTTTTTCTATAAAACATAAAATGGGAAAACTTCTCATGTTAGTTCAAAGTAACACATCAGAGCTGACTTGTAAAATAGCTTTAGTCAAGCCACTAAATAATCACAATGCCAAAATAATCAGCTTTATATCTTCTAGAAAACAGTTTTGGAGGAAAAAAAAATTAACATGTTAAATTTTAAATCAGGAGACCTTTTAAAAAAATTGTTCTATGAAAGCATAACATGTAAATTTCTAGATACAACATACAGATTACTTTAATCTACCATAACTTTCAAAGTATTAGGAGAAACTGTAGGAGAAAAAGTAGGCTGCTGTTTTATTTCTAGCCTAGTTTCCTAAGGAAATGAGTGTTACGCCATCTGACTGCATGCATATAGGTTTGCCTGCGTGCACTTCTCCACCCCAGTAATGTGAACGCACAGAACTATTTCAACCAAATTTAGCCAAAGGCTAGAAACAGCAAGATGGCAGGTGTGAGTAGGAATAGGGAAAGAAAGAGAGGTATTGACCCTGAGAATTGCTGCAGGGAGGGGAACAACTTTCTTCCACTGCACTCCAACACAGGATCCACACCTTGGGGAAAACAGACTTTGAGGTAAGTATCACAGAGCTACTTGCCTGATGCAAAGCATGCCCCAGATGACCGTGTCAAGAAAAATTATTTTCCTGGGTTGCTTGGTTCTTATTGTGTTAAGGCTCACCCCTGCCCTTCTGAGAGGTAGTGTGGTGCAGCTACTCGCTCGGCTGTAGTGAGTGTTTAGGCAGCCATCTACAGATCTGGAAAGCCTTGGGAGCTCTGGGCATCAGTTCAACACAGTGGACATCTCGGGTCAGCTGTAGACCAGAGTCATCCAAGTGGTCTGGAAAGGTGGTCCCTACCATTCTCAAGAAGGAAGTCATAGCTTCTGAGGCTATCCTGACCCAGTAGCTAAAGCAGTAGCTATGGGAAATGTTTTGATCCCTGCTTATCATCCAGCATCGGAGGATAGCACTCTGCACTTACCCCCAAGACCCACTGCCACAGGCTGGGGCAAACACGGGGCAGAGCAGGAAGGAACAACTTCCTGTCCTGCCACCACCTCCCTCCAAACCCTGCAGCTACCTGGGAAGACTACCAAAATCCTGCTCTACTGAGCTATGGTGTAGGAAGGACCACATTGCCGTCCACCAAGCCTGACCCTTTCAAGGTTTCCCAAATTACAGCTCACCCAGCCCAGCATCATGCTTCAGCCTGTGGTTGACACGTTACCATCAGGGAAGACTGGCAATTTCCCAACATTGGCTGACAGCAATTGCTGCTAATGCTCCCCCAGAGGTTTTGTTGTTATTGAGTTGGGTTTCTTTTCCACTCATTATTGAGTCCATTATTGACACTGCTTGCTGTTACTGAATCTATATGGCCACATTTTTGCACAGAGAGCAGGGCCCACAAAGGAGTACTAACTAATAACCAGAAAATCAACAAAATGCTGGTCCACCTTCCCTCATCATTCCTGTATGGTATTGCAGGAGCAGGCAACTTGTTTACTCTTGCATCCCTATGCAAGCTGCATAGTCTCAGCAACAGTTTCAAGAGTCAAGGCCTGTATATGCTAAGTCATTAAAGCCAACATATTTTAATCCATAATTGTGCAAGATTTATTTAATTTAAGGTTTTATATTTATAGTTCGATTGGGATTGTAAAGTATTTTCTGCTCTCCATATTGAGATTCGTCAATTTTTACTGCGTCTTTTAATTGTGTTCTTCTACTCCAAACGCCAGCAGTTTTCCAAAGTGGATTGCTTGCAAAATGTCTTTTTCTTCATTGAGGTGGTGGGGAAAATATTATTTGCAGCTTTTAAATGAATTACCTGAAAAAAGAGCTAATTCTTTTACTGATGGGAAAGTAATGGGTGTATACTCCAAACATGTGGTATTGCTGAAGCTATCCCCACTGAACTGTGACTGCTCCATCATTGTATCATCTTCTATAAAGGAAGGTTGTTTTTTTCAACCCAGCTCTGCTACAGCAGTTTAGCCCTCTCTTGGCCCTGCCTATGGCCCAGATGTCCCTCTTTCAGCTGCTGTCGTAGTTAACAGTGGCTGGGACCAGTTTATCACTGTGTGGGTCTAACCAAAATTGTGTATTCTATACCCTCTGTGTNAGAGACTTCACGTCTGCTAACGGGCCATTAACGATCCCAAAAATATGCCATGCCTCACCTCACAAGTAAATCACCTATTGTGAAACTCCTCACCCTGGGAGAGGTACTGGGCATTCCTACCTGAGCCTAAGCCGATATAATATTGGGGTTTGGGGACTTCTGACACTACTCGTCAGATCCAGAGGAGGACCAGAACCTCAACAGGATGACTGCAACTGCCACTCTGGACAAAACTGCAACCATCATCCTCACCAACAGGTTTTTCCTTTCTGTTTACTTTGTACTCAGGGAGCCATGTGGTGCTCAGCACAGGGGCTAACGAACTCCATTCTGTTCGTGCCCCAGGGTGCTGGGTTATACATCTGTTTTGTGGGTCAAGACTAATTTTGTTTCCCTATATAATTGTATTTATTGTAATCTTTCTATTAAATTGTGATTCTGACTTACAATCTCTTTTTGAGTTGGGTTCATTTCTCCTCTGGTTTACCTTTAACCCAGCACAGTTGCTGTTTGCTATAGCTCTGCCCCTGTTCCCCTTTTCCCGAGCTCACCCTCAACAGGAACCTGGCAGGCAATGCACAAGTCTTATACTTCAGCTCTCCTGGCAGGACAGCCACCCTAGTCTCCTTGAATATCTGTGCCACATCAAGCTCCCTGTCTGCAGTTTCTTGAGTGTCAGCCTTCCTCTCAGGCTCTCAGGATTTGGTAGACACCCAAACATGATGGCACTGTTCTGGCCTTTCCTTTTGAAGAAGGCAGGGTGCCGGGAGGTCTGGATCCTGGCCCTGATCCCATCCCTGCAGGCAGAGGTATGTCAGAGTCCCAGCTTAAAACTCTTGGGAGATTTGTCAGTGTGCTTAGTGCCAGCAGGACAGCAAGGCTCAAGTTTAGTCTGCAGTGAAGAGGGAATATCACGGTAATGCTGACAGAACCAAAAATGCCATCACAAACAAAACAAAACAAAATTAAAATTTGATGGTGATCACCACAGGAGCAATGTGTTGTTAAATGTTAGCATGCAGCCTCTGTGTGAAGGAGTGAGCTCTGAGGGACTGACTACTCAGAGCTTCACTGTGTATATCCAGTAGTTCAGAAAGTAATGGAGTGAACATCCTTTCCTCATAACTTTTAATAAGACAGTTCATCAGCTGCGTTCACTGCATCCAGAGCAGGAAAGTTGACGAGGTGCTTTGTACCAGGAAAGCATATCCAGTAAGCCTAGTGTCAGGTCCCAGTAAAGGCAGCTGTGAAGTATTATACAGATTTACCTTCTGTGTAGTTAAGAGGGCAATCTGGGAATTCCAGGGGACAGAAAAAGCCACCCCAACTGAATAGCTGTCAAAGAGATAATCCTTTTAAAAGAATATGTTTGCTGTGTGCTGCTTATTTATACAGAGCCTGTGTGCCTGGTGAAATTTTTTAGTCCTTGTGAATTCAAAGAGGTAAAGTTTCCATTAACACAAATGAGGATGCTCTACACCAAGATCCTGAGGCTGAGAGTAGAATATTCCCTTGAATCACTGTGAATGGTGGAATCTTTACAAAATTTGACTTTTTTCTTTTACTTCAATAAACCATATAAATTAGAGTATTAATATTCTGCAGCAGAATTCCCATTAAAAACAAACAAGCAAACAAAAAATCTCTAAAAAACATCACCAACCTTATGTTCAGAATCTAGAGTTATTAAAAAAACTCTTGACTTTCTTCCTGCGACAAAAAAACAATCACAAAACACACAGATCCCAGACTACTTTTTCCCATATAGGTTTTTTGGTTGGGTCTCATTTTTGACAGACAACATTACTGGAAAATTGAAGCTGAATTCTGCCACTGAGAAACTAGTTCAATATTTATGTGCACTTTGACACTGACTCCTGGGGATGAAAAACTAGTCTTATCTGCATCTGCTGCTGTAGGTCTCCATTTTAACTGAAATCCATAGTTAGTTACTATTCTAATATTAAAAACCTAGAACAATGTCTGCTCTATGATGAAATCATTAGAGAGTGTGCGCGTCTCTGTATGTGACTAAGAGGGATAAAATGAGACAAGATTTGGCAGGGTGACTGCCTGCTGCCAGTGACTATATTGAGAGGCCTGGTAACCCTGTGCTGAGAGTGAAGGTCTACCACTGCACATGAGATAACCAGGTTTGTCTCGCCAAACTGTGGTGTGCAAGTACCACAGACTTGGTGGCAGGCATCAATTCTTTTCCCCCTGGCAGAGGCAGAAAAGCCAGAATCAAACCTTCTGTTCCTCTCCTCATGTCCAGTCTGCGAATGCCCCTGTGGAATTGGGTCCTTTCACTTTGTCTGATTCTGCTATTAATTTGAAGAGGCACTTAACCTGTTTGAAGAGGTATTTTTTTTTTTCTTTTTCTTTTTTAATAAGCATTTCCTAGCTATTTCATTCTAACAAAGTGGGATGGGAGTAGCAGTGCATGTCCATTTTCCCATACACAAACAAGCTACTTGCCTCCAAAATGCAATTATTTTCTTTTACCTGCTTAGGAAATAACACTGCTGAAGTATCTCTGATGTAGGCAGGATGTTGCCTGCAAAAAAATGGCTGAGGCATGGGCCTATTAATCCGCTCATGCTGCACTAATGACTTCACTAATGCTTTACCTTCACATGATTGAACAGGGTTTCCCTCAGATGACTGGACAAATGAGAACAGATGATCGGTAGAGTTCATAAAAGTGAAATATCTGATAGCTGCACCCCTGTTGGTCTCATGTTATGGGTGAATCTGCATGCAGAGGGGTGAACAGCAAGAGAAAGGGAGTTGATTGTAAAACAGCTCCATAATTACCACATAGATTAAGCTGTGCATCAGTGGGAAACTTGTTTTAAGATGTGTACATTGCCATAGGCACGACTGTCAAAGTCTGCTTTCACTTATGCTGATAGAAACATGGAACAATTCTGTTTTCAGTCAAGTGACTTCAATTTGCACAAGTGGAAGTGAGAGCTGAATCTGTCCCTTCTGGTAAAAAAAAAAAAAAANGCAAGAAAATCAAATGCAACCTAGTCAAACAAAAGGCATGAATCCCTGCATCCAGGTCCCTATATTAATCTTATTTCCTAGTGAGAAGGCTTCTCTTCCACATTGCGATATTAATACCCTATAGCAACTCTTTAGAGCTCCTTAGGAAAAATGTGGGCTGCGTTTGCAGGGTCTGGTCTTTATTATTCTTTTTACCTGAATGATTATTTCACTCTTACCAGCTTAACCTGCAGTGTTAATAAAACAAGAAACAGTAAATCTTCGTCAAGGCTCCTTGGTGTGGAGTGATAACCAGTACTGATGCTGATTCCTTAAAAAAACTCATTTCTTGTACTGTAAGATCTGCTGAAGATGGTCATGTCAACTGATTAGACTTTTTACTTGGCCATATTGATTCTGTTCTACACCAATGCAGCCCATAATGCTGGCTAATGTTATTGATGAGCAATCTGTTCTGCAGAGATGTGTGGGGCTTGCAGCCTCTCTGAACCACAAAAACCTATCCATAGACAATGATGGAGAGGAAGAGGAAGATGCAAGCAAAGCACTTGGGCTGTCTTCATTCAGCCTGTAATACATTAATGAAAGACATACACTCTGTGGAAAGAGACAGATGTGGCTCTCCAGAAGCCATTTATTTATAAAAAAATTATGAATGCATGGTCAAGTCATGGATTTTCATTACAGTGTGCATGTCTAACACTCTTTCTTTGCTCACATTGTGCTCTAAATGAAATATAAAAGGAAAGTGATAGCAGAAGAGGCTGAAAAGAGATTAGTCTCCTTCCCCTTTACTACCTTTTTTGAAGCTTCAAGGACAGGTGATATCTGGCTCTATCAAAGTAATGCAAAGCTGCTTCTGGAAGCACACTTCAGCTGCAACCAGAGAGGCTGCCTCTACAGAAGAGTAGTAGAAGGCTGCATCCCAGGTCACTAAATGCTGGAACTGGCTTGAATGAGCCAAGATCATTGATACCAGCTGCTGCATGGAGAGAAGTGAGTTTGATCTTGAGGACTGCTGAGCACAAGGCCTAACTAGTTAAATCTCTATTTCATTTCCTTTTCTATTCTACCTTTTATGTTCTGCGTTTCTGATAGCCTAATGTAGAGGCATTGAAAGTTAGTCTGTCTTTTTCTGTCTCAAAATGAGACAAGCAGAATAGAGTTATGCCCTAGTCATTCAATGACTTCTGTTTCTTGAAGAGGAAGAAGGCTGGGAAACTGGTAAGGGAGTCAATTACTGTATCACATCATTCAATTTCAGGCATAATAGTTCTGTTGTAAGCTATTCTGGAGTAATAGTGAGATAGGTGTACATTAAGAATTTATGGCCAAGAATTTGCTTTGTGGGTCTTTCTAGGAAAAAGGCATAGGAGCAGAACATAAGAAGAACAGGCCTTTCTGCTCAAAATTTTGGTGTAAATTTGAGTCTAGTTTTGCAGTCTTCCACCTGCTTTTCAAGGCATCTATACTGTACAGGTTGTTTTAAAAGACCCACTTTTCCTTAGGCTTACTGGATTTTAAAGTACAAATATTACTGGGGTTATATTCTGTCTATGGAAAACAAGCAGCTTAGCATTTCCCTGTAAGTTTTCAAAAGAACAGGTCGAATATGCCTATAGCCCTTCCAGTGTCCATCAATTACTAGCACCACTGATTACAGGACAGGAAGTTGTATGTTTGCAAGATAGGAAAAGTGCTATATACGAGTATATATATTAATATTATTGCTGGCAATCTACTGAGCAAGTGACAGAACAGTTCAAGCATGGTTGCTGACCTGCTGCACATGTCATACATGTGTCAAAGGTAATGCCTGTAACAGGAAATTAGCAATAGGAATGGACAAAAAGCAGAGGAACTGAAGTAATGTAGTCCTTTTTAAAAAAAAACAACAGTTCAGAATTAGTCCTGAGTGAAAGGACAGAAATTGTATTGGGTGTGTGGTTACACCAGAAACATGATAGTCCATTGTCAATGAAAGCTTTGCAAACCCATGCCTGCTTACAATTTATATGAGAGACCAGGCTAGGACAGTGGCTGAATTCACAGGGCTCAGTAAGATGATAAAACACTTGCAGAAGTTTGGGGTTTCGTGGTTTTGGGGGGTTTTTTTGTATTTTTTGGTTGGGTTTTTTTTTTCAAAGTTCAAAAAATGGATGAATTTTGCAGAGCGCAGCTGCAGTGATCTATATATATTATTACAAACAAGATAATAGTGTTCCTAAGCAGAGATGAAAGTGAACAGGAGCTGGCAAAATAAATGTTAGCTGAAACTGAATCCTACTAACCTCCTGTGGAATATTTGTGATATTAACCCCCTGCACACCCGCAGCAGAACATTCACAGAGGGAGGCTGAGCACAAAGCTTGGTGATGTTTAACTTTAATTTAACACAGCTTATCCAAGAGAGAACATACAGCTCTGTGGCATGGCTGAAAAGCTATTGAAGAGAATGTGAGTGCATATCTGTGGGTTGGTGCACATGTTGCAGAAACATGCATTTACCATTGTAGCCAAAACAAGGCACCAAAGAAAAGTGGTCTGCTTTTAGCCTTATAATAAAACTTGGGTCACATTATGTTGGTGTAACTCCAGAGAAAACTTGTTTCATAGCATTGAGTTGGTTCTGTACTCAGAGATCAAAATTTGTGTCTTTCTCATGCTTTTACGTGGCCTTTTCTTTTTATGTATTGCCATGGCCTTTCTTTTGAACATTACATTTCCCAAGACACTAAAAATAGATTTTAGGCATTCAAAAAAACCCAAACAAACAAACAAACAAAAGACCAAAACAACCCCCCCACCAAACAAAACAAATTAAAACCCAAACAAAACCAACAAACCCAAAAAACTCGCCCAAACCCAAACAAAACAAACAAAAAAACCCCCACAACAACAAAAGAACCCCATTCAAAACCTTTAAACCAAAATCAAATGAAAAGCCCTCAAAATCAAAGAAAAAACCCCCAACCCTTACTAAAATGTTACTATATTCACCATTTTATATTGCTTCCATTTGACTGTTTTAGAGCTGTAGCCACATATATGGTAGACGGAATTGGCCTCAGTATGCTGTCCTCTTCTAGGAGACTAACAGTAGCCTGAATCAGCCCTTCAGTAATCATTTAGGGTTCACAACTAACATGACACTAAATCTTGACCATACTGAAGCCAATGGAAATGTACTGACACCAGAATTTCACTGCATAACTGTCAAACATTCTGACTGAAGCATATTCCCTATTAATTTAACTAATCCTAGGCATCACTGAAGCCTAATTTCATGTGAATCCCTGAGGTAATTAAATTATTCTCTTTTGACCCTCCAGAGTATTTCCTTTGGAAGCTCAAGAGATTAAAAAGCAGCCCATTCTTATGCAAACATAAGTAAATTCAGCACACAGACTCTTTAATTTCTTCAGCTGCCCTTTATAGTTCCCCTTTATGACAAACTGGTGATTTTTGACATGAGAGAGCTTAGAAATAGAGAGTAAGTAGACACCATTTGCTGAAAATGGTTTTACATGCACAGTTTGAATGAGTTTCCTTTCTTTAAGCATAAGTTTCTCCTTTCAGAAAGCAGAAAACTGACTATCAGTACCACATATACAGTGTGCAGTCTGCAATTTTAAAAACTGTAGATGGGAAAACCCAATTTACTAGTTTGGTTTGTCAGATCCTTGCAAGCGAGGTTGTAAATATGGGTTCCCATCTGAGTAGTTACACTGAAGTCTGGTATTTCTCACTTTGTGCACTGTCATACCTGTACTTCAGAAAATGAGGACATTTCCAGCTCTCTGTGTGCTAGAGTGAGAACTACAACTTTATTTATATACTAAATATTCTCTTCCCGAGAGTTTTCTTCTGTTGCTTAAACTTTCTTATTGGTTTTCATCTCTGGGCCTAGCATATCCCAAACTAAGCTCCATTGTCACTTTAATGATACCAACAACATAAATTTATTGCCTGCACATAAAATAAACAACCTGTAAGGCACTTTACTTTTCATTCTTGCTCTAACTTGTCTTATAGGTTCCCCTGGGACTGAAGAGACCTCCACCCTTGCTCCCTTACTCCATGGTTTGGGGAAACTGACACTCACCAGCATTAGCCCAAGTAAAATTTTTGATGGTGGAAGAAAAGGAGCCATCCTTAAGAGCAGTATGTTCTCTGGACTGGTGACTCTGAGACTTATTATTTTGCAAAACTCATGTGATGCAAACATGTCGATAAACATAGTTCACTGTCATTAGCTGTCCACTTCTGTCTGAGCTGCTCTTAGCCCAGTATATACCCAGTGAATAATCCTCAGTGCAGTGTATTTCAGCTCAAGAATTCTTCAGTACTCTTATGCCACCATCTTGTATAGTCTTACTTGGATTACTATACGGGCATCTTTCACCTTCTGCCCTATAGCAGTGAGCATGAAACAGCAGAGTCCTGGGCTGATGATACAAGAGCATCTTTAGTGGCCTTTTTTTTGGGCAGGGGAGACTAGCACAAGACAAGTCACAGGCTGAAAACAATAAAAAATAATCTTGTTACATTGTATGGGTGCAGACAGCTCAATTTCTAGCATGTGGCAACAGAGGAAGAACTCCTGGGCACTCCCTTCAGAACCTAAATCAAGAGTATTTTAATTTGCAGTTCCTGCTTCCTTTCCCACAATGAGACACAGGACAATAAGAGAGAACATATTTCTCTTGTAAGTTAACTCAACATGCAATATGCAGAAGATTACTCAGGCTTACTCAGTGCTAGCAATCTACAGTTTATTGATCTCATCCTATCACTGCTTACATTTTTTATTCTTTAATTTTCTTTCCTTATTTGCTTATTAGTTCAAGAGATGGAGAGAAGGGGGAGAGAGTGTTAGAAGATGTCATCATTTTTAGATTGCACTGGAAGAAGAAAATAAGAGACATTGTCAAATAGTAATCCCTGAGTAGTCACTAACTGTCCAAACTTCTAGATTATTTGTCCCAGCCCATACAGAGCAGCACTATCTAGCAGTTCCAGCTTTGCAGCCCCCTATGGAGGTTACTTTTCTAGTCTATATGGTTCTTGTGCAGGGATCATTTCTGCACGTTATACAGGCATAGAAGTATGTGAGAAACAACCCCCACTGAGTAACTAAGAAATGGGTCCTTCTACTCTGTTGTCAAGACATGTCTTGTTTCAACTTACAGTATCTGTAAGCAGCACAGAGCAAGAGCTCCTGAGGAATTACAGATGTGTAATTGTTCAGAGATTAGTGGGTAACAATAAAAAGCAGATACTTTGTTCTTATGCTATTAAATTAAATTAACAAGGGTGGTGACTATGATAATTAAAGAAGGCTTATCCAGAGCAGGGGTAGCAACAGTTTCTTTTTCATAGATGTTTTTAATTCCTCTTTTTCACTCCATTTCAAACCTCACCTTCTCCATAGTGTTTACTGCACCTTTTTTTTTCTAGGTTTGCAAAGCTTGGCTAAGAGTAGTGCTGGGAAATTTGCACAGAATGAACATCTGAGTTCCAACATAATAAGTAAATGAACACAAATTTAACTTCATGGCATTCAATATTAACTACTTTCTAATGCTGAAATAATGGCCTCCAGCCATCTCTGCAGTGTGCAGAGAATGGTTAGTCAGCAGCTAAGCACAACTTTCTTTAACCACTATGCTATCAAAGGGAAAGTGGGCAAAGATTGGGAATTTTAATGAACAAATGGCATTCTTACAGTTTGCAGTTCAAAGCTAAGTAAATAATGAATAGCTTGAATGCAAATTACCCCTAATTAACTTTGTAAGTCTGTTTTTAATAAGGATAGATATGAAAGAATCACTAAGACTGTAATATATTACACATACCACAAACACTGAAGCCGTGACTTTTTTCAGAGGGTGGTAAGTGGAAGGAATGAAAGTTTTTCAGCTTCTTGGATAGCAGCATGTAAGTGGTTGAAGAAACAAACATTAGTGCCTACTGTATTCAGGAATCAGAGGTGTCCATACCAGCAGCACAAGCAACATCTTACTCAGATGCCATTCTTCCAAAAAAACAAAAGCAAACCCAAACCAAAAACAAACAACAAAACAAAAAGCAAACAAACAAACAGGGAAAAAAACAAACACACACACACAAAAAAAAAGCAAATGGGGAGGGAAAGAAGAGGAAAAAGGGTTCTGAACTCAGAAAGAGAGAGTGCACTTCACTTCGACAAGCAGAGCCCACACAGGAGGCACAATTAGGAGAATGCTCTGTAGATCCCAGCTCGATTTGAAGGTCTGCCTTTTGTATCTCCATCAACTTTAGCGAACACTGGGTGTGCAAAGAATGCAAGATAAGGCCCTAAAGGCACTCCTTACAAACAAAATAATTTAAGGAAGAACACCCACAGAGCAGGGAGTAGTCCAGCACCTGGCATGCCTCACAGAAAGGTGGGTTTTCAGAAGCTTTCTGAAGCAGGGGAAGGGTGTATATCCAAACATATTAACAGGACAGCATGAAAGAGAATAGCTTGAGTCTAAGTAGATTATATCTATGCTAGAAAGAAAATTAATGGTTTATCTGTACAGACTCTATTTGCTGAAAAATAGGCAGTAAGCCCCTGTGTTTTTAGGGACGGGTGCACACAGTAGACTTCAGCTACTCTTGCTGATTTTAATGAAAGCACAAATACACCAGCATAGGAAAATAGTCCAGACAAGAAGTACTTTGGAGTAGCAAGTCAGGCATTAGTCTGCACTCTGCAGCCCCAAGACCACAGATGGTTCTGAGTGTTACACAAGTCTGATCTCTCTGTTCTTTATTCAGGAATTACCACTTGAACTCTGAGCATGAGGCAAGTATGTTTGTAGAGAATTGTGATTATGTACAGCTCTACATGAGTGCTAGATATGAATCTGATGATTACTATTGTATTTATGGTGTGCACTAAAGACAAATATAATCCATTGAAATACATGTTTCACAATGAAATTGCAACTCACAAATAAATACACAATATGTTTGTATGAATCTTTCTGGGAAAAAATCTGTTTATGAAATGTACTGACTTTTGAGTGCCTGGCCTCAATATGTTTCTGTAATAATAATAATAATAATAATAATATTACTTTAGGAACCTTGTTCCTGTTTCTTGATTTAAAGTGAAGAAAAGTATTTCTTATCTTGTCTAGCTGGTAGTTCTTGTGTGTCCCATGATCCAAGAGCCTCAGATTGAATTACATCACCAAATTCTGGGTTCAGGCTTGCCTGTTGAACATGACCCATGCTGTTTTTACATACTTGAATTCTTTTCAAACCCACTTCTCCAAAGAGATGCAGACATGTAACTCCCTTCATTGTAACTGCTGCAGAATCTCCCTGCATTATGACAACATCATTCTTCAGATGAATATCACAATGCAGATGGACTGCTCAGTTTTTTGAGTTCTGTTTGTTTGACTGTTAATATTGATATTATTCCTTCTTTTCTTTAATAAAGCATATTTTCCTTTTCTTGTATTTATCTGCCGAATGACCAAGGTCCACAATCTGTAATCATTTATTTTGTCCTCCAGAATGAAAAAAGACCCTCAAATAAAAACTAAACCCTCCAGGTTTGATGTCTATGTGGAAATATTCTCAGATGAGTTACCATGCCAAAAACCTGGACTCCACATTTTCTTTCTTGTCTGGGCGAAAAGAGTCAGTGAACACACTTGGGACTAGGAAAGATGATACCTCATGTTTACTCTACAATGACCCCTCCAAGTGATCAAGAAGGGTCCCACACTGACTTATGCTCAGCCAGCACAGAGCTTTTTGATGTACTGGAGACCATAAACAAAGGGACATGAAAATCTGAGCACAAAAATATTGGAGGATCCCTTCCCACTCCACAGACAAAAGTCAAACTAAAAGCCATCAGAACATTTTGGTTTTGTTTTTTTGTTGTTTTTGTTTGTTGGTTGGTTGGTTGGTTGGTTTGGGTTTTTGGTTTTTTTTTTGTTTTGTTTTTTAAGGGACCCAACAAAAAAAAACAAAATAAAAGCAATGGCTTTGAAAAAATACTTCAGAAAGATTTCTTTTGCTCAGAGAGAGAATATCTGGCTTAAGGTGAAAAGAGAAGTGGTGGCATCTGGGTAAAAAATAAAACCATTCTTCTCTAATGTGTCCTTAAAAAAGTGAGGGAGAAAAACTTGGGAAAAAAA
>VXBX01004969.1:22333-40057 GCA_013400415.1 Scytalopus superciliaris
AAAAAAAAAAAAAAACCTAACCTAACCAAAATTAACTTGGAGAAAATGTCAAGAACAGTTGCTTGCTTTCCTTTCATTTTAATGGAGATTTTCACAACACTCAAACCTGAAGTATGGAATGTTTGTCCTTCTGGAAAGGAAAGGACACTGGCAGAGGTAAGAGCAGGCACCTGATGATACGAAAACTCAGTAGTGGGTTTTGTTGTGGCTATATAGACTCGCATGCAATACTCTAATTGAAGCAATATTTGCATTCTTGGTCTTCTAAATACTCCAGAACATGCAAATAATTTCAAAATGTCAGGCACTTGAAACTGAATTTTTCTTGCTTTCTCATACTAAGAAGGGAAGCCTGCTCTACTTACTAAGTGTTACACTGAATAAGGGCTGGCAATGTATTTTGTGTCAAGTGCAACAACTTAAGAGATGCTCTTACCTAGCATTGCAACAGTGTTTGTAATTGCAGATCTGTAGTCTTTCAAAGTAGTATCCAAAGTTTGAATTCTACTGAAGAGGTGACACCATCACTCTAAACCACTTAATTTTCCAGACTTATTACTTCTCTTCATTTTCTTCATTAAAACAGAAAAGGGCAGTTAGTACACTCACCCTCTGAGCACAGAATACATACTTTACTGATTGGCCATTAAGGAGAAGATGGATGTCACTGCATATCTCATAATGAAAAAGACAGCTCTCATAGCATCATTAAATTTTAAAATATCCTGAGCTGTAGCAACCCAGTAGGACCAGCAAGACTAGCTCTTGGTCCTGCACAGGACAACTCCAAAAATCACACCATATGCCTGAGAGCACTGTCCTTAGGCTCTGTCAGGCTTGGTGCTGTGATCACTTCCCTGGAGAGCCTGTTCCAGTGCCCAATCACCCTGTGGGTGAAGAACCTTTCCCTAAATCACCCTTGACATGGCTTCATATTCCTTCAGATCCTTCCACTGGTGACCAGAGAGAGGAGATCAGTGCCTGCCCCTTTGATTCCCTCCATGAGGAAGCCATAAACTTCTCTGAGACTTCCTTTCAGTATCCTCCTTTCCAGGCTGAACAAACCAAGTGACCTCAGCAGTTCTTCATATGGCTTCCTATTCAGACACTTCGCCATTTTTGTAACCCTCCTTTGGACACTTGCTAATACCTTAATATCTTTCTTGTGTTGTGGCACCCAAAACTGCCCACAGTATCCAAGGTGGGGCCGCCCCAGCGCAGAGCAGAGTGGAACAATCCAGTCCCTCAACTGGCTGGTGATGCTGTGCTTGATGCCCCACCCTGGACAGGGTTGGCCCTCCTGGCTGCCAGGGCACTGCTGACTCACATTCAACTTGCCATCCACCAGCACCCCCAGGGCCCTTTCCACAGGGCTGCCTCTTCATTCCCCAGTCTGTGTGAACATCTGGGGTTGTCCTGTCATGGGTGCAGAATCTGGTGCGTGCTCTTGTTAGTCTTCATGCAGTTTGTATCTTCTGCCATGACTAGAGAGAAGGGAGAAAAACAAGGAAAAGAAGCATGTAGAGAGGAATGAAAGGAGGAAAAACAGCCCTATTCCCCTAGATCAGAAACCAATGTGTTAATGTATTCCGTCTGAACATATGATACCAAATGGATGTGCATGAATCCCAACCCTGAAGACTCAGTGGATAGAAAAAAGCTGACTACTTAATACTTTTGCAAAAACTTTGGAGCATCTCTAGACACAGCCTGGAGAAATAAAGTGCATGAGAATTTTAATTTATTTATTTATTTATTTTAAGATTAGATACCTATTTTAGTATTTAGCACACTATTTTTAGCATTTGGAGACTCTGGCTTGTACAGCAAAATTACTCCAATCCCCTCTCATTTATTTGTGTAGTAGACTTTAAAAGCCATGGGTACAAGAAGAAAACTTGTATCCACACAAGAAAATGAATAGGCCTCCAAGAGGTGTAACAAGGGCACAAAGAGCAAAGCATTTGCCCTTGGAACCGGTTCAAGCGGAGAACAAAACGGAAGCATATACACTAGATAAACTGCAGCTGCTGCTTCTGCCACCCAAGAGGAGTAGTTTCTCACTGGGGATATGGATAGTGAAAGATTGTAAGGAAGAAGAAGCCACAAAGTTGGATTGGAAAGTGGAAAAGGCTTGCTTTGGGCTATGAAGTGGCTTTCTGGGACTCTGAGATCACACTGAAAAACTGTTTCAGGTTTGTAGCTGTGCATGAGCACACATAACTAAAATGCACCCAAGATTAGAGGCTATCTTCCTTCACAACTAAGCCCAGACCTGCTGACAAGTCTGACAAGAGCCTCTTTTTTTGTAGTCATGCAAGCAAAGGTTCTTAACATATTTGTGGCTGAAAATGTAACCTGCATGTGCAGAGTATCTCAGCCATTATCCAGAAAAGAGACAATCTTTCTACTAATTTTGGAGGTGGGGACTAAGGGTGACGGGGTAATGAGAATGACCTATTCACAAAGGTTTCTAGTGTAGGTAATAGCCAGTTAAAACATAATGGACCAATGCTTGTGGAGCTAAAACTTCCATAAGTTTGCATCAGGATATGATGGAGGTGAAGAAAAGGTGGTTTGCAGTACGTCATGGAGGCTCGAGGCCCCACATGCCTCACCCCACTTCATACTGCTCTTTGCCAACACCCTTTACCCCGTTTTCACCAGGGCTATATATTTGCCAACCTCTAAAAAAATAAAAACACACACAAAAATGAGGTAAGTGGAGCTGTTAGTTCAGATGCTGCTATTTGAGAGCTCACATAACTCTGGGGAAATAAGTACTGAGTATGTAATCCCAGCAATGACACTAAAGGTAAATGGATTTGGGTATTTTCGTCATGTACTGTGGTAGCAATAACAGCAGTGACAGGGCATTTGTATCCCCACATCACATCTGGTGAAAATATTTCATCTGGGAAGCAAAGCTTTTATCACATAATTTGCTCCCATTATTTCAGTGGCTAATGTTTCACACTGCTTGTGATCCTCATCTGAATGGTGGCTGCAAGGTGTCACTCCAGTCCAGATTTGGAAAGCTTGGGATATAAATTGAAGCCAATACATCCACTATTGGAGAAACATGTATTATTATTAAAGCTCATTCATCACACACTGAAGTAAATACCTTGCATGGGGGAATTGGAATCATTTTCAGTGAACTAGATCCATCACCTTCTAAATCATGTACATCAGCTAGTGAATCAAATGCATCACCTTTGAATTAGATGGACTCCCAGTTGAATTAGATGCATCACCTATTGAATCAAATACATTACTATTGAATCAAAAACTGTACGTCACCCAGTAAATCATGTAAACATTACCCACACTGCACGTTGAACAGCTGCATCACCAATAAGTTAACAGATGACATGTTAAAGCTTCTATAACATTTAAACAATTACCATCAGGGCCAAATTCAATATATCAGTGACCAGTCTTGGAAGATCAACTTTTCAGAGCTAGCAAAAACACTGTAAAGACGTTTTTCATTTTTTCTAATACATTAAGAGTATATAAATGAGTAGACAGAACCAGAAGGGCTAAAAGGGAAAACAAAATGCAGTTCAACAATATTGTCAGTGTAGCTTATGGCAACTGTGACATGCTGACAAAATCAAGGTGTCAGGTACCATGGTTGTTCCATAACATCTTTAGCTGCTGTACCACATGACTCAGAGAGGGCTGAGCCTGTTGTTTAACACAGGTACTACCTTTCATCTGTCATAAAATTTTCAGTCTTGACAACACCTTAGTGTTTGAAGCAGTGACCACTAAATGCAGGGGCTATTTATTTATTTATTCTTTAGCAAAAAATGTATGCTTAGGGTAGGCAAAGATTCTGAGGTAGCATGGGGCAAAAATGGACAACACAAGATGAGCTGTGCTCTGTCACTGGACTGGAAGTTCAGTCAAATTCAGACCTCAAAAGACATGAACTTTTATATGTTTGCATATGTTCTGCAACCTTTAAAAATGGCTTTATTATCAGATGTTTTGCATATTTTTTATTGTGTCTTCTCTGGAATTCTAAGCACGGGAAAGAAATCAAAATATTACACTTTCTGGCTCATGGCCCTCTAATACCAACTTTGACAGTCCCATTTTACAGGCTGGCAAAATGAAGAATGCAACCTCTTAGTCAATCCCTACTTTCCCTTTCCATCCTCCTTTTTGTTGCATCAATCAGACAATGGATGTGACAGAGTTACATGGATAAGTTGTTGACTTTGTGACTGACACATTTTTGGCAGAGGACCATACTTACCTACTTCAAGTTATCTGAAGAGCTGGAACTCTGGCTAGTCCTTGCATTAATGTGATTAAGATGCAGTTGTAGTCATGTCTGAAATAGTGAAGTACAGATGACATATGTGCTTAAGAGCACTGTGGCAGCATTTCTCCAAATGAATGAGAGGCGAGTCTGTGCTAAGTTCTCCTCTAATTTAGAAGAGTTTCTTGACACTTCCCTTTTGCTGAAGAACCCATGCAGGAGAAGCACAGAAGGCTGGAATTAGGAGGGAGAATAGATAAAGGCCTGGTGCAGGCTGGATTAGTAAAAAAGAGAGGGAAGAAATAGGAGGACATCCCACTAAGGATATAAAGATACGGAGTTACAAGAATACTGAAATGCTTTGCTACTGGTGACTAAAATCAATGTCTTGTTTGTCCATGTTGTGGGAGGGGGTGAAAGAAATGTAAACTGAAAAAGTGTGCTGAGCTGGAGAGAAGTTGACCTGCAAGACTAACTGCATATTGACTGCAATGGTCATTTTTACCCAATAAGGTCATCACTATCAATTCAGATTTACTGATGCTGAGGCGGTGAGCAGTCCCTTTCCACTACAAGCAACACCCAGAATAATGATAGAAGGACTACTTGACTTAGGTGCATGTGCACATGCATAGTGTGTTTTCTGAACATGCACATTTAACATCCTTAAAGCTAAGCTTACTATACCTTGTTTTCTCAAGCACTGTTGTACTTTAGAAAAAAGGAAAGAATAATACTCTACTCACAAAAATCTCCCTTGAAAGTTCTTGATAAGAATTGCTTGTCTTTCCCATCCTTTGTCATCCTCATGACAATCATAGTAAGGATGTATTGGGAACAAGACATCTGAATTGCAATACCCAGTCGTCTGTAATAGACAGAAGTTGCATGCTCTACTCGTTAACCTTTGAAATAGTCTGGCGGGTTTTGAGTGGCTAGTTGTTCCACTTTTTTTTTCCAGGTTCCCGGGGCTGCACAAGGAGAGAACAGGAATCAGTCAGCCAGTCAGTCCAATTACAGCACATGGAGACTACTGCTGTCTTTCATGAAGGGCATGAGTGACGAATGAAAAAAAAAAAACTCATTTGTGCAACAAGGATTTCAGAGAGAAAAGAGAATGAAACGATATCAGCAGGTGTCTATGAAACTGGCCCGCACAAGAAGGAGATGAGGGAAAAGCATATCTTTATATTCCTCTTTTGATATATGTTATGCAAATGTCTTCCCTGAATAAAAATTTTTGCTCTTTTTACCTGTAGGGTATAAAGAGGTTCCCTGGCAAATAAAGTTCTAGCAGCTTACTGTGGTACCACCCTAGCTGTCTGTGCCATCCCTCCACTAGGCTTAGTCTTGCTGCAGAGTCAGCAAAACGGACAAAACAGGGGGTGTGCTGATGCCTCACCTGATCCAGTTCACAGCTTGCCTTTTAAATTAATACACCAGACATGGACTGGAGCACCTGAAGTATGGGCACACATTGCTGCAGCTGGAGGGGGTGATTAGCTTTAAAACTACTGCAAGTAGGTTTATGAGATAGTATCTGTCAGTGCAATTATCTTAGCTCTTGATTAGCTTCTCATTGTCTACAAAAGCAGGCCACTAACCTTCCCAGGTATTGTCTGTGCCCAGCTCTTGAAGCAATAACCCATAGGTCGTACTCATCTATGTCTAGTTGTTTTGTAGATCTGTTTACTTTGCAGTGTACTATATTGGATTCAATATGCATCTGGAGATGATTTAGTAGGCGATCACCCCATCTAATTCATGAGGGAAACCTTCTATTTCAAAGGGTGACTTAGAGCACTGGAGTCAATAGATGATGTATCTGATTTAGAAGGCAATCTTAACACTTTAGTATGAAATACTATATATCCATTGCAATTTCTTGTGCAATGCATTTACTTCCATTCAGGACGTATATGTGTGTGTGCTTTTTGGGGTGGGGGACAACTGCACATTCAGTTTTAATAGGCACAGCAGCCTTTATGACTATTTGTTCTGTATAGAAGCTTTGTTAGGAAAAGCAAACTAGTAGGCATGGCACTGAAAGACTATGGAGGATTAGTCCAGGCTTGGGGAAATACAGTGGTTTCTGTTATCAGGACCTGATACCACTTGATAGAGGCACTTCACTGAAGAGAAATGCAGAAAGATGATGGCTGCAACGTCAGTACTGAGTCCATATCATCCAGGCAAGAGCCGGTTTGTTTTTCATCTCAAACCCCACAGAACTCAGTACTCAGTATCCAAAGATACTGCTCTCAGTGAACATAGAATAAGGCTGATCAGTAGGAATAATTCCGGTTTCCAAGATCATATGCATGCTGCAGCTGTTTAGAGTGGGTCACATGCTGATGATTATTTGCATGAAGAATATAGTTAAATACAGCCTGTAGAGACAAGCTCTCACACCAACAATGCAGTGGTTGTGATGGATGTCCCGGAAAGGAGAAGCCACAAGATTTTTCTACCAGTGCACATCTGGGCTAGACTTTGAAAGAGGAGATCAAGAAAAGAATAGTATAAACACGATGTTTAGGAACTGGCAGCTTTTAACAGATGATAATTTGTCTGGTGGCTGTGGGCAACTCGAGTTTTTTTGCATTGTTTTACTCTTTGTTGTCTATGAGATAACATATATGGTATAGCAAATATCTTATTTGGCCTTCATGGTAGTTTATGAACCAAAGACATTCTAACATAATTCTTGTCATGGAGAAGCCAAAGCTAAAAATGGTGAAAACTGTTATGCAAATCAAGCAGGATTTGGCCTGCAGCAAAACATCTGTAAATTATGTGCTAAGTTCTGCATGCTAATCATCTTCTAGAAATAAGAACTGTGTACTTAGTTCAGCTAAGGGAACAAACTTGGAGAAATCATTACTTTAGCTGAGTTGCTCTGAGTTTATCCTATGTGAGTTAAGTAAAGACTATGACCATGTACATGTTATGGAATGTTTGCATATTAAAGAGGAAATACAGTGTTCCTATAATTAGCCCACAAAATTTTTAACTTTTTCATCCTCCCTTGTTTCTACACATTTTTCTTGTTTTTATTGAGTGATTATGTGATTTATAGGACAAATGCAGTTGCATTTGAAGCACTGTACTTAGTGATCACAAAAAAAAAAAAAAAAAAGTAAATATTTACTTTCCTTCCCTCCTTCTTCTTTATCTATAGGCGGCCCCAGGAGAAGAGATGTGGAAACCTAAAAGTCCTCCTGATATAATACCACTTGTTGCTTTTCAGAAATGTTTTCCTAAATGGGATGAGCCATCACTTCCTATTAGTACAACCAACCTTTTCAGTGATGACATTACACAATTGGAAAGACTGTGATTACTTAGAGTCATAAGACTAGTCTTGTGAATATACTCCTGTGTCCTACTGTGTTCTGAAGGGAGAGTGCTTTGCTTTGCAAAACTGCTGCAAAGATATGAAATCTTAAGTGGGTGTGGAATGGTGTACAGCTGCTCTCAGCTCTTTGCTATCCTCCTGGCATTTTACACCATATCTTAGTCTCTTACATGTCAGTTTTTCATAGACACTATCTAGCTGACCTCATTTTGCCTCCTGGATAGGGTTACTAGATTGCCATGTTGTTGTGAAGACTGGTGAGTCTTTCCTGGCGGAAGCATATTAAGGCAGAGGGGACAGGTCTCAGGTTGTGCAGTTCAGCATCATTCCACTGACAATGAAGCTACCTAAATGATAGACTATATGTGTCTGGTCTGTGATCTGTTTTGTTTCCCTCTCAATGCTTCCAGCGGTCTACCCTTTCTGAAATCCTGACAAGGTCTTTTGTCACTCAAACATCCCTAGCTGGGGGAATGCTTCCAGATGTGTGTGTCTTTGTGAGGTGTATGAGAGAGGATATTGCTCACAAACCACTGGAAAAAGGAGCAGGAGATACAGCCAGGTGGATGAGGCAGTGGTGAGAATCAGTCATAGAAAATAAAACAGCACTCAGTGTAAGACTGAAGGAAAAAAGTGACTGTCCTCTCTCAGCTGCTTACTATGGCATGGGTCACCTCCTTTGCTGAGACGCCACAAGGAGACAGTGTATCTTATCTGCCCTTACCCGCTTAGAACTTAATTCCTTGAGCTGGTTACTGACTTTGCTGCTGCTCTGAAGCAGTTAGATGTTAATTCACCCTGCCCCCACCACATACAAACTGTATTTCTTGAAGTCACACTTGTGCTGTGGTAAAAGAGGGGACAGCACTGCCAGTGAAAGTTCTCCTTCAAAATCTGGGTTGCTTATACACCAAATACTGGGACAAGTGCAGACAAGCTGGAGACATTCAGGCAGAAGGTTAATACCGTGCAGCATTCATTTTAAAACTTTGCATCAGAGCAAAGGGGTAGCCAGGGCAGGAGGTTCTTAAAATCCTGACGTGTCTGAGCTGTTGTAGTGGATTAATGGTCAGGTATTATCAGAGAAACAGATGTTTGGGGGTTTTTTTGTCATCTCCTTTTCTTCCAGCTGGATGGAATTAGGTAATACCACCTAGGCAGAGAACAATGTGCTTGATACATTTTATGGCAGAGTGGGCACAGTTTTGCAAGTCACTAAGAAGTATCTATTCCTCTAGTGGCATTCACATACAGTCCCACATTGTGCTTGCTCTCTGCCCCCAGGAAAATTTTGATCTTTGCAGAGCTATAGCAGAGGATTTCAGCAAGTCCTTAGACAGCAGAACTGTACATGTGACAGGCTCTGGTAAGAAAGGGTCCACCAAAGTAGGCTCATAACCACCGCGCAGTAAGAACTTTGTCAAGAATATAGATTTCCTCCTAGGAAAACAAGCCCAAGCATCTAAATTCTTAATTTGTAATGAAATTAAACTATTACACTTTTCAGTTGCAAGAGTAGTGTTCTAACTTAAATGTCGGTTCCTCACACTATATGTAGGCCTTATTGACAAATGAAAAAACAGCCTCCTCCAGAACAGGCCCATTCTGATCTCACTATACAAGTCAGGGGATAGATCGAAGGAAGTCAGTGACCTGATGTGGATTTAAAGTCAGTGTGAGTGGAATAACAGTCCAGCAGCAGCTGCTTGGGCTCTGTGGGTGTCTGTGTACACAATCATTATAGCGACCCCAAAAGGAAATATGTTTGAGGAGATCACAGAATATATGTGAAGCATTCCTCATAAAAGTTTAAAGAGTCAGCCTTGTGGTTCAGTCCCTTCAGTAAAAACAAGCACATTAGCACAGAAGAGAGCAGCTTATAAAAGAGGTAGAGTATTCCCACATCCCTCTTGTTCTGTCCACTCCCATGGTTATGATAACCCTTCACCCTTTCATTGCTTTTGTGATAATTTCTTTCTTAAGGATACCAACTGCAGCAAGAAAAATAAACAGTTGGCTTAAGTCAACAACAACAATAAGAAAGTGGAAAAATAAACCCTCAGAATGTGGTTTAAAGCCCAGCAGTCATAAACCCCAAGACAATGGCCTTGTGGTGTGTATGGAGTAGGAGATTTCACATGTCAGTGAGTCCTGCAAGGGGCCAAAATGGGGATGCTAGTGGTACAGGCGTCAGAGATGCCTCAGATCAAAAACTGCAGAACTCATCCCATGGTCTGAATCTCTCCCTAGAAATGCCAGATTTAAAGTTGGCCACTGTGCCTGTGAATGGATTCAATTCCCAGGTGAATCTGCAAACCACAGAGTACTTCCAGGCTGCTGCTGCCCAGGGTATCATACAGAGCCCCCCCTGTACCAGTGTGGATCTGCAGCTCTATCCCACAGAACATTACTGCCTGAGGTCTTCAAAGTAGGATGTTAGAAGAACAAACCCTGCCTCTAAGCATAACTTATTAACTTCAGCTGAGTAACCCACAGATCTAACTTTACTGCAGTAACTTGTACCTCCCTCTGCTGTGTCCCACTGTCTCATTAGGTCTCATATTTCTCTGTGTGACAAAGGGACAACTCTCTGCTGGTTTATTTTTCTGGAAGGCCCTCTTTGACTTGTATGAGTGGTATTGATACCCAGACAGTTAGCTGGACTGTAATAACAGATAAACATAGGTGCCCTTGATGGATTCTAGAAATTCTGTGCTATCTCATTGACCATATAGTTGCAATGGCTCAGACTCTAGAATGAACACATTCTCTTTCCATGACCATGCAAATAATCCTAGAAAATATCCTAGGTAATTGTGTAAGAGTGTGCACTGGGGTTCCTGAGCTACAATATTTCAGAAGCAGTCATCCATCCCTCACTTCTTTGGGGTGAGATCAGGACTGTTGATGCAGCATTCAGTGTTGTGCAATAGTTCCTACAACTCCTCAGGAAAGTAACATTGAAGTTATCATGTGTGGTACACTCCTGTCGTCAAATGGTGAAGTCTAATGCAATTTCACTTATTCTTATGTATCACTATCCGGTTTGCACCTGCAGGTTTAGATGATCACAGGTCTCCCATACAGGCCCTGTGTCAGATCTGTCAGCTTTCCACTATGTCATGGGTATACCAGGGTGGATTACAATAGCACCCCAGAAAAACCTGTGTTAAGGAAATGAAATGTGCCACGGATGCTGGAGCAGCTGAGGTAACTAACAAGAAACTGGTGAGATCTACAGCAGAGTCAGGGGAAAATAGAAATGAGGAATGCAAAAAAAAAGCAATGAGTTTGGGTTTCAGGTGCTGGATTAAGAGTTGTGTGGCCTTAATCCAGTATTTTGTGACAAGATCCTGAATAATAGCAGGATAATTAAATTATTGAATAAGAATTAAATCATCTTTATTCATCTTGGTTTTGCCATGTGTTAAATGATAAGTCATAATTGCTCTCTCTTTTCAAGGAAGGTATTTAGTGTAGGACTTAAACCATTATTGCATATCTGCACAGTACACAGCCAAACATGGATTATTCTTTTGCTGTTCTCACAAATAAGAGAGGAAGATGGAGGAGAGAGGAAACTTCCTTCTTCACTTCTTCCATCTCTTTGCTATTCTTCTGAGGCTGACTCTCTGGAAACCAAGGTGTAAAGGAAGCATGGCTCTCCTCCATTACACTTCTGCAGTTTGCACGTAAAGCATTAGGATAGGTCCTTATCTCAGGCACCAAAACCACAGTGAGTTTCATGTTCTAATTTCTCTCTCAGTTAGCTAATTTTTTACTTCTTGTAAACTAGAACACCCATCCCACCTTCTCTGATATGTTTTTCCCCTTTTAAAATTGTATGTGTTGCCCTAAGTGCAGCTGAAATGAGTGAACATGTTATGTGGTGCTTCAGGGAATTCCCGAAGAATTGATTTTATTCTTTTGGGGTCTGCATTCTGGGAACTGAGAGTACAAGTGCTGTAAAACCTGTTTGTGAATCAAACCCAGGCATTAACATGTATTAATGTGTATGTGTGTGTGTGCACACGGGCATGTGTGTGTATGTATTAAAAAAATAAAGGTTGACATAAAGAAAGAAAATGACAGGCAGAAAAAAAGACACCAGGATGCTGAGGGTTTTGGGGTATGGTTTTTTTAAGTGCAAGCTAATGGAATCCAATATAACTGCTGAAACCTTGTCATCCTTGCTATCAGTGAGAGCCTTTGAATAAGCTAAATCCTTAATCAGTATAGCCTAAGACCCCAATGACTATGTGTAGAAGTGTTAGTCCAGATAAATCCTTGAAGGTTTCAAAGATTTAAAGAGCACTGGCACTTTTCTGTGTAGTGCCTGCCCTTTGTCCTTTTCTCCATGATGTCATTATTGAAGTTTTACACTCACTATGCATGGTGTAAGTTGACATTGACAGTTTCAACACTTTCACACTGACTCTGGAGGATTGTTAGCTTTGAAGCTATTTGGCCTTGAGCAGTGAATTCTTTTTTTGAGCTCATACTGGCTTATAATATCTGAGAAGGTTTGCATCAGTATAACCCCAGCTTGAATTATGAGAGAAGGCTGGTTTCCAAGTTGGAACTGATACCCACACGATAGAAACAGAGAACATTATCCCTTTTCAGATGGGCAGCAAAGTCAGTGTTCCTGAATTCCTCTGGGATGCAACAATGAGTTTTCATTTTAACATCACAGTTAAAGCAACATCAGAAGCATGACTTTTCTTGTAATAAGAATTCTGAAAAGCAGTTAGGCTTAGAAGTGACTGTAAGAATATGTGCTCTTCTGCACTGTGATCTGTTTGTTATTAGGCTTTTTGGAAACATCTGTATGGGGTCAGAGGCATATTTCATATCAGTGTAATTTAATTGAAGTATTTTATGAAAATAAAAATAAAAATAAAAATTTTGTGTTGTGATTTAGACACATTGAATATCAAAGCACACAAGCACTGACAAGCAACATAAAGAAAGTGAGATGTTCAGACACTTACTTATGTGAGTTGTCCCATAGAGCTTTATCAGGATGACACACATAAGCAAAGACTTAAAGGCTGGGTCCAAAGCCTGAGGCATTATTGTCCTCTTGGTGGTAGATTTTGAGACTCCTCTAGCTGAAGCCAAAGAGACTACATGTTTAAGAACCTTTGAGGACCCAGGTCCTGGCACCCTCCAGGATGAAGGGCTGTTGCAATATGAGGCCTGTGGTAGAGAAAATCTTCCAGGAACTGTGAGCTGAGTCTGTATCTGTCCTTAACAAAATTTCTAGCTTTCTGTGTAGTTTCCTAGTGAGAATAAAACATGATAGCAGCACCTTTAGCCACCTGCAACTTACTAGCTCATCAGGTAAATCACCTACCTTCACTGAATACAAATGAGATGTATGTTCAAAACGCAGTGTTCCCTTCTGAAGTCTCAAAAGAATTATCAAAAGCAAATCCAGTTGGAAAAGTGAAAGAGTAAGGATGGAATTATATCTCATTGTTCAGTAGACCTGTTTCATTCTTTTAAATAAAGACGAAAACAGAGTAAGTCACTAAATCAGGACAAAAGTTTTTTTCTCCACCTCCGTGCATATTTAGCTGTAATGCTTTAGCCAGATACTGTGAGCAGTCACAAAGCTTATTTAAACAGCCTTGTACCCCCTGTGTAGCCACAAATGCAAGTATCTCGAGCCCTTTCCCAGAAATGTGTTGAATTGGTAAAAGCTTTTGTTTTATATTCTAATAGGCAATATTTGGCCATTGCAAATCCCAGACCTATGCACAGAACCAATAAACTTCTGGGTTTTTAGAAGGTACCAAAACCTCAACACAGCAACAACATAGTGATAGCAATGATAGATAATTCTTCCATAGAACTTTTGGCAGTGGTCCATGCTCTCTGCCCTCACATCCCAGCAGTTGCCCTCCCTCTTGCAGTCTGGATTCAGGAAGGCGAAGTCTTGCAACTCACCTGGTTCCTGTAGCCCCAGTAGTGGACACAAGTCTGTCTCAGGACTTCCCCACTTGAACTGGTCTCAGTTTGAACCAATGTCTGTGTGGGAATGACCACACTGGGTTGACACTGATTAACTACAGTTCTCAGGGAAAGGGGTTACAGGGTCTCTTTTCAGTGAGAAGAGAGAAAGTAAGAGTTGCTGGAACACACGCTGCAGGCCTTTTCTTTTCTTCTCTGGTCAGTTCCACTAACCAAAAGCTATGGAGGATGCATCATCAGACGAAGTGGCTTCTGTAACCTGCTAACCAAGAGGTGTGGGTACAGTTTCTTGCTCTCCTGAGCCTCAGTGTCTAGAGCTTTTCCATCCATTTCTTTTGTCTGGCGGTCAAACTTCTCATACATTATTCCTGCTTATAATTATGAGATTCAACTTTGATGACCAGTCTTACAGGGCAATTCCATTTTCTGAGTTCTGGAAGAAAAATGTATTTCCAAATATTCTCTTATTGTTTCACATGCTGTCTTTCAAGGACAAATAAATGAATGATATCAGCAAACACTTGAGTAAAAGTATTTTACTTCTTTTGGCCACAACAATCCACAGGCTAGGCAATAACCTTACATTAATATAAAGTCTCCATAAGGTATAACATTCTCACCACCAATATTATAACTTAAATCAACTCCATCTCTGAAATTGCTTAAAACCTCCATCAGTGCAAGAATGAACAGAACTTGATTCATTGCTTTTGCTGGGCTTTCTTCCACTGAAGCTGAAATTTCCTACATGTGTAAGGTAACGGGTTGACTGTTTCTGAAGGACAGATGTAATTTTAAGGATCTGGAGAGCACGAATAGGTACAAGGAAAAATTACAGTCTTAACAAGATACAAGCTTATAAAAATGGTGTCAAATGATAACATGCATTTTATTATACAACTTCTCCTCTTTAATACTGGAAAACAATAAATTGAAGTCTACTGATGAAAGTACTTTAGGCCAGATCCTCAATTAGTGTGAAATATCATAAGTCATTGAAATTAAAGGGCTAATACTGAATTTCACCCACACAGGGAAGGTGCAACAATTGTACTGAATTATCTTTGTATTGTGTACAACCTATGGCACTTCATTATCAGTGCTCTGGAGTCTGCTGGTGTTACTGTACTTATAAATTGCTTCTGGCTATCTTCTCAGTAAGTCACCAGAAATGTAACAAAAATCAATACAGGAAAAAAAAAAAAAAAGTCTTCTTACTGCTATGATTTTCTTCTACTTATATACAGCCTAAAAGGCTCATATGAAAATTACCTCTGAAACTTCAAATAATAATTTTTCTTTTCTGTAATCTAGTTTCTCAGTATATGGACTCATTTTACTTTTAAGCAGTATCATTCTGAGGCACAGTTTTAGTATGCTTCATTTACCAATGCTTTTGCGGGCACAAAATAGTCTCATGTCTTTGTTCTGCGGAGAGCCATTGCTCTCATGTAACAAAGGACAGTTAGTTCTTAGAGGGGTTACGTCAAAACTTCTCTTAAATCTGTCTGACTTGGCCCTATATGACACTGGTCCAGAGCCAGGATGCTGACTGGGAAAGTTCATATAAGACAATGTAATGTGTCAAAATCTCTGATCAGGGTGAATTTTCTTCTCTTGGTAGATTAAAGATAAAAGTATTTGCCAGGTTAGGACTTAGGGATATGTACGTCCTGCTGTTGAGAGCTGCTGTTGAGAGCTATGATGAAATTCCTACTGACCTTCCTTGGCACCTACTACATCATTTAGTATCAAAACTCTTAGTCAGTTGCCCAACGATTTTTCTCATCCCCCGATGAAATACTTTGGTAGAAAAATACAGGCCTATTGTTTTCATTCAGTGAGCATTCTCACAAATGGAGGGTGCGCAAATGGGTGACAATGAACAGTAGTGAGCATTTCCCAGATACCAGTGAGGATTGACACCACCCCAGACTTGTAAAAAAATGTTTTTTCTCTAAAGTCCTAATGTTTCCTCAAAAGAGAGAGGCTTGTTTATTTATTCATTTATTTATTTTTGCCCACAATATATTTGTGAATGACAAAGCAGCATGAAAAGTAGTATGGAGCAAACACTGACTGGTACAAGATTCTCCTTAGGGGCCTGTATGAGGAGTATTTCAGTGCTGCTGTGTCTTTGGGAATCAGAAAAGCAACTTGAAGTGGGTGTTTAACAGTCAGCTACTTTTGACTCTAAGGACAAAAAAAAAGAAGAATGAGGCTTAATTACCTTAGAGACAAAGAAAGATCTAGATTAAATTTGAGTTTTTCATCGCCTTGCCATTTTTAACAGAGCTGAGTGGTGGGGGAGTGGAGCAGAAGACATCTGAAATATTTACAGAGTTTGGGAATAGCAAAGGGAGTAAAATAGGATAGAAGGTTAATGCTGTCTTTAATATGGAATAACTACTCTCTGTAGTGACATATGCCTTTGGGATAATCTTGATAAATGCATGAGTGTGATCAAAATGTCAGCCAGACTTTCATTAGTTTCCATCTCCCCCTTGAATGCTCTTCTAAAGTCCAGAAGTTGCCTGCAAGAGTCTAGAAGTGGAGATTATCCAGATTACACAGCTTCAAGGAAAATTTTTGGAGAGGGGCAAAAGAAATTTCACAGATAATTCCCCTTCACCTCTATAGCACTAATGAGAAATCTGAGGCTCCCACTGTGTGCATGTGCAAATGCTCTGACACCCATCTTGGGGTCATGCTACACAGGATGCATCTTGTTGCATGAACCTAATTACTTCAGGGCTTGGCAAAGCTGAACTTTTGGCTGGATAAAAAAGGGATACTTTGGGTTATTTAATACCGTAACTGTAAATAATGCCTCTAACTTTGCTTCTTTCATTGTTCCTATTAAGAATCCTGCTGGTTTATTCCATTCTGCAGTTTGATAGCATAAGGATGTTTAAGGATACTTTAAAGCAGTAGATGAGATACAGTAAGAGGAAAACCTAACCTGGATCTTTGCAGAGAGCCCCGAGTGGTCTTCAGCTTACACCCTTCAAATGTTAGGGACTTCTCTGAAAGAAGAGCTTCCCCTCCTGACAGCAAGCAGCCTTTTACATTATTTGGCCTAGAAGGTACCTCTCTGTTTTCTCTGCAAAAGTACCTGCCTTATTTGGACAGGATTTATCGCATCATATACTAATTTTGTTGATCTCTGGGTTATAGTTGAGGGACATCAGAAATAATAAGAAAAAACCTTTAATGCAGGCTCCTTGTTAATACCATAGCAATGGGATTGGGTTGCCAACTGCTTGATGAATAGGTCACATGCAGCATTGTTGGGACACCTGAATAGATGTCTGTATTGCTCTCCTCTGTCTCTGCATGCAAAGCTTATGAGGGAGCTGGTGTCAGCTAAACAAATAATCATAAAGCTGTTGTTCAAAGCTTTGTAATATTTATGGTGTCAAATTCCTGAGGCTGCCTTATCACAGACCTGTGCAGCCACTTACCAAAAAACAAGAATATCCTGATGTTTTCCCTACTCCAGATCCTGGTCTACCCTCAAAATCTACCTTGCAAAAATCAGCATTAACATGTTAATGCAGCAATGAAACACACCTGGAACTGCCTAACAGCTGCCTACAGGTATCAATGAGGACTGCATGGCTGCTTTTTAAAAATTATCTTTTTTAGAAATAATAATATCAATTATTGTAGTGCTACTTTTTAGTGTTTTGCATAGGAGGTCAGCTGTGAGCACACTGTATCAGTTACATGACAGAGAGATATTTTGAAACAAAGTTTGGGTTCTTCTCACAACAAAGAGAGAGGTTCACAATGTGCCTCACACAGTTCTCTGGGGCACAAAGGAATTACAGGAGCAAAAGAAAGGAAGAAGATATCTGAGAAAGAACATGGAAGCTGAATTTACTGTAAATCCATGGAGCAAAGTTTTGGTATTACGGATGATGAATAAGAAGATAAGCTTAGAAAAAAATGTGGCAATGAATCTCAGAGCGAAGTGCAGAAGAGAAGGGAAATATAAACACAGTGTTGGTAGTAGGTGACCAAAACACAGTGGAATAGTAGTCTCTGAAGAAAACTGAGAAATGAGGGGAATGAAAAGAAGAAATTTTGTGCTAAGAATAATATGGGG
>VXBX01004970.1:0-21661 GCA_013400415.1 Scytalopus superciliaris
ATAATTGCATTTTCCAAAGACCTGCACTTACGGAAAAGTACTTTTGACAGTTAAAAAATGAGTGCCCACTACCTGTTACCCAAAAGACTTCATAGCATTTGAGTCTGAAAGAATCAGGTCTCACAGCTCCTCATGGGGCAGCCCAGTACAGTGATACTTTGGAAAGGCTGAAGAAGAAGGGTTTTGAGCAAACTAACCCCATACATTCAGGACTAGAAAAATGCTGGTCCGTAAATTAAAACTTTTCAGGGAAATCAAATTCTACTTAATTTGTTGGAAGCACGTCTGTGTCCCTAGCCAGAGGAATGAGCACAGTTGATCCCTCTATGTATAGTTTTCTGAGTTTAAAAATTCAAACATGAGAGAAAGTATTTCTCTGACTCTTCTATAGAGGGACCCTTTTCCCTGCACTGATCTGAGTGGGGCTGTAACAATCTAAGTGAGGACAGGACTTGACTTGGCCCTATGTTTGTGCTTATGTTATTGCCCCTATTCACAGAGTGGAAACTTTCTGGATTTTTTCCATTCAGAGGAGAAATTGATGATAGGAGTCAGGAATGTCTTTGGTTTATTTACAAAGCATGTACTCAGAATCTTGTTTCTCTGAATGCAACAGAAACAAACAACAGGCACTTTCCTTACTCAAAGTTTCCAAGCTTGAGCCTGTGGTGCAGTTTGTTCCCCACAGAGCTGTGCCGCTCTGGTTCAGGCCGCTCGCAGGGCTGCTTCCCTGGCTGCTGTTTCTTAGGGACAGTGAGGTGAGACATGCACACGCACACCCTGCGCCCCCCTGCTCCCCTCAGCCAGCCGGCTGGCTCCCTGACCTCGGCATGCCACACCCCATTCTGGCCAAGCTCAGCCTACTCTGCTCGAGCTCTGGCAGGATTTGGGTGGCATCTTCTGTTGCCTCCAGCCTCCTGCCCCTGAGGAGACTAGAATGCTCTTTTCATTTAGCTGGAAGGATAGACACATGTAGTAGCCTTTCTGAGATATGTGACTGTAGATTAAAAAACTTCACTGCCATGAAAAGTCCATACAGATACAAACCACAGGCACACGTGCACACACAGGCACACTCCTGCATGCACACATGTACAACTTCCAAGCCTTTGGAACAGCTGAGTAACTCACAGTATAAGAGGATTACAGAATTTTTTCATAGTTGTCTAAATAATTTACAATTCTTGCTTTCCTTATTGCAGGCCAGATTTCACACTAGTTTTACAATCAAATAGCTTTTCTCAGATCTGTGGCGTGAACTTTTGTCGAAGGGAAATAAGTAAATGATAGCAAAAAAATCGTGCAATTTAAGTATCATTTCTGAATGCCTGTGACAAGACAATGTTCTCACATTTCAAACAAGTGCTAGTTTTCATGGTATCAAGCCAGTCACTCTTGAGCTGTTAATCATATTTTGATAGGAAGGTGCAATGTATATTGTCAGAAGGAGATTTTTCATTCCATGAAAAAAATTCCCTGAGTGTTTCAAACTGAAAAGGTGGGGACTGTGGGCAGGCATAGTTACACTGTGCTGTATTTCTCAGCTCACAGTCTTAAAAGTTTTCTCCATATTTACTTGTAGCAAAGAGCATTAGAACAGTTATAATTGTAAGTGAAGCTAAAAGCAGATTCTCATCAGAACCCACTGCATGAAAAGTGGCAAGCTGATGGAAGAAAATGTTCTCATGGGGTAGTGTCTTTGCAGTGTTTTCTTACTTTCTTCCCAGGACAAACTGCTTATACCCTGAAGTGCATAAAGTCATACTTTTTCTCTGATCTCTACAATTCCTCGATCTCTGTAATTTGTGTATTTTCATATTTAAAATTGATCTGATTAATTCCATTTTAGGTACATAAGCACCATGCAAAAACAGTTTTAAAACTATTGGTAGGGTGTGATAAGCATTACATTTATCACATTTTCATCAACAAAGAGAATAGCTAATAGTTTATGAAACAGGTTCTTTGAATCTGATGTTGAGCCAATAAGAAAGGGATGGTTTCAGTGATTCTTTTCATATGTTTACTGGATGCACACATTGCTTGTATCTGTCAATAGCATTGAAAGCTATGACTAGATAGGGCAAAATAAACATTTTTAAACATGAACAGACTACATTGGTAGCAGTGGAATGCATCTAGTTAGCTAAAGACATTGTCCTCAGGCACTAAAGAGATCATAATTACAGTTGCAACTCCACATCCTGGTTTATTTTGCTCTAAGGAGTCCAAGATTTTGGATCCTTTATTTTGAATAAATGTGGATACTTCCTCCAGGGTCTGAAAAAGGAAAAAATTGAAAGCTACATTCCAAAGAAAGCTTAGTTAGATGGCAAATGATTGCTTGCAATACAAATGTGCTCTTTGTTTAGTGGTGCAAATCATTATCATCACTTTTAAAACGTGTAACTAGAATAAATATTGTGTGTGAGTCCAAAGAATTATCTTCATTTCATGAGTTAAAGATTTCCATATGAAAATAAGTGTATATGTGTGGAATTGTTTTTTGAACAACCTTCAATAAATCTATGGGAAAAGTGCTGTGGAAAGCTCTTCTCACCAGTGGCATTTGGGCTACTTCAAAGGACCATACAAAGGACAAATGAATCAGGTGGAGATGGAGGGTGAAAAAACAGCTACATCCCTGATTACTTCTGTTCTGTGATATCGAAATATCTGAAGTTTTCCATATTTGCCTCCATGTATGTAAAGCTAGAGTACTGCATGGACACTCTTTTATACTAAGACAGCATTTTTAACATCTGACATTCCTCTTCACCACACCTATCTGTAGCAATTTTCTACTTACTCTCAGTGGCTTCAGAACAACATCCAAAGTGATATGTTCCTTGTCAGAAAGGTTTTAAGCATGCAGCTCTCTTTTCAAAAAAGGAATTATACACAGATTTGGTTATAAACCTCTTCCTTCTGCATCTTTAGAAATCAATAGGGACTTAGAGTCATACATGAGTTTTAATGGAAAAAGTTATAACCCTGTGTAAAGACAAGCACCAGCAGTGAAACAGTGATAAATGAAGCTGTTCAGGCTCCCTGGCATGTTGACTCTGTGGAGTACGTTTTACTGAAACAGTTTCCATATCATGTTTGGCATCATGAATGTTCAGTGGTAGTGGCCAAACACTGTCCTCAATCCAGTCTCTGAAATTCCCTTCAACCACGTTGCAGCTTTCATCTGTTTTCTTGCAGCAGCTTCTTCCACGGGAGCTCAGGCGTGCCAAGCATCTTGAAGTTGTATTACCAAGAATGTTTCAAGCACAAATCTCAGCCTCACCACCGAAGACAAGTGCCTTTGCCCAAGTGCAGAAAAGGTTGTTTGCCTTGAATCCAAGGAAAAAACTGGCAGTTTTGCACTGCTATGAGTCGAGATCTTGGCCTTTAAAGCTGTGGCATAAACATAGGTGTTGAACCAAAGCAGGACTTGGACTTTGGAAGAGGAGTCAGTGTTAGTAGGAATCTCTGTAATGTTTCCAGGTGAAAAGAACATTCTCCAGTATGTCCCTAGACCAGTCTGTCTGCAGAGCTTGGGAAAAACAGCATCTTAATTTTCTCCATTACAGCCCACATTCACAGACTGAAATTACAGCTGTGCCTTGATCTGATCGCTGTTTCCACCCCCTCCTTCCCTCCCTCCCTGGGGTGTCAAGCCTTTCTCCCTTCCTCCTGAGCAGAAATTAATAGAAGAGGAGAGAAGCTTTTGTTAGTCTTGGCTTAGGCCTGGCTGGGGCACTGATGGGCTGACCAGAGTGTCAAGATGTCCCCAGAGGAGAAAGGACTAATGAAAAAAAACTCCTGTGATGGGCAAAGGCAAAACCAGGCAGGAGTGCGAGGGTTGAGCACTCACAAGTAGATCAGGAAGGTATCAGGGGACCACACCAAGCAAAGGACCCCCAAAATGCCCACCATTCTGCAAGTATCTGGTTTCCACTCAGTTCTTTACTTTTCCTTAGCTAGACTGCTGCACCTTGATAAAAAGCCTTTCACATCATCCCTCATGCTCCCCTACCTCACTGTGCCAGCGTGTGCTCAAGGGACCCCCCCCCTCTGCTCCCGTCCTGCTCCACCAGCAAAGGGCCTGGTTTGGCTCCAGGGAGAGCTGCTTTCTTCTCCTTCCCAGCCCCAGAGCAGCTTCTGCTTGAAAATGACCCAAGCTGAATGTAAGAGGAGAGAGGGGTTTTTACAGTGCTGCCAAGTTACAAATCTCAGTGTAGGCAAGACAGTGCCAGAGCACTGCCCTGCTGGTGCTGGGACATTTAGAGGGTCATGGATTGGCTTTTGGGCTGCTCGAGCACATTTCTAGATGAAGTGTCTTTTAAGAGAAGCTTCAGGCTAAAGATGGGGATGAGTGGAGGACAGAGGAGAGGGGCCTATGGGAAAAAGCAGCTGATGGCCAAAAGCAAGGAAGTGAGGAAGGTATTGTCTCTTTCCCTGCTGAGAATAGGACCATTTCATTTGAAGAAGAGACATCTGAGAAATAATTTGAAAATACTGTCTCAAACCATTTAGGACTAGCAGACATCAGTCAGGGGAAATCTGTCTTTAAGTTCCAGACTCTGGAACTGTATTTCTATTGTGTTTGAACCAATTCAGTCAATCCCATTTAATTTCCATTGTTGAGGGAGTCTAAAATAGACAGGAAAGAAAGAAAAAAAAACAAAACACAAACTCAGAGTCTACTGAAGAGATATGTTGAGAAATAAAAGAACATTTTGAGAGGAGGGGAAAAAAAAGTGGAGAACTGACAGGAAGAATATAAAATGGAGCTAGTGAAGAAATTTTTTTGTATTTTTTTTTTCTATAAGGAATTTGTCATCAGACTATTGTAATCATTCACCTGTACAGTAAATATAAAATACACTGGACATAATAAGCTAATCTTCTAACTTTTCTTTGCGTCACCCTCATGGGGAAAATGCCACAAGAGAAATTTATCTGACATGTTGTCATATCTCTTTGCTTTTTAAACCTGTCCAAAATGAAAAAGTGAGGAAGTTTGTTTGAGTTGCAGAAGGGGTTTTGGCTTACTCCCCATGAAAATATGATTATAAATTCCTCCTGCATTTACTGTTGGCATATTATAAACAATTGAGTCCACTGATTACTGGGTTATATAAGAATTCTCATGTTATTTGAGACTTAATTCATCAGGTGCTATATGAAAATGACATACATATTTTTTAACATCTAAAACCCAAACTCAAAGGAACTTTTTCTGTTCTGTGGGATTTTTATTGCTGATCTGGGGAGGAGGGAAGAAACTGTGGGAGTTCTTGCCTCATACTCCCAAGCTGATTGCTTTCAGTGCAATTTTTATCCATTTGCAGCTGGGCTGTGAGTATTCCTGCTCTGTGACAGTGATGTCCCCATCCAGATATTCAAACATGTCAGTGTCCTTATTTAAACCTCCTGTGGTTCAGCCTCTGCATTTGATTCAAGATTTTGAAAGTCTTGGCATCTATCCCAATGTTTCTTGGTGAATTGTAGGGCATGAAAGAAGCTTCATTTTGACCACCCTCTTTTACCTTAGTGTGGAACACTGCATTATCTGTCACAGATGGGGACAAAACATGGGAATGAATGTAATCCATTTATTAGTTTATGGTCACAAAGTCCTCAAGGGAGTGTTCCAAATCCAGAATGCTGGATTTAGTATTTCTGTGAGTTAGCAGAAAAACATGACTTCCTATTAACTATATGCCCCGTAGTGCCTAAATTTTTGATTAAGTCATCAAAGGTGCAGAGCAGTCACATACAAAAGTATTCCCATCAGACTTTTTTTACAAATAATTAATTTTTTTGGAAAAAGCTTTCTGAGATCTTCAAAATGAAATTTTAGAAGAGGTTGTCTGTAAAGAATGGCCCATCTGAAGAACAGCATTTCAGAAAACGTTGCTACCCACACTGTGGAATACAAAGCTCTATTAATTCAATTTTATTCCATAGTATTCATCATATTCTGATGTATTCTTGCAAACTGTTTGTTTTTGCCTATTACTGCTATACTGGGCAAACCCAGACCTCAGGCATTGAGATAAGTGAGAGTGAGGGTGTTGTAGATTTCCTTTTTCTGCAAGTTTCTCACAGGTTAGAAGGTTTCCTTAAAGAAAAAATAAAGCCTGGGCAGTTACAACAGAATGGTATCAAATTGTCCCTGAGGTTTGCTTCAGCTTAATCATGAAAGGAACTTCAATATTAATTAGAGACACTATCTGAGGGAACTGGCAGACTTCATTCTTTCAGTTTGACTTGTCAATTGTGAAACCAGTTTTTCTGACAGAAGGACATTTTCTTAGTCAGAAAGCTGTGGAGATCATAATGTTCATTTTGCTGGAGTCATGGAACCTCCAGCAGTATTTGGATCCCTTTAGATCACACTGGATTTCCAATTTACTCCAGTGCATACTCCAAGGTGTTTAGAATCGATCACAGATCCCATTTGATAAAATGTGCAAGTGAGGTATAATACGTAACTTATTAAACTGATAGTTCAGGAATCAATTACTCATTGGTAAGAGGCTCATACAGCAAAGTAAGAACACACTTATTAGATCAGTCTCTGCAGTAGGCTGTGTGGCCCACAACGTTAAAAGAAGAAGCAGGAAATCCTGTGTCCCAGCTTTGATTCCACCATCAGCTATTTAATGGCATTGTTTATTAATATAATCATTATTTGTACAACATTGTCACTTAGAAGCTTTAAATATGAGACCACAGCTAAGGGTTCAATTTCTCAATCTCAGTAATATTTTAGAGCCACGTTGTTAGGAAGACTTAATAATGTTTGTTGAGCACTTTGAACAAATGATAGAACGTATTGAGACATAAGGAGGGTTGTTATTTAAAAAATCTTCATTATTTTTCAAAAGCAAACAATTTTGGCAAGATGATAAAAGGCAGAAAGCAAGAGGGAGTGTAGGACTGAAGACAGTATGTTCATTTTCTCCTCACCGAACAGTAAACTCTTTAAGGAACGCTATACTTTCATTCTCATTGTTCTGTCACCCAGCCTCTAGCACTCAAGATCAGTCATTTCATATCTCTATTTACACACAGTCTGTGCTCATGCTTTTCAGCACTTTATACATTTATTTAAGGATCAACTTGGAGCACTTATTCCTCTTATTGGGAAAACACATCACATTCACACATCACAGCCTGCAACTGCAAAGCTACTATAAATCATAAGATATCACTGACACCCCTCTTTCATCTTCTGAGAGATGCAATGCTCTTTTCAGGCGTTTTGCTTTCATATAATTTGCTTTGCTACTTCTTCCTTGGGATTGAAATACATGGGCTTTCATTTATTTTCTGAGCCAATGGATTTCTTTTTCCTCTTGATAGTGCACTTCCACATGATTGTTAGTTATTGGTATATGAAAGTCAATCCATGCACCTCTGGCAATCAAAAGCTATACTGCAAAGTCAGCTCCTTTGCCAAAAGGCAATGCCCAAATCAAAGCCATTAATCAGGTCTTGTTGCACTGAAATTATTGCATTACGTCTATCAGTAGTGTATTTCCTGTCCATTTTGTTAGTCTAAGTACCAGTTGGGGGATGAAAAACAAGAAAGTACAACTGAAGTCGTGACATTTGTGTGCTGTGAAGGATAGGATAAAATGTTGACTTTGCTCTCAGTGGTTTTAAGCTGAATTCGAGTAGTGTAAATTAGGTAGGCATCCAAGTGAGAGGAAAATAATTCAACCTAAAGAAAAAGACATAACACAGAAGGGACAGTGTCAGGAATGGAAGGGGGATGTCGAGAGGAGAGGCCAGTGGGAAAATGTCATAGGCAATCAGAAGTGGGACGAGAATTGGAATAGGCTACTGTAAAGCTGTAGTCAGGATGATTAAAATTAAAAAACTGAAAGTAGATGTTATTCATTCTGAGCTCTGCTGGTAATTCTGTAGCATACTTAGACTTCATCCACAAGTTGCTGCTTGTCGGCTCATTAAGTCAATCCACTTGCTTCTTTAATCACCTCTGTTGCTGATGATAAGCATGTAAATGTTTTGTGGCAATATTATGTGACAACTACTTCCCAACATTGAAAATATGATCTAGCTCTGAAGAAAATATGATTAACAAGACTCCACAGCTATTTTGAAATGTTTTTTGTTTTGTCTATGAAAAATAGAATTATAATTTAAAAAAAATATGCTAATTCCCTATGAACTTTAGAAAAAAATAAGCAACAAAGAGACTGATTGGGACACTTTGGGTAAATTAAGCTGGTGTGAATCAGTGGCTAATGTGACACAGCTGGCTATGTGGTATTCCAACAAATTTCTTTCTGTTTTCTGCTCAAAGTCACCATTAAGTCTATTGCTTGTTTCTAAAACAGTTACTAAAAACTATTTCTAATTTATCGCTTCTGGTTTCTAAAAATTGTACATTAGTTAAAGAGATGTGTTCCGTGAATCTGGTCACAGGACACTGCCTTGACTGTGCATGAAAAACATGCTGGAGATAAGCTGTTTGTCTGTCTTTTTGCCTAATAACAAAAGGTCCAATTCTGTAAATATAGTTAAGCCAACCTATACGGACAGGAATTGAGCTTGTTTTAAAAGCCACTTTCTGAAAATATTAATTTCCTATCTATAAAGGTGAAGTGGGCTCTTTTTGCATTACAAAACATTATCTTCTTCAGGGTTTGCAGGATTGTCTCCACTGCATGAACCCAATATTCACACAGGATTGTGTAATGGTAAAAGTATTTGGCTGGAACAGCCAGCTTTATGATTGACTGATGATATTCTACTGAAGATTGAAGGGAAGATAACATTTTCAAAAGAAAAATATTGCTGGCACTTGACTACCTGTTCTGTACAGCATTTATTCGCACTTGTCAACTAACCAAAATAAAACCTCTAATGCTGCCAATTTGTGACCTTCTTTGCTGTAAAATATTCTGTTACTAAATCAGCACTTCTCTGCTGCCTGTGTTTGTCTTAAACCTTTTTGTGAAACAGTATCTACCTCCTTAGAGCCATTTACGGCTCTTGCTGTGTACGCAATGAGAGTTCTGTGCAAAGATCAAGGGGACATTAGGTGTAGTTACATCCAGGTGATAGTGATGCAGGGTTTACTTTAGGGTTGCTCATTTATTAGGATACATTTTGTGTGTTCTTACTGAAGGACAACTCAGCGGTATGGAAGCCTGAACTCATTGTTCTCAACATTTAAATGCTTTTTACACTGAATAGTTAGGATGAGCTGGGTGAATGTTTTGAGGTTTTTTAAGGTAATGAGTTAAAGACACATGAAAATGCAGTTATGTTTTACCAGCTTAATACAGCCATAAATTGTAATGCCTGATTTATCCTGATGAAATAATGAGATGTTAACATTTCTCAGAATAATTTGTGATGAACAGGAAGTGTTTTTGCCTATGGCTATATTGTGCTAGGGTCTGATTATATCAGAGCTCATAAATTATAAAGTCAGAAGGGACCACTGTGATCATCTGGCTTGGCCTCTTTTATAATACAAGCCATGGGACTTCCCTGAATTAATTCCTGTTTGAACTGGAGCACAAAGTTTAGAGATGCAGACAATCTCAATTAAAATATTTTCGGTGATGAAGAGCCCACAGCAACCCTTAGTGAATTGTTTCAAGGAAAAACTATCTTTGCCCTTACATTTTTGAGCCTTATTTTTATTTTGAATTTCTCTTAATTCAGCTTTCAGCAATTAAATCTTATTATGCCTTTGTCTGCTAGACTAACTTTTATTTATCAAAATCATATTTCTGCCATAGATACTTACAATCTGTGATCATCTCAACTCTTAGCCTCTTCTTTTCTAAAATAACAGATGAAACTCTTAGAGTCTATTGTTATAAAACATGTTTTCTAATGGTTTAATCAGTCCCATGGCTCTTCTTCATAGTCTGCGTAATCTCTTACCAAGACTATGAAGATGGTAAGCATCAGGAATAGATTGTAGTCCATCATGAGTCCTACCAATGCTAAGTGTAGCAGTGACATCATCTACTCACTCTTTGACATCTTCCTTACTCTTTGTACATGCTCTTGTATCCTTTGGATCCCCTTTGGATGCAGTGTCCATTGAGAGGTTACATTCAGCAGGTTACTGACCGTCAACATTCAGAGTGTAAGTTGAAGTTTGAAATGTACTGAGTAATGTAGAAGTTCGTTCTATCTATCTATCTATCTATCTATCTATCTATCTATCTATCTATCTATCTATCTATCTATCTATCTATCTATCTCAGAGGATATTTTGGCTTCCTGATGTAGGACCAAATTATATCCAAGCTGAACAAAGCTGGACTTGAGCACAGGAAAGAGTTGCCCTCACTGCCTGACTCTCATATAAGTCTATGTGTGTGGTTGTGTGCAACACCTTAGTGCTTAGTGGAGCAAACGGATTGAGCTTCAGGTGCTCCACTCCAGAGCACAGCTGGTGAAGGGAAGCAAGGAGAAAAAGTGGTGGGTGGCCCCACCCACAGCAGAACTTACTCCCCATCTCTCCACAGTGCTGTGAAGCTGGGCCAGGGGTAGGGATGTCCTCTGGCACCCTCTCCCTGAGCATCACCAGTCCCAGAAGATTGTATGTAAAGAGCACATGGAGAGGCAAAGGGGTGCCTGGAGGCAGATTTCTCCAAATCCGCATGACAGCGAGAGCATGGGATTGTTCAGTTTTTTAAGCAGGGGTAGAGAGAGAGTCAAGACAATTCAGTAGCCTGGCAGTATTTCTTCAGCCTTCCATGCTGTCTTCTCTGACCAGTGCCTCCTCAAAGTCACTTCACACTTCATTTTGGAGAATGAGTAAGCATCCTCACATCACTTTAGACAATGTCATCAGTAAT
This sequence comes from Scytalopus superciliaris, assembly GCA_013400415.1. Classification (NCBI taxonomy): domain Eukaryota; kingdom Metazoa; phylum Chordata; class Aves; order Passeriformes; family Rhinocryptidae; genus Scytalopus; species Scytalopus superciliaris. The sequence continues at coordinate 10,854 of VXBX01004970.1, forward strand.
TTGTGAGCTGCACAGGCACCTATGTAAACCAGCCACTCACCCAAGAGATCAGTGAAGCTTGTGCTAAACCTTGTTCCTGTGTATAGTCACTGTTGTTGCATGAAATATTTAGATAAAAGCTGGTGTAGGTATTGCTGCTGATACTTGCATTGTGTTTACTGGGGCAGCACGGATAGGTCTTCAGTTCACAGATATTACTGATATCAGCCAGCAGTACAGAGTAAAGATGGACATATACAGTAGACTAAACTGTGATAATGTCCCCACAGGGACTATATTTATATTAATGTCCTATTTACTGTGTTTATTTGAGATGCCAAAATTAATTGCAAATACCACAGCCAATTTATGCGCTTAGTATTCTGTTACGCACCCTTGAAGTCTGAAATTCATTAACATCATACATATTTTAAGACACTCATCTCTCCCTTTCTCTTTTCTTAACTGTGTGTAGGATCTAAGATATTTTCCTTAGGGCTTGGAGATGTGTTGCTCCATACTGTGCTGCACTACAGGGTCTTGGATATACCCCGTAGGAGAATAATGACTGTTTATCTTCTGATAGTGCCAAAAGGCTGTCTCGCAGTCAGCCCTTCCAGTGGCTGTAATTTCTTTATGCAGTTCTGATCATATCTCAGTGGAGGTGGATTTTACTCTTCTTCATAGCAATGCCAATGACCCCGTGTTGTAATAATGTCTCAGACACATTCTTGCTCACTGCTGTATTATATCAGTAAGAATTTACTTCTTCTATGCCCTAAATTTTTTCAAGATCACAGTTTTGTCCTGGCGAGATCCCCCATTACTACAAACTTGCCTGTTTAGAAGGCAATTAGGTTTTCTGTGGTAGTGAGGTCTCAGCTTTTCATAAGCACAGTTCTTCCTTATTCTCTTGCCACCACTAGTGACAGTGATGCTGGGGCTATGGATGTAGAAATATGCAGACAACTCTGTTTGCAGCCTCGTGACACTGTTCAGGCATCTTTACTGTATTTCTTTATTCAGGGAGGTGTATTACTTTATTCAGGAATGGTTGCAGAGATAGAGTCTCATACTCTGTTCAGGTCATTGCAACCACCCAAGCTAACACAATCCAGGGTTAAGTTACTGTCTCTCAGTTGGGAAACAGTCTCAATTCACAACATGCAATTCAAACCCAAAGTAATATGGGCTAAATTTACACTCAGCTGTGACAGTGCTTTAACTTCACATTTGTGAGAGATGTACAAGTACTTACTGTGTAAGTTTCTTCTAGCTCAAAATTGTAACTTCTTGTGTGCATTTCTCAGAAGGTCCATGCCTACTATGCTCCAAGGCCTGCTAGGCATGCTGTAGTATTTCACAGCCTCTTTTGCTGTTTGGACCACATTTCCCCACATGTCCCACATCTGCTCACCAGGTTCCTGGATATCCTTGATGTAGTTTGGCCAGTCTGCTGTGCCTCTGGCTCTCCAGACACAGAGTTCTCTTCCAAAATGGCTCTGAGTTATTCTCAAGAGTTTCTATTTTCAGTCATGCAGCTGCCCTTATATACACTATCTTTTGTACCCAATTCATCTTGATAGCTCCAATATTTTTGAGAGGCAAGCAAAATTTTTCCCTGATGTCTGGCTACCCTATCAGAAAGCTAGACACAAGCAATTGTACAGCTTTGTCTTGTGAAGTTTGTTTTCAGATATTTTCCAAATCCCTGCCTTGAAACCATCTGTATGAGAATAAAAAAAGGGGAAACTATCCACTTCATGCATACATTGGGCAGAGGATCACTTTTTCTTTTTTTTTAATCTCTGGTTAAAAATGGTATGTGGCTGGATTTTCTATTTGTCAGAGTACTTGTTAATTTTCACTGTTATCATGCTGCAGGACTGCTATGGCTAAAAATTCTTTATATACAAGAGTAGAATTGTTTTGCAGGGTCAGAAGCTTTTGTTAAAAGTTGTTTATGACTTTCTGCTTTCAAACATACACATGCATCTGTACTGCCAGACACTCTTCCCAGTGCATGTTTTAACCCTGTTGGTAAGGGTGACCTTGAAGTTAAAGCTATGGAATATTTCTGTCTTCAGTGCAAAGCCTCAGTTCTATTTCAATTGCATCATATTATGTACTTACCTATTTGTTACAGTCATTACATTTAAAGGTATGAGATATGTTTCCTGATAGTTGTGATGGCAGCACTATGCTGAAATTTTCTTCCTATAGCATCCTTCTTCAGTAGCTGCAACAAGGGCTTCCCACGCATTCAAGATTCTTGGAAGAAATACCAATAAATATTTCTATAATCTAATAAGAAAAAGGGTACCAAAAACTATGGAAAAGCTTAAAGATAAGTAATTAAAATACATGTAAATACGATGCTGAGAATATAAAATGAGAATGTAATGGAAAAAATGAGACAGTAGTCATCCCTCCTCTCTTCTTCATCTCCTCCTGTCCGCCAGCACTCCCTGGGAGTCAGGCCTCGTTAGCATCATCTCCATGTTGAGCCCAGCAGTGATCCCTCAGCTCCCAGTGAGCCACATCAGCAGGCTGGCATGGCACAGATCACTGCTGTGCAAATGAGCTAGACAGGGTCTGGCAGCAGGATGGCGTAAGGCAGAACTCGTTTGTTCAGGCACATTTCTGCCGCTTATCAAACCACGCCAGCTCAGGCAGAAGTTTCTTCATCAGTACTGTAGACACATCCTAGGCTCCTGGACATTATTTGATGCATGAGGTTGAACAATGCTCTTGTGGGACTCTCTGTGCATTCAGACTTCAGTGAGACTCTGTGTTCTTGCTATTTCTCACAGATAATACAGAAGGAAGCTACTACACCATGCAGGTTTTAAACCAAGGCAGTATCAAGCCCACAAAAAAGCCCACTGGACAGGAGTTTGTTTTGTGGCATAACTGGCATACAGGTGAATCAGCCTGGAAACTGCTTAACATAAGACAAATTAGGTGACTGTAAAAAGAATGTGACATCATTTTATGCAAATAATAACCCAATGCTTAGAATATGACTGGTATTTCATTACAAAATGATACAAACATTTAACTGATAGTTTCATCCAAATTGTACCAAAGACTGGCCATAGACAGCTGTAAGCCAAGCACTGGGTCTCAGAGTTGCTGTCCAAGTCTATCCCACTTTCTACTCCTGCTTTATTTGTAAGACAGAAAACAGTGACTTTCCTGGGGTGGAAATAAGGTGCAAGGTTTTCAACATTGCTTGCTGATGGGCATTGAGAGCTTTCCTAACTGGCATGATTAACTAAGCTTACCTCTAAACTGGTGACCCTGGAAACCATTTGTAGGTCCTGAAATTAGGCGAGCAACATATCTGCATAGGAACTCCATATTAAGTTGGGCTCTCAGTACATATGACTTTCCCCCTAAGATGCACTGTATCACCATTTCCATTAAGAAGAAACTTCAGCACCCTGTCCAGAAGAGAGCTGCCTTGTGTCTCAACCAAATCCCATTTAGATCTGAGGAATGAAAACCCTAGGGCACACCAAACACACCCCACTAGTACGTCTAACTGCAGTCTGAAGAGCTGAATAGTTCCTTTTTCCTTGTAAAAATTTCCCAGTGAAGATGAGGAGTAACCTAGATTGTATTAGGTAGAGTGGAGAGCCTGAGAACAGGTTGCGGGCTGCAGGCAGCACGTGTGGATTGGATCGCATGGTTAGCTATGTGGTGGAGGCATTGAACAGAGAGGACAACAGACAGGGCTGATATACAATAGGCAAGGTTGTGTTTTTAAGCGCCTCAGTAGTCAAGAAGGGAAGGTGTCATGGGAGCTGAGAGGGTGTTGGCGAGGGGAACAGCGCAGAGGCCAAGAGCCACAATTCTGAAGGGCTGTTGGCAAAGTACTCTTTCAAACACTTGCACTTTGTCTTCACTGAGTGGCTGGTGTGTGCCTGGGGCTGGGGCTCTGGCTCACTGGTCGCACAGGCTCAGGGCGCAGCTGGGCTGAACCCCAACCGGGTGCTTGCCTTCCCTCCATGCAGCTGCAATGCTGGCCCTGCTGACCATCAGCACACCGGGCAGGCCGCAAAAAACTCTTCCAGCACAAAGGCTGGAAGTCATATCTCTGTATTGTCCTTAGCTGGGTGGGCAAGAGGAGGGGAGCTTACCTGGAGAAAAGTTAAAATCATTTTTCCCAAGTCGTAATAAGATCAGACTCTTTATGGAGTGTGTGAGCCTTTGTGTGTCACTTTGCCAGCTCTGAAGAAGGGTTGGTAGCATTGCACATTTTACACCTCAGCCGTTCGTCTCATAAGAATCAAGAGTTCTGGTTGTTCTGTCTTGCACTGCTTTGAGGATCTCACTTCTGTCATGAAGCCCCTCTTACCTCAGTTTTTAACTTCTTCTCTGACATGCCTGATGTCAGGAACAAAAGCCTAAAATCAAGTGTGATAAAAGCATGCTCTAAGTACCGTCCTCTGAAAAGTCAAATGAGCTCCCTCCTCATAAGAAATAAGGTTATTAGTCCAGCCCAGTTATTCAGCAAGATGCTACCGAAATCTTACTTTTCAAAATAAAAATGCAATGTGCTCCTTTCAGGAATATAAAAGGAAAAACCCCTCTCCCGAGAGAATCAGAAGGGTTTTTCCAAACTAGAGGAACAAACCTGTCCCCTACAACACTCACTCAACTACTTTCAGTCTAGCTGATACTTTAGAACTCAAAATCTGAACATCTTTATTTAAGTCTTCTGAGTATGGATCTGTTAGGAAAGGAGAAAAGACATGAGAAGGACGTTCTGTGTACATGTGGAAAAATGAGCTAGAAGAAAATGGGGTACATGTGCTGAAGAGAAATTAAACGTGTTTCAGTAGGAGGTTGTATTCCCACATAAATTGGGTCTGGCATAGAGCCTGTAAAGCAGGGTTTGAGCCTGCATGACAAACACATATTGGGAAAATCTTCATGTATCCACATATATGGTTAGGTTTTTGAAGTGCTGGTGCAATGTGTGTGAATAGGAGAGAAGGAGAGCACATGCAACTGAAAGAGTCAGTTTCTATGGCTCTACCAGCAGAGAGTGAATACATAATTTGCAGCGTGGGAAGAAGCTATCATAGAACTCTCTGATGTTGAAAGTATGATGAAACTCTCTGGTTAAGAGATTAATACAAAGAGAGTACATGCAGAGTCAGAGTGAGGAACACAGGAAGGAGAAGGAGCTATAGAAGTGATGCAGAGCAACAGAGAGGGACAGTACAAAAAAGGCAGAGGACAAAAGTAGGGGAAACCAACTATTGCACACTGTAGGAGGAAAAACGGCAAAATACAAGAAGATAGGAAAGTTAAAAGGAAAGAAACAATATGAAGAGATTGAAGAAATACAAAGAACATAAAACCAATTTTTAAAATGGTTTTTGGTAAATTGGAAGTTTTCTAGGGTAAGAACGTTTTGCTTGGGGTTTATTTCTCTTTTGGTGTAAAATGCACTACAGAGGGAGTCAGTTGCAGCTGCTTGCTGCATCTCATGATTTCAGTTTGGGGGTTTTGTTTGTTTGGGGGATTTTTTTGGTTGGTTGGGGTTTTTTTTCCCTCTTTTTTTTTTTTTTCTCAGCTATTTCTTGAGCAGTCAATTCAGTTGCAGATAAAGATGCTAAGAATATCTTCCCTCCTGGGCTTGCCTGAGATAGTTCCATACTATTTAGTAGGGATTTTCAAGTACAGGTAGGATGTAAACATAAAGGGTGCAGTGAAGGGGAGCACAAGCCAGAAAAGGGGAATAAAGAGCCAGGCAGAAGAAGGATGTGGAGGTGAACAAAACAAAGCAAGAGCAGTCAGGAGAGAGGCTGCAAAAAGTGGGACAAAAGAAAACCAGAATACAGAATAAAACTGAGTAAGAATTGAAAAGAAGAAAATTAGTACGACAATGAAAATGTAACAAAATTTGTACAAGAAATCTAGAAGTGTGGGAAGAAACTAAGGTAAATAGTACACCAAAATTGTACTTTTCTACAGAGAAAAGTAGAAAAAATGAGAAGAAGAAAAGCAGATTAATAAGCCAGTGTGTAATTTTTTTAAAGAGTAAAAACTGACTGAGGTCAGAGTCTGTTTTTTTATAAGTATTGTTAGGGAAGAGATGCACTGTATTTTTATGTAAAGCCTGAGAGGCTGGAAACAAATGTTTATACAGGCACTCCTGTTGGAAGACATATTTTTGTTTTCCTTATGCCTTTTATTAACACACAGTTAGGTCTCTGTAGCTAATTAGGCTGCTGCATTACTGATATGTTATGTAGAGTATATTGACATTGAGGGAGAGTGGACAAGAGGCACAATAGGTTCAGTGATGTGTATATAAACATTTCTAGCTACACCCTCCCAGGAAAAAGTTCCAGCTCTCTCCATGCAGAAAACAAGTCAAGACCTTTGAGAAAGTAAGCAATAGAGATAGGTCTAAGCTGCCAGAGTTTTTATTCCTGTCCAACAGGACAGAAAGGAATGCTATGAAAATTAGAAATTTGTCTTAGTTTTTTGAATGCCACTTCTATGCTTACACACCTCTATTTATTTTACCACAGTTGTTCAGGTATTTTGGCTTTTTTGCATCAATTTCTAACCAGAATCGTGCCCAGCTATTCTATATACTTTTTACCCCAGTTTTGAAACATTATCTGCATTAATATGCATGCAGTCATTGATTTTGCTTATGTATATAAGTGCTCACTATTGTTACTAAGGCCTTCTACATGCTTTAATTCACAGAACAGACTGTTCTTCTGGTGTGAAACCATACTTTTTGTTGGTTAAACACTAGCAGCTGCATGGACTTTAAATACATTTTAACAGGGACCACAAAACTGCCCTTTTGTTTTACATTTTCTTGTACTTAGATTGTGCCCTCATTCCTTGTATCTCCTATTTACGGTATTTAATGTAGATAGTTTAAAATGCTTATAAAGGAGGCAGGGAACAGTTTAACCTCTGACAAGGGCAGCATTTTTAAATTCAACTGTAAGCACTTAGTTAAGAAAAATCTGTTTCCACTTTCCTGATGGATCCCTTTAAACAAAATGCAGGTTGACTACATACAGCAAAGCCATGATTTCAGCCTTGCCAGCAAAGGCCAAATCCTGCAGATCCCTACTCAAATGATCAGCCCTTCAAACTGTGAGCTTTTTCAAGTGAGAGGAATACTCTTGTGATTTTAGGATTTGCAGAATTTGGCCTCCAGCTAACCACTTGGCAAAACTTGTGCCTCTACAATATTTGTAGTCTCAAGTAAAAACCTCGTAAGTGGTTTTTGATTCCTTTACAGTATTAAATTCCTTTAGAAAAAAAACCTGCCAGGTGATGAACTTCCCTGGGATTCAGAATGTTTGCTAAAATGATAACAAAATAAGGCCCTAAAAGCTGTGTCATGGAACTTAGAAAACCAAAGTTTTACAACAGCGTAACCGAGGGACTTATGAATTCATCTCACTTCCTCTATGGATTTGCATGAATGTAAACAAGAAAAAGAATTTGGCTTGGAAAACCAAAGTGAAGGATAACCTAGTCACCTTAAATGGGCCAAATTTTGTAGCCTTACCAGAGCAAAATTCCCAGTGTTGTCATTTGACATCAAAAGAGCGTTGCCTGACTCAGAGCTGTAGCTCTGTAACGGGAGACCTTACTGGAGCTCGTGTTTTTATTCCCCTCCATAAATATTTTCAGAAGTGAAGCAGAAGTTTCCCTTGCTTCTGCTGAAAGGAGAGGGGGATTCGTCTTTTCCACCCTCTTTGATAAGGAGCACTGCACCACACCACTGCCTCTTCTTGCCTGTTGCAACAAGAATGTCTCCTGCTGCTTCAGAAGATATTTGAGGGCGATACGTGCTGATCTCTGCAGGGATCCTCCTGCAGCAGTAGTGTCACTTCATATGGCTCCAGTGCACTGCAAGCCAACACAGTATGGAATGGTATTCAGAATCCTACTAGGAAGGAGAAAATAAAATCCACAGAGCAGGCATTCCTCATGCAAGGTTCACGGCAGAAAAAAAATAAACCAGAGCTACTGTAGGCTGACAGCAGAACTACAACTGTTCACAACTCCAAGGCATCTCTATCCGATTATCCCAAAGGATTTGGCAAATGCCCAAAAGGAATGATATGGTTGTCTACTTTTGTGGGAAGAAACAAACTGCATAAAGTTAATTTCTTTCAATGACCAACATCTGTGATTTTTTACTGGATTTACAAATGAAACTAGTTCCAAAAGGCTGGGAGTTACAATGGTCCTGAAGCCCTGCCATCTGAATGGTACATATTATTTTTCATATTATTATTCACTATTATTACATATTATTATTCACTAAATCAGGCTACTGATTTTACATGAGTCAAATTAGACATCTTAATAGAGAGCACTTTATGATTTAAAAATCCTATAAAATGACCCCAAAATAGCTGCTCCATGTTTCATAATACCATAATTTTGCAGCCTGCTATCTCTGGTGCTCCAGCTCTCTTGCACTGTTCCCTTCATAGAATCTATCCCAGATGCAACACTAAATACCACTTTACCCAAGACCTGTGCTTGTTCCACCTCTGAAGAGGAAAGGAAACCTTTGTCTGGAAATACGTATTTTTGGTTGTTTGGTTCTTAACATGTTCCAGGCTGTTTCACATTAGTCTCAGAGGCCTAGATGGCATACAGAGCAGAAGGCAGGTGAGACAGTTGATGATAAATGAAATTTATCTCATGAACATCAGCAACTCATTTGTGTACATGTGTGTTTTCCCCGTTGCTGAGTTAATTATTCTTAGTAATAATACTGAGTCAGACACCTGACTATATCATTGCAGACAAACCCATGTTATTAATGCATTTTCACTAAAGTAATCCTTGCCACAGGCAAGATTTTAACCTTCTAAGGGGTTGTAAGCTGCTCATGCACGTAGTTGCTCTTCCCAAAGAACAGACTGTGAACAAACTTAGACTCGTAGTCCCAGTTCATGCCTTGTTCTCCCTCCTCTGTGGGGAGGAGTAGGAGACAGAGCCACCACCAGTGTAAAGTCCTTGAAGATTATTTGATACACATGAAATTTTATGCAAAGAACATGTAAGAAAAATAATCCTGGGTTGGAGAAGACTTCTTTCTTAAAGTAACTGCAATTTCTTTATTAGGTACAGGAAGAAAGAAAAACGCCAGCTCTTACTCATGATGGAGATAATCCCAGCTGTCACGCAGCAGCCCAGGAGAGCTGAGTCCTGTTTGCTCCAGACACATCTTGTGTCTGCTGGCATTTTGATTTGAAGGACCTTACCACCCAAAACCTTGTATCTCTCTCCTTTTCCCTTTCCCTCCAGCAGGGAAAAGCCCAGCCTGGTAACACCGGGGCTGGTGCTGCAGCTGCTGCTGGAACACAACTCAGCTGCCCCAGTGCTGAGCACTTGTGGCTTAAAGCAGAGTTATGGGCAGCAAGGTTAAAGAACACACTCGTACTCAACAGAGCTGTTCCCTGCATGCCCTGGAATTAGAGCTGCTTACTTTTCTGACCAAAAGCCTGGTTTTACTATTGGTAGCATTGCAGAGCCAAGGAACTCTGGGAGGGCGAGCTGGCTTCGATTCTGTTTCGTACATCATCAACCAAATTGTCAGCTAATTTCCTTTGTGGAATCTTTATTACCAGCAATGACCTATGAGGCACAATGAATATTTTTTAATTTCAAATCTCATGTGGAAGTTTCAGGTTGGCAGCTGGAAAAAAGATTTCTGACCTGTAAAATCAGCAAATATGGTATGAAAGTAATTGAAAACGAAAAACAAGGATCTTCATTTTGGACGTGTTAAAGAATAACTGAATTACAAAGACATTTTTTAAAAATGTCTTTTGGGAGGGTTTAATGCATGTGTTGTTTTTCTTTTTTTTTTAGATTTTGTGTTTTTTATTGTCAGCTGTTCTTTAATGCTCTGTTAAGTCCCTTCGTTTCAAATCATGTTGAAACATATAGTTCTGTTAACCCTAAAACTGCACTGGCATCCTACAGGTGTCAAAAACAATGAAACTGTCTTAAAAATCTTAAGTTGCAGAAAAAAGAAGATGGAATTCTTAAACTTCTAATCTTTTATCAAAATCGTGGGTTTGTATTTTCAGATGTTACAAATGTGAGGGGTAGAAATGCCCGCAAAGAAAAAGCAGCTTAAAACGGTCATGGGTTCATTCACGTCCAAGAATGGCAGTTATAAAGGAAGAAGCAAATATTGAAACTCAAGATAAAATCTTGAGACTTTTCAAAACTGAGCACCGCCATCCCCCCAAACCAAAAGCAGCTCTTATTCTGGAAATCAGATTGTAGATCCACACTAATAAGGTAGAACAAAAATACAGCACAGTGGTGTCATTTCTTTAAAGAAAAAACAGCTTTAGAAATATCCTGAAAGCAAAGCCACTTAAAGCTCAGCGGCTGGTATGAAAAAAAACTGGAAGACCTGGAAGTGCAGCCCTTAGCCAATTTTGTCCTCATCTCTCTTTGCCCAGCAAATGTCCTTTTTGAGCCGAAGACAGTTAAAACCAACTATCTCCTTGTGGTTTGTTGAGGTCAACAGGAGTACTAAATGTGAAAGGACTGAAGCACTTAGTCCTTGTCTAGTTAGCCATTATAGCAAGACCTGTTGACCCTACAGTTCCTTACCCTACAATGGTATTTTAGGAAGCCCACAAAACAGTTTAAATTATTCTGAAATGAAGAAAATCATAAAGAAGAAAAGCATGCAACTGGAAACTATCAGTCCTAGTGGAGAGTGGACTAAATAAAACTTTTGCAGGGAAAGTTTACAATTATGTTGTCAAAAAAAAAAAAGAGGGAGGGGG
>VXBX01004970.1:21719-79262 GCA_013400415.1 Scytalopus superciliaris
GGGGAATACATTTGCACAGTTTGTAACCTAAAGAACAAAACTCCATCCAGTGGCAGGAAATGTAGTGCAATTACAACTGGGCAGGAGGAGTAAACAGGGTTGAATTCACCTTCTATTAGAAAGCTCATTGTAGCTCTAATTCTACAGAAACCACAGCCACTTGACACAGTAACCAGCCCACAGGTGGAGATCCGAGTGCAACTTCAGAAAGAACAAGGAAAATGGAGATCATACGAATGACCTCTCTACCCCTGCAAAAAGAAGCACTCAAATAAGTCATTGGTGTAGTGAGGAGTAGGTGTTCACTCCAAGAATACATGAAAAATGTATAGATCTACAGGGTATAAGGTTTTCCTGACTGTAACACTTCTCCAAGGTGTAAAATACGTTTTAAAGAACTACTTATCCTATTGCTAAAAAATGAGCTACTTTTGGTGATACAGAAGCTCATTTTATCTAAGGTTTGGCTGAAATCCAAATACATCGTTCTTTGTGAACTTCTGTGTTTTTATCAGCTTTGCAAAACGCTAAGAAGATCAAGTCAAGATAGAAGACTGATGAAACAGAGGGAGCTTTTTACTCTCCCTAAAGGCGGTGAACTCACAAAAAGTTAGTAAAACTAATGTGAGTGGAAGCAGTTTGCATGAAGGTATTGTCAGCAACTTTGCCCAAAACATGAAGTAAATTTTTTCTGAGGCTCAAAATGCCTGTTACATTTCTGAGAATGGTTTTATTCCTTTACTGTCCCGTTTGCTCCACTTACTTTTGGCTGGAATGTACAGAATGGCTGACTTGTGTGCTGAGTGCAGTCTTAAGCCAAACCAGTCATAACCTTTTTCAACAGCTGTTCCCTTAAGTTTTCCATTCCAGATCTTCATACTCATAAGAACCCGGAAAACTTAAAATTGCTGTGTGTTCTTTCAGACTGAGCTCCTGAAAATTATCTCAGGGAAAAGAAAATTAACATACTGTGTTAATTTCATTTCAGAATATACAACTTGCATAAAAAAGGTGAGCAGAAAAAAAGCCACAAAACCAGCCCACATTTGAAAACCTTTGAATTTGTGATGCCTTTATCACGTACTCTACCTTTCACTTGATGAGAACTGTCTGTCTCCTGAAATAGTGGACATTTTCTTTGCAATTACTGTTAGGCAAGAAAGGTGCATTTCATTTCCTCCAAGAACAGAATTACTTTTATTTCTCGGTTTTCATTTTGAAATTGAAAGAAAAACAACTTAAAGTCTGAGAGAAAAGTGGAATGGCTTTGTGTACATACATAGATATAACAAAATCCCCAAAACAAATACTAACATATATCTAAAGTAAATAAACATAATCTATAATGATAGATGGTGCAGTTATTTGGTACTTACCTGCATTTTCATATACATTTTGTTGGAGAGAAAATAGGAAGCCCTACACCAAGAGATGTTGCAGACCTGCAACAGGATGCCCACAACACCCCTCTCCAGAAGCAGCTGAATACACAGAAATTCCAGGCTTGATCCCTCATAATCACATCAGGTGTTATCATGAGTTTGCAAATCACCAACATACAAAATCTTAGTTTTAATCAAACATCTAGCTATAGACTGCATTAGCAAATGACTCAAATTTTGATTAAAGAGTCCAGGCTTAATCTGCCGGTTCAAACCTACATTTTCTGTGACAGCTGCCAACCTGCCCAAGGGCAGTAAGGGGCACTCCAACAGGCAGTAGAAGAGCCCCTTGCTCTGCATCCCTATCAAGCAAGCCCATTTTGTCATTTGGAATAATGCATTGTATGGTATTTTCTACCTTGTTTGGTATGTAAAGTTGGAATTTATTGCCAGGCTTCCTGGCAGCAAGCTGTGCAGGTTGCAGGCGGAGGCTGATGGAGGTGAGTGAATTAATGTGGTGGCTGTTTGGAATGTCGTCCAGCTGCCAGGGAGAATTATGTTTGTTTGCCTTTGGCACAAGTGTGAAAGGAACAGCCACAGATTTCAGAAGTGTGAGTCTACATTTTTATATCTCACACCAATGAATACATTTTTTTGTATCCTATACATTTGGGGAAATAGAATTTATTTGTAGATTTTATTTACCACTTGTGTGGTAGAGAGGGAATGTTTCCTCAGAGACCAAACTGGTATTTAGAAAAGAAGGTGAAAAAAGAAAAAAAGAAAAAAAGAAAGAAAAAAAAAAAAAAAAGGAAAAACCCTGACTAAGCCAAAACAGTGTCAGTAAAAGTTAAGTGTCAGTAAAAGTTACTCTAATTTCACTATTTTTGCAACTATATCTAAAGTCAGATCATAGGAAGGGGAATTTCAGCAAGATTTGTAAAGTTCTTCATGTAATATTTCTCTGGTGGTGGAGAAATGTCACTGAAAGACGTAACTTTGTATTTGTTTCCTGATGGAAATTTATTTCTTCAAGCCAAGTCTTTTCTTTACCTATAACCTGTCAGTTATCCTTAACCCAGCCTCCTGTGCTATCAACAGAGGATGATAATGCTATTTGTAATGTGCTCTGATGTGAAAAGTACTATAGAAGATTGAATTGTTGTTGCTGATAGGACCAGAAATTTCCCCAACTAGATCTGTCAATAGCTGACACTAAAAAAACAAGGTACAAAGTGCATTTGAAGCCTGTCAGACACCAATGCTTTTTTGTTTTCCCTAGCAAACTATTCCTTAGATAACTGACTTGACCTAGTGTTGTTTAGAAAGATCAAGCACACAGTGTCTCAGAAAGAAAGAAGAGGATGGGAAAGAATAGTATTAGTTACTTTATACTGTGTAAAGCCTAATGATCCCTTGCCCCATTATATTAAGCAAATAAAATTGTCACTTATACATCTTCTGTTAATAGTATAGAAAGGAAAAAGCTGTCTGGTTTTGGTTCAGTAATGAACCAAAAATAGTAATTTGCAACATTATATACTATTAATAATCTTTTGCAAAAACTCACACTCCATGACAGGTTTCAAAAAAGGAAATAATGAATATTTAAACCTAACATCTTAGTTTCTGTGTACAGGCATGCAACTTACACATATGATCAGAAAAACTGTAATTTCAAAAAAGCTTTGCAATTGAATTTAAATGATTCAAAATTTATTGTTTATATGTTAATTGATTGCTGTTAAGGCTGCAATATAATATAACATAATTCAATGACTATTTGAGAAGAAGCAAATATACTGAACAGTAATGAGAAAATAATTTGTTGAATGAATATCCCTCAAACCCTTGTTTCATTCTAACCATTAAAAAAAAAAAATAGTTGGCAACCTTTATCAGAGCCCGTCAAGGAAGCAAAGATGTTTTAAGTGGCATGCCCAGCAGAAGAAAGAAAAATAGATGTGAGTTTGCAAACAGAATTGTTTTCTGGTAGGATGAAGATGTGAGATACCACTTTGGAGATGGGATTAGGAATGAAGAGGAAGAGACAAGAACAAGGAAGAAGGAAAAGGGGGGGGTGGGGGGTGCAACGAGAATAAAAAGAACAATAGAAAATAGAGAGTGGAGCGTAAAGAAGAGGAATGAAAATAAGAGTCAATGGAGACAGAGAAACAGTGTATTAAGCCAAGGGATGGGGGTGAAGAAAGAGAGAACTAAATAAAATAATGGCAGAGTGAAAAAGCTAAAAAGGGAGGAAAAGAATTCCAGTGAATGCTAAACTGGCAAGAATGGCAAGTCCCTCTTGGATCAATCCGTGTTTCCCAGTTTCCCACATGCAATCCCTCTGAGTCACCCTGTGGTAATGGCTGTGCAGCCTTGATGCCAAGATAACTATTTGGAGCTGTAGTCCAGAGTCAGAGGGAGCAGGAAAAGATGGCAGAATGAGTCTTGTGGCAGGGAAACCTTACTTCTCCCCACGCCAAGGGCTCCTGCCAACAGACCCAGCTGCAGCCAGCTAAGACTGGAGTCACTTGGTACTTGCTCTCGGAGCAGGGTGAGTGACCCAAGAGCTGCAGGGGTGCCGCCGGCAGCCAGACCACTAAGGCTTCCAATGTGCTTTGGAATCGAGTGCCTGAGGAACAGAGGGTACAAGGACAGTTGGCAAACAGAGCAGCGGGAGAAATAAGGCAAAGAATGCCAGAACAGGGCAAAAGAGGGAAGGGAGTAAAGGAGAAAAGCATTTAATGGTCACGGCCTCTTTAAAGGAAGAAATTACTTGTACTACATAAGTAAGTGATCCCTACGCAAACTGAAGGTAGGAGAGGTACAGCAAGGAGCTTGTTGCTGATCTCCTGAGCTGAGTGATGTACATGTAAGCACAAGATTGACATATTTCTGTCTCAAATCCAGCCACTATTGAACGTGGAAATACTTCTGCTAGGGCAGTTCAGTGGCCTATATACGTATCAGTTCCTTTCTGGTCAGCTTTGACCTTTTCCAGAAGGCAAGCTCGGCTTTATCTTCTTTCTTTATTTTGCCAACATGGCTGTATTTGTCAGCAATTAGTTGAGTCAGTAGAGCTCTGGGAAGAGACTTCCAGTTGACATGCACTCCCTCTACTGGTTGGCATTTGTCTCCACAAGCAAGATCAAAGCAAAGACAAATTTAGGTCCTCTGGCTTTTCTTAAAAGAGTCTTAAAACACTCTGCTTACTGTATTTTGATACGGCTGTGAGATCCCTGCTGCTCAATATCTTAGTGGACCAATAGGACATGAAGGTCGATGCACTTCTGCCTTTCAGACAAAAGATTTTACAGTTCATGCAGTCCACTCACAGGTTTGTTAAAAGAGTATTTCTACTGTTCTACTGATATGATTGTGCACTAATGCCACTGTTTTCCTCCCCACAAGGACAGGTCAGTCATACTCCCTCACACAGCCATTCCCAGCCCTAGAACAGAGGGCAACCAAAGTTTCATTTTAGGGAGATCTATACATGATCAGCTGGGCATCATTGCAGAAAGTCTTGCTGGTTCACCTTATCTGAATGCACAGATAGTGGGGCAATACAATGCTAAAATATATCCTTGGTGAAACAGCTCAATATGAGAATTTCTGTGGAAAGAATTCATTCCTCCCTTTGACTGAGGCCTGTTACAGCACAGTCATGTGAGCAAGTCCCCACAGCTGGTAACAGGGTGAGTCAGTTCACAGAGCCAAAACATGCTGCATTAAGAGCTGGATGGGCACTGGTGTGACCACCAGCCACAAGAGCTCCAGGTATCAGCAGCATGCACAGCAGTTTGGCTTAATGAATTAAACTCCATAGCAATCGACTCTTGATTTCTAGTCCTGCCTCTAACACAGAGTCCTAGTCAAAATCTAGTTATGATCTTTCTGATTTGCTTCCACATCTACAAAATAGGAATAATCCATACTTATAATACTTACCAGGCACTCTGAAGCAGATCTTCAGCATTTACACTTCATATCATCTGTTAAGCTGCCTCTGCTTGACTAGGTCATGCCTCTTTGGTGCTACCACATAAATGTTAAAACTTAACCATCATCTGGTCTTCAAAAAGAGCAGCTCCAATTCCCTGCCTTTTTTTTTTATTATTATTATTTTTTTTAAATAACCCTTTGAAATACTGTTTTAATAAAAAAGAACAGAAGAAAAGTCTACTTGGCCAATTCTTATGTCAAGATCTAGGACAGATTGCTGGATAGTATTTAACATTCAGAGTGGAATTATTACTTTGGCCCTTAGGCAAAATATACCAGAAACTTGTCTAGGGTTATGCCAACAACAAATGATGAAGTAAGCAAACATTTTTCATTTTAAATATAGTCCTTGAATTTTTTGAAACATGGAAACTAAATTTGGACAATTTTCTTGGAAACAAACTCAGATAAAATTTAGATTTTTTTCCCCCCTATTCATCAGTTTTCCAACTACTCAAATTTAAAATAAGCAGTATCAGTCAATTCCTATTTCCTCTCCTAAAATTTTTTCTTTACTGGTTTTTAACTGTTTCCTACTGTTTTCACAGTTCAGTGCTTGCAGACAGTAAAGCAGCTGAACAAAATAGCCATCTGCTAATATTTCCAAGTCTCTTTCAACCCACAGGCAAAACTATATTCCATTTGTCCATAAGAATTTCACTGAAGTTTTTTGGGGTTTCTTTTGGGGTTTTGTTGTATGAAATCAATATTCAAATGTATATTCAGTTAAATTAAATTATCAGCTAATGTTTGCTAGAGCTTATATTTAACCTTGTTAGAAACTCCGTAAAAGTTAATTTTTATAGTATAATCCAAATGGAAATGTAATTTGTGTGAGAATTCCTTTACTGTCATTGTCTACCACGTTATTACAGGAGAAATCAGCACATTGGTAAGACAGTATTTGTAGGACACAAAATGCTCAAGGTACATAAATCAATTTGCTGATTATATGATACAGATTCATCTCAAATTCAGATGAATCTCAAAATCTTTTTATCAATACTTTTTTCAAAGGAGTAGTGCTTCCAGTTGAGGCCAAGACAAAAAAGCAGAGCTGATGGTGTTTGTAGTCATTCAGCGTTTCTTTTCTGACCAGACACCACTCATCAAACTGAACAATTTACTCTCTTGGATACCCAATTCCTTATAAGCCCAAAGAAAAGCTGATACCTCAGAAACATACATCTAGGACACAGTCTTTGTTGCTACAACACACAAACAACTCCAGTGACAGGGAACTCCTGTGGCACATTATAAAAGCCTGAGATTTAAAACCATCATATCACTGGTCCCCAAACTCTGCTTCGTGACTGCTGCCTGCTGAGTAGATTGTGGCAGCTCGGGGAACAACCACTGGGCACATGTTTAGAGAGTCCTGAGGGGCAGTAGAGTAGAGCACCATGGCCTGACACCTGCCTTGTGAGCAAACACACCATATGGGTCCCCTGGCACACAGTATAGCTCAGGGCTAGACGATGCTCCGCAGGCAAAAGGCTTACCTAGCCCTGCTGCCTGTCCTGCTGAGAGAGGACTGGAGCAGCCCACCCCAACATCAGAGCGGAATTTTACTCAAAATGAGCAGCAAGTGCTCCACTTGCTTATGGACAACAAATAATGTGGTAGCAAGGACATACACCTTGCTCAGGTCACATCCAGTTTTAAATCAGATTTGCTGTCAGATTTGAAGCAGTGTCTGAAATGGGGATTCACCCTGACAGGTAGATACTTAGACCCAGTTATGTGTTTGTTGTCCGTCTCCTCTGTGGACTCACTTGCTTTTAAATCATGCTGAAAAGTCTTGATTTCACCCTGCATCAGAATGAAACCAAATGCCAAAACCTCAGAATTTTTCATGAAACAGAATCCTTGTTTCCTGGCCAGCCTTATTATTGAACCTTAATATGATACAACATGTGTCCATATTTGCACACATGGTCCACAGCCCTTACACATGTGTAAATCCTACTGAAGTCATGTATAAAGGATCAGGCTCTAAGGCTGTTATAGAAAAAGTTCATGTTTCACTGACTTTTTGGTATTCTTTGAAGATATTACATTAAGAGTAAATATAGAGAAGTACATGTTATATGCAAGATTTTCAGAGAACATTTAACTTCCACACCAGAAGGTCACATCTAAGGCAATATGGTCTTGGAACAAGTTCAAAGTTGTCACACTTGATAAAAATAGCTTAAAGGGCACATAACTGTGCTGGAATACGGGAAAACAGTGGAACATGAGAGGGAGAATGATTGAAGGCCCCATGACTAATTACGTACATACTTTGCTGCTATTGAAAGCTACGTTTCTAAGCATGTACACTGTACTTCAGTTAAACAGAAGTACAAACAATTAAAAAATATAAACGCTTTTGCATTCCAATATCTAAGGAAAGAACCTTTTACAAATACAATTCTCTAGAATAATGGAAAATCTTTTAACAATAATCAAACAGAGGATAAATGAACTTTGATTGTAGTTTCAAAATTATGCTTATACACTTACATTTTTGCATTATGTATTAATACTTCCATAATACTTTATTAAAAACCAAAACACATATATTTATATTTTAATATAAGAAACTACATCCACTTTCTTCATGTTTCATTTCAAATTGTTGCAATTATTTTGCTTCTAACATCCTGAAAGAGGGACGCATGTATTAGCTGAACCTCAGGAAAAGTTAAATTATACTGGAAAATGGGCTGTTATAGCACAATTTGTGGTACATTATAAACAAAAGTTTGCATTAAATTGCGTCTTGTTGTATTGGCACTAATTAGCCCTTAGAATTGCGTTCTGTGTATTGGATACTGGTGAAGCCACAGTCAAATCTCCTGATGATGCTTCAGCCATACATTTAGGACATAAAATAAGGTCCTGTAGCCCTTCTATGAACTGATTCACTCACACCAAAGTCCCACTGAAGAGTTGGTTGCTTCATGACTAGAAGGGTACTCAGTGATGGGTCATATGTGCCCTACATGGACAGCCACACCATACATCTTCCAGTTTAATGTTTTGATTTATTGTGCTTTCATCTTAATTTTTCCCCTGTAAAGAACATGTCATGCAAAGGAATCTTGTACTTTGTTTTTGACTGAGACATTACCATATTCTGCACACACCTTTTAAAGATTGACGGCATGGTGCAATCTCTGTGCCAAAACTTGAAAGAAGGTAATGTTTAATGATTTTGTAATGCAGCACTTTTGACTCAGTTCTGCCAAGAATCACTACATGCAGGGCTCTGTCATCTCCTGATCCTGTTTGTCTCAGTGAAGCTCTTGATAATGAGGAAAAAGAATTGCTATCTTCCATGCTTGGAAGCAATTTTTTCGTTCATCGGCATTCTCCCCTGTGAGAAACTTTCTCATATACAGATATTTTTGACCAGGTTTTGTCTCATAAGAGACTTACTTAAATTACCATGTAAGGTAATAGATTCTATGGTAACAGTCTGCAAGAGGTATGTTTTGTGACAGCCACACTTTTTATCATTTTTTCTCATAGCAATGCAGTGCTTATGAATTGAAGACATCCCTTCAACCAGAGAGACACCCAAAAGCAGAAGTCTCCCATGCCTCCCATGATGCAAACAGCTAACTGCAGGGTTTTATATTTTTGACAATTAGGAAATAAATGATAGGAAAAGGACCTGAAAGCCACCCCAACAGCAGAGAACAGCACAACTCCAGGAGGTGCACTGGATACACAGAACTCTCTATACCTTCCTTTTAAAATGTATAGCCATGGGGAAAGGTTACATTATATTCCAGCAAAGAAGCAACAATGTAATTTATGCTGCTCGGTTTAAAAGCATCACATTTTTATACAATAACAAAAAAGCAGAGAGTCTGAGTCATTAGAAAAATACTTGCACAGCTGGTAAATTGTATTTTTTATGGACCTTATACATGTGGTTCTAAGCACTAAGTATACACATTATTAGGGTCAATCCAAATCCAGGCTGATGAAAAATCCAAAGTGTTGGAGGATTTAGGATCTTCCTGTGGATTTTGTTGTAGCCTCTACATCTATGCTTTCATTAAAATAATATATGTTCTAACTTTCCAGGTTCTGAAAGGAGCCTTTACAATGTTAGCCAGTGCACTGTCTCACAGACAGATTGACACACTACTACCAGGACATGTAGAATAACAACAATATTTATTTTGTATTTTTCTCTTCCTAGAACGGATTGACCACTGATTCAGAAGCAAAGAACTACTGTGATATGGCCCTGGCTTCTCACTCAATTGGAGATGGCAACGTTTTAGTGGTTTTAGTGCTAACCATCTATGAAAGAGCACAAAGGTAGCACGTCTCCAGAGAGCAAGATGATCAGGGTCTGTGTGGCTGTTACAACCCCGCTAAGAGGATTGTACAACTCTGTTCTTTCATCTTGGTAAAGTGAGAGTGAAACAGTCCATCACAAATTCGCTTAGCTGGGAAAAATGACACATCTGCTGTCCATTCTTATTTTGTCTCGGTGTCTGGAAAGAAGTGCTTCATTTCTTATTGCATCTGGACAAAGACAGACCCACTGGATGTGCTTCCAGCTCTAGGGATTCTAGCTAAAATCTAGGATGTTTTGGTTTAAACTTCTGCTCTACCCAGACTTGGGTTCACCTACTTTGCACACTTAATTTCTTTTGGCTGTGTTTCTCTGCAATCACTATATCCCCTCTCCTTATCTAGTGTACAATTCTGAGAACTGCAGTGAACAGGAAGGCTTTTAGTCCTTTTGCCAGTTCACACAGTCTGCTGCTAGAAAGCCCTTGAACTGGAAAAGATTAGAAGACATATAATTCTCCATGAGCCAATGCCCATTGCTTTTATCTCCAATGGTTTTAAAGGCCATCCAAATAAGGCAAACTGGATTTACAGTATGCCAGTCCAATTGATTGGATCTCATTGAAAGGATTTTGCTACCAAAATTACTTGCATTGCAGCAAAAGTCAAAGCTGAAGTCGGGATTGAAGTAATGTTTTACAAGACACTATACAAACCCAGAACAAAAAGATGATCCCTGCCTGAAAATTATACAACAAAGGTGTCACTTGGCTTTATGCTTTCCCCAGATGTAACAGTTGGCATGTGTTTTGTACATCAGCTCTGCTACATGAAAAATGGTTGCACCTAATTACATCCTAAGGTAACAACGTGGAGATATGACTGATGGATGGGGAGCCCAAGGACATAATCACAAGACAGCAATCCATCAGGCAAGGGAGGGTGTTGGCTCCCTTGCTCCTAGCTGTTGTCATTTTGGTAGACATCCCAGTGACAGTGAATTTTATAGAAAGGAGATGATAAAGCATAGGGAGGGTTTTCATAGATGTTTAAAACATGTCATCTCAATGTATGAAAGACTACCTAGATGATAACATACACAGGGTAAAAAACTTGGTGTTGGGATGGTTATTTGCATCTCTCCCAGAGCATAAGTGAGTTTGTATCTGCTGCAAGAGTAAAGGAGGGAGAGTAAGGGTAATATGCTTGAAAGAAAAGCAAATAATTGAAAATTAAATCCTTCATGTCTCTTGTGATAAATTCAGACAACTTAATGGAGGGATGCAAAGGGAAGGCTGGTACTAGGTAGAGAAATAGTATAGATTTGCAATTGTCAAGCATTTTAGAAAAGGGTGCCATGGTACCTCAGACATAAGATGATGAGAACATGAACTTTATCTTGCTAATTAATAGCAGCTGTCCCACTTTCAGAAGTTTTCCATTAGTGAAGTTTAGGTTACCTTGATATTTTTCCAGCTTCCCTAAAAAAGTATTCATCATTTCTCCATATCCAATTCCTGTGTCTGAAAGCGGCAAATACACTCTCCTATGGAATACCACTATTTCTCCCTTTTCACACAGATTTGTTTCTTGTTGAAAAAGAAACTGTGAAGCCTTAGTGAATGTGGAGGTACAAGGAGAAAATAGCCTAAAATGACTTAGCGTTTTTCAGGTAATTTGTGCTCAGGATTAAAATCAGCAGCTGTGTTCTGCTGCGAACAGCACATCTTTTCACCACACTAAATTGTTAGGCCTAATTTGCATTTCCAGAAAGCTTACATGTTTGTTTGAAAACACAATAAAGGTTATGAGAAAATATGTGAATGTAAGAATGAGATCTGTTGCTGCAAAACTGGTGACTCATGTAGTTTCAGCCTCTCAAATAAAATCTAAGAATTAATTTTGGAAAATTCTATCCATCTCATAGGCTTGTTGATATTTATTCTTAGGCATGAGATATCTATGCAAATCTTGAATAAAGTATCTCAAACTGTCCAGATGTCAGCAAGCTTTATTTATGACCCCTATGTCACAAATGTGATAGATTTAGTTAGTAACTTTATCTTAATTCCTCACATAGACCTGAAAAATTTCTAATATGAAGTAAGATTCAGAAAAGAGTAAGAGCCATTACTAATACAAATTTGTGTAATATCTTATACAACATTGTAATAGTCTCTCACTTAAATCATGCTATAAGTATTTGCGTACTTTATAAAACAGTCTCTCAAATTTTGACTGCCATTAATTACCTGGGGTAAGTCGACTCTGTTCTCATCCTTCCAGGTTTTACATTCTATGGATAAAATAATAGGTGTATATATGTAACTGAAATGGCATCAAGACCATGAAGTCTATCATCTTTGGACAAATGAATGATACTGACCTGTGCATAGAGAGCCGTTCCCTTTATTGTGACTGGATGATACAAATGCATAACAAGAAGTATAACAAGAAGTTCTTGTGCATCACATCAATGCATGTGGCATACAGCACACTGGAAATCAATACTAGTTGATAGTATGTTATATAAAACTAGGAACTGACCAAAGAACCCCAAACAAACTAAGCCCTTGGAATCAAACACAAGATATGCAACGCTGCCTACTCTGTGAACTTAGGATTTAAAGAAATTTCCATTCTTTGCAACTTCCATTTCACATGTAGATTACTGTTGTTAGCAATACTGAATCTAAAATGTGGACAGGAAATTACATGAATGAAAAGAAAAAAAACCCCATAAAACAAGTAATTGATAATTACTGCTGAAACAGCAAGAAGCACTTGCTTAAAAGCAAGAATAAATCCAAAGTGCCTCAAAATTTGTAACCAAACCAAAAATGTCTCAAAACTGCAGTGTGATGAATAGACGGTGTTGTTATCTCCTAATCACCTTTTCCAGGTCTTTTGTACATTCTCTGTCTTGTATTCACCCACTCTGTGTCCTCAGTTTAAAATTTAACCAAAGAAAAGAAATTTAAACTACACCTGGTTTTTCAGGGGCAGAGGGAATCCTGAGCAGTCATTCTGTTAGAAGTGGGATCCTTACAGGCTTTTTATAGCCATTGATTTTTGGAGAGGTGTGAAACAGCTACTTAATTTCCTGACAAAGTATGTCAGAAAATCTTTTAATGCTAACATCTGTAAGTTTTATGGCCTGTAAGTAATATGCTAGGACAAAGAGCTAAAAAACCACTAAACATTTGGGAAATGACCAAAATTGTCCCTCATATTAAAGATCCACATATCTTAATTACCTGTTTTCCGTATTTTCTCTTTAGTCCTTTGTCTCTTTCACAGTCTGATTTCAAATTATACAGACTGTTTTCAATATTAGGACCTGTGTTTACTTACCTATAAAGTCCACCAAACTCAGGAGATCAGTCCTGAAATAATAAAGACTTTATTCCCCCAGAGCTGTGGCTGCCAATCAGGTTCCAAGCGTGGCTTTGTGGAGCTGACACGTTTTCTTGGCTTTGCAGTTCTCGTAGCTGTTCAACATGTCTGATATCCATTAAGATCAACTCTACAATATGCAAATCAAATCTAAGACAATTTTTGTGCACATTATGAAGAAATTTTAGAACAGACTTCAGCTTCTGCAGAAATGCTCCAGGTACAGCTGCAGGACAAGCCAAAGAAAGGGCATCACGGAATGTTGTAGTTTTACTGAGAAACTCACTTTGGTCATAAATAATGAACGGAAATAGATTTTAACATAATTTCAGCAAAAATGTTCCTGAGCGTTACCATTTTTGTCTTCATCCTCTAAAGAACGAACCAGTGACACAGAAAACAATTACTTTTAACTTTTTGATAACATGTAACATTTCTAAAGTGAGGAAAAATTATAAGNTTTGTAAACATATGTTTATAAATACCAGAGAAAAGTGATCATTTAACTCCTGAAAAGCAGGAATATTTTAAATGAATATATGCTAGAAGTTGTCATCAGAAATACACATTTTACATGAGCAGTACAGCAACAGTGTAGCAAGACCTGTGTGAAACTTCAAGTGCATAAATCTCCCCATAGCCAAAGGCAGTAATAAGTTACATGTTTCTCTACATACACATTTAAAAATTGTCAAACATACATTTCATGTACCAGAACCAGAAATAACATCTTCTTGGCTGACTTTTTTGGACATATTTCATATTGGGTGTAGAACTGAAAGATACCGCTTTATACCCATAGGATACACAAACTCTTCAAACATACCAGAATAGGTCAAATATCGCTATTGACCCTAAAATTTCACTACTGAAAGGTGGGCAATTGTTCTCCTTTGTTACCAATTCAACAAAGACTTGAAAAACACTTTCAAATTTTAACTTTCTTGGTTAGATGGCCATGCTTGGCTCCCATGACTTACCTGAACTTTATAGTCCTACAATACCAAACTCTACATCCCCACTCTGTTCCATTCAGGTTTCCTATCTTGTCTTTCATTCATTTGGGTGTGCAAATAAAAGTTCAGTACCACATACATTCTAGAGATGCAATATTGCCTCTATATTTGAGGTTTAGTAATTCCCAAGTCAAATCAAATGTAAGTAAAAAGAATTCATTCCTGCAGTCTACGTTTTAAAAAAACCCAATTACTGTAGTTAAATCCTTGCCTTTGGGTGCATCACCACTGTTGGGACTAGACCCTTTTCTACCCAACGCTGCTGCTCACCCTGGTTAAATCGGTTGTTAGTCCATTGCTCACCCTGCTGAAGAGGGGGTGCGACAGATGTTTGCCTGTTAACTCAGAGTGAACACACACCGACAGAGGAGCCACTGGGGGAAGCCAGCCAAGCTTGAGCCGGGTTAGCAGCCAAATCTGCATAAACATGCCTCGCTCCCCACTCCCCTGAGCATTCTGGCCCCAAGCTGCTGCAGGGAGTTGAATTTAGCAGAGTCAGAAAAAGCGATTTCCTAAAAAGCCAGATGAGGCAGCAATGAGCTGGGATTATGTATCAAAAAGTACCTGTTCCAGAATTTCCTGACCTTTGTTCACTAAACTAGTATTTTTTTGTGTGTTTTTAGTCAGTGCAAATGTAACTGTTCCAACAGACTCTTGTTTATAATCGTAGTTACAAAACCTAATTTATTTTAATTTTCTTAATACTAATTTTTAATTTTAAGTGTGCCACAATTCAGCCTATTTTCCTTAACACTTGGAAAAATGTCTACTTCAAGCCTACAGCTGAAAGTTTTGTCAGTACACTTTTCAAGCATTTGGGGAATAGAAAAACTAAGAAAACTTATGATAGACAATCATTTGCACATTTAAATCTAGGATATACCTAACATTCAGATTACAATGAAAGCATATGTGCAATCCTTTTTTAATTTAAATTTGCTTTTACTGTTTCCAAATTTCAAATCTGTGTGCATTTTGGTGAACTTGAAAATAACCCCATAGTAAGAAAAGTGACATGGCAATTTTTATTTCCCAGTTTCTTTTGGCCATATATGACTTAATAATTAGATAACATGACATTGTTAATAACCTATTTACTTCTAATGGCAAAGAAGACTGTTTTTTATTGTTTGTTTTTGTTGATGTCGGTTTTTAATGTTTTAAAAATATTTGAAGATACATATTTTCAGTCAGTTTAGTCTTGAACTCAGGAAATTCCCAGTTAAACAGAGAGGGGAAATCATAACATGCTTATAATATATTCTTCTTATATATTATAACATATACACATCTATAATATATACATAATATAGAATATAATTGTGCTACAAATAATAATTTGTAGTAAAACCAGAAAAAGGAACCAACAAGAAATGTTACAAATTTTTATTTCCTTCACAGGTGTTCCTAAAATATCTCTTTTAGTACTGATTATTTATGATGACCAATTCCTTCACACTGTCAGTCTCATGCTGTCTACGGGACACCTCAGTAAGCTGTAAAGAATGATAAAACAGCAAAGTTTCTCCCATGTGGATAGACTGAAGGCTTCTGCAACCAGCTGCCTAGATCCATGCTGCTATACTTGGAGGCATTGGAGCAGGACAGGTAGAATAGGAGCAGGACAGACATGGACAGCAGTTTGCCCAGTAAGTTACCCTGGTTAACACACCCAATGTTAGCCAAAGAATGTAGAGAGGATGGTGCCAGGATCTTCTTGATGTTGCCAAGCAATAGGATGAAAGGCAATGGGCAGAAACTGGTGCACAGAAAGTTCCACGTGAACATGAGGAAGAACTCTACTGGGATGGTGACAGAGAACCCAGGGAACAGGAGAGGTTGTGGAGTCTCTTTCTCTGGTGATATAAAACCACCTGGATACAATCCTGTGCAGCCTGCTCTAGGTGAACCTGCTTTAGCAGGAGGGTTGGAGTAGATGATCTCCAGATGTCCTTTACAACTCCAACCATTCTGTGACTGAGTGATTCTGTAACCACCACTTAACCATCCCCTACCTTTTCTAGACTTGCATCTTCTTTCAATGAACTCTGTTTTCACACTCTTATTTGTATTTCATTGACCCAGTTTCTGTGGCAGAAAATGGCAATTGGCCCATTGCAGTGACACTGAAGTGAGAAACACATTGACAGACACTTTTATGAAGAAAGAGTACTCTGCAGGTAGATACATTTTCTGACATCTCCTCGAGGTGCTGTTCTCTTTTCACTTTTTGGCCAAAAGGTACAAGGTCTTGTGTATGTTTTTCTGATTTGCTAGCTTTTAAAGGGTTCACAACTGCTCAAGATGTAAGAATGAAAAAGGTGTGCATACCACTAGACCTGCACTTTTGAATTATACTTATCCTGCACCTTTCACTGCATTGCTGAAATCCTGAATAAATTGGACTAGCTCAAGCAGCTGACATTTCTAGCAGACATGCTCTCGATGCTTTAGTATGCCCAAATTCATCACTATACACCACCTGCCTGTTACCTGCATATTCCTCATGTACTCTCATCCCTCTGTACATCAGGGACCTTTTGTCACCATCTCCAGCTACTCTCATTTCATGCCACCCATTTCCCTTCCTTCAAGGATTTATTCCCGCATGATCGCTTCCTTCCATTTTTTTCTATTTTTTTTTCCTTCTGTAGGAAATAAATTATTCAGGGCGTCAACATACTTGAACTAGAAGGGAGAGGTAGTTATAATGAAATGCTAATAACTGCCAGGAAAATTACAGAGTTGTTCTCAGCTGCTAGGTCTGCCAAGCAGCTGCCAGGAGCACTATGTGTTTCCCCCACGCTTCTTCTAATTTACTGATTTTGCACCAAAACAGGGCGTTGGTCTTCAATTCTAAACTTTCAGAAAACATTCCAGCACTGATTGGATGTGTCATTCAAAATTAATCACATAATGGACAAAGAAACAGTGGAATGTTTTTCTGTTGAAACGAGGGCTTTTGATGCATGTTTAGGGTGTGCTTCAACATTACACTTATCTGTTGGCACATCCCTCTGTTGTGTCAATGCAACTCTACAGGGAGGCTGTTCTATAAATGAGGTTGCTTCCATTAACATAGATTATTTCACTGAGCTGACTTGCAGTGCAGACTCATGAAAAGTGTTACCAGTAAAATTCATCACTCTCACCATTCTCTAGGACAGGGACAGAACCACGTAGCAGTTCTGTAAAGGAACTCTTTTTAAGAGTGTTAGTCCTAGAGAATTGTAAATCAGAAACACAATCCCAACTAAAGACCATTGATGCTGTTAAAATCTTTCTGTCCCTCCCCTGCCTGCTACCACCTCTTAGCCACAGGCTGCTGAAGAGTGGTCAAACATATGCTCAAGCTGTGGGACTGGTGACCACGGTCAGAAGAGAAACAGTCCAAGCTGCTTCAACTCTTTGTGAGGTTAATACTGTTTCATGGGCTGCAACTCATGAGTGAAAATGGCACAGCAAGCGAGGCAATGGTGTATGTAAAATGAGGTTGGATTCGTGGTTAACTCAGCATTTGTATACAAGGGGAAGAACGGACAGGTAATCCAGCAGGAGCTGGAGCCCCCAGACCTTGACTATTTCAGCCAGATTTCCACACATGCGGTGCTGCGAGGGGCAGGCTCCCACCGAGTGTTCGCTGCTTGGGCTTCACGGGAACGATCTCAGATGCTGCAGTGCTGCTTTTTCTGTTTTCATCCACGTAACCACACTGCAGACTAAACACACGGGATTTCAAATTCCCACAAGGGATATGTAACTCAACAGGCATATCCCAGGCTTTTCTTTAAAGCTCAAATCAGAGGCCTCTGTGAAAGGTTATTCATTATGTACATCAAAGCCATACCCACAGGCGCTGCCTCCTGCACATCTCTCTGCGATGAGTGGCCTCCTTTCCACAGCACCAGCATGCCAACCCCCGAGGAGGACATTAACTCACACTCTCAGGGCTTTTGCTGCCAGGAGCAGCCCCAGAAAGGCTCAGGGCTCTTGGCAAAGGCTCTTCCCCATGACAAACTCAGTGAGAAGCGCTTTGGGCACACACACAGAACCGAGGGCATTCCCGGGTGACAGCAACTCCTCCCGCATTTGGAATGGTGACACTCAGAGCCCGGGAGGAGCTTCACCCAAAGGTACTCCAGGAAGCGCCCACCCTCGTTAAGCAGAGCGGAGGCAGGAGGCGTTTGCCGCCGCCGGGTTTGCCCCTCAGGCCCCTCAGGGCCCGGTCAGCGGCCNCTCGGGTCATGGGTTGTTGGGGGTGGCCCGGGAGGGCGGGCTTGGCTGGGACACGGCACCGGGGGAGGCAGAGCCGAGAGGGGCATCTGAGGGCGGGCTCACTGTGGGCTCCTGCCCGTTAAAAGTTACCCTGTTCTCATGAGAGGAAAAGTTGTCCTTTTGATGACTCCCAGAAGGAGTTTTCCTGTCAAGTGAGTGCTGTGTGAAGGCATGGTAGGCTGCTTCGTCATCTTTTCTGTATTTTTGTTGGGTTGGTTGGCTTTTCTTTTGATCAAGCCAGTTACTAGTTCAAAAATACACACACACAGAGACATATATTATGTATGTAAGGTGAAAATTTTTAAGTGCAAATAGATGTGCTTTCATCTTCCTATACATTTTATCTTTATATGTAACTGTGTATTTCTACCTATAAACACATGTTTAGAGTTATTTTCATACATTCAAACAATGGGATTGGTGTGTTATTGAAACCTAAGCATTTATAACTAATATCTCAATCTCTTGTCCTTTTTTCCTAGTGCTTGACCTGTGATACAGATACCTTCCAGAATGCTCGAGTCCTATGTAACTCCTATTTTGATGAGTTATGTGAATCGCTACATAAAGAACTTGAAGCCTTCAGATCTGCAGTTGTCACTCTGGGGAGGAGATGTGGTGCTTAGTAAACTTGAATTAAAGTTGGATGTACTTGAACAGGTATGTTATGTTTATAGTAGTTACAGTCTGTGTCTTTTTTTTAAAAGAAGTTGAATTATTTAGATTGGTCTGCACAGCTATATAATCATGTAGTGCTTGCTGGTTTTCTTCTTATACAAGTTCTTTTTTCCCGTCCCATGCATTTAGTTATTCTTGCTTTAATTTCATGTCATTTGTTTAGCAATGAATGGTAATTCTTTACACATTCTGTAAGTTACGGGGTGTGAGGAGGAAGGCTTTTTTGTGGACATGTTTCTTCTTTCAGTAACCATTGTTTTACAGTCTGAACATTAATTAAATTTCTTTTCCAGTCATATTACTAATTGCATGCTGTAACTAATTCAAAATGTCAGAAAATAAAGTAGGATCTCTTTAATTATGCATGCTAAACACACATTTGTGTTTTCTGACTTAAGATTTCATTGTTCCAGTTGTATCTAAACTTATGAGAATTGAGGGACAGTTTTGATCAGCTGGTTTGTGTGGATTAGATCAGAGACCCTTTAAAACCTAGCCTTAAAAAGCCAAGCTTGACCAAGTGAAACACTAGATACAGAGTGTGGAGTCTACTGTCCATATGAACTAGTTAAGTTTTAGCAGAGAGATGGTTTCCTTTTATGCTTATCTGAGTTGACAGCTTGAGTGTGTGAGACAGGTGACGCTGTTTTCCATTGTGCAGGTTGTAGCAAGTCTTAGGTAGAGTCCCGTGTCCAGATATAATCCAACCAAGTAAAGGAACTGAGAGAAATGCAGAAAAGAAGAATTGGAAATTTAGGCAGAGTGTCTGTTGAATGAAGAATAAAATAGGCAGGGAATGCATTTTTAATTTTGAATAAAAAAAGGTGAGACAAGATAGAACAAGAATTATTTGGATGTGACAAGAAACAATAGAATAAATTGCATGTAGGGAGACTTAGGTTGGACATACATGAAAATCTCATTTTTTAGTTGGATTATGAGTCATTAGAGTAGACTGAGGAGACTGTTTCTATTTGGGACACCTTTTAAAATGTGAAAGAAGTACTTATGGTTAATTAAGAATCTCTGATCCTCTGCTGGAAGAGAAGACAACCTTTCAAGAGATCATGTCCTCTTTTCTGTGCTTTTTAAAGAGCCTGACTTGTCTGCATTCAAGTATTTGGTGGCCTCTGTATTTTCTCTCAAGTCTATTAGTTCTTCATTTTCTTGAAACAGCTTGTCCATATAGCTGATGTGGACACTAGACTTCAGTTGTGTATGATGTGTTCCCCCTGTCAGCCTTTTTAAATGTATGTATTCTAGAACTAAAAGGGGGGTTGATCAGAGAGGAATTCTGGAGGTCTCCTAGTCCAGCCTTCACTTCTGAGCAGGGCTCTTGCCAGCATTATATCAAACCAACTTGTGTTTTTCTCCAGTTGAGTCTTGAGATCTCCTGTCTTGTGAAAACCTTCTCGCTGGGTACGCTATTTCAGTGCTCTACTGTATAGAGAGAAAGCTTGTCCTAATAGCAACCGATGACTTGTGATGCATATATTAAACTTGCTATATTACCTCACACTATTAGGATTTTGCTGCTGTCATTGGTGATATTACCTTTCCAATAGTTGCACTTTGCTGGTTTGTCTACCAGTGTATCAGCTGGGTGCCTAAATGGCTCACGGCTCTTGCAGTGGCAAATACTGCTATAGATACCCATGCTCATGACTTACCAGCTTGAATGGGGATGTGAATATGTGATGAATGCAAAATTTAGCTCAGATTCATTGTTTTTGCATTATTTGGCTATGTATTTGTGAAATGTAGTGATCTCAATTTGTATTATTGTTTCGATCTTGTCTGCACCCACAGACTGTATTTGAGGTGTCTTCCTCTTTTCTGTGGAAGGGATACTGCTTTACACCTGCTCAGCAGAACTCTGAGTATGTAGTGTATAGTAATACAACGACCCAGGCCTTTGCAGCTGGCAGGGAGCTCCCTTGAAAAGCTGGTTTCTAAAAATTAGCAGCAGATATTTTATTTGGGTTCTCTGCCATGATGGATTCATGATGGCTGAAGTTAGTCACCTTAATTCCTCTGCTCTTTTAACATTCTTTCTGTCCTGGGTGATCTATCCCCAAGTCTGGTTCCTTACTCCTTATCTGACATGAACACAGCTTTAATTTCATGCTTGACGTTTTTAGATACAACTGCATGTGTCCTGGATATCTTTGTCTATAGCCCTGAACACTTTCAGAGAATTCCATCTGTTGTGGAGTTACACATGACTTTTTGGGAATGATGACATAGGTGCCAAACTGCCTGTACAAAGCACATTATAACAGACTTGGGAACAAGCCTGTTCTTCTTCCCCTCACTCTCTGAACTTCACCTGATGTTAGTGTTCCTATGTCATGTTGTGCTCTTATGGGCCACCAAACAGAATCCCAAAGCACAGGTGAGAACAGAACATAAACTGTTATCTGTATTCTAGAAGACTTTACTTAATTTTTGTGGCCAAGTTGGAGCCAGTACCTTTTGAAATGAGATGTAATACAGTTGTTGACAAAGAAAATTTATCAAACCCAAATATAATGTTTCAGTACTTTAAAATACTTTGCATGTTTTTTACATGTACGTTTATGCTCTCATTAAACTATGCTGAATGTCATTGCAATAACTCTCAGGGTCTGTTGTTCTCTGCCCCCTTTTTTTGGTACAATATGAGTTCAGTAGTGGAAGTCAAGTACTAATTTGGACTTGGTTCAACCATCCAGGTATAGTATAGCTTTTATACATAATTGTGTCACTCTTCGAGTATCCAGTTAATTTTGTAATAATTATCTTTAGTTGAAGATTAAATCTGATAAAATTTTTATTTTTTTTTTTTTGTCCTCCCCTATCCTGGATGATTCAATTACTACAAGATTAAGCATTCCAAGACATTTTTCATCTGTGCATAATACACACATTGCACAAAGACTATTTCAAGAAAGTAATATGTAATAAAGTTTTTAAAATGAGTATTTTAAATACTGCTTTTTGGAAAAGCCATTTAAGCACTTGTCAACTTTTATCTGAAGTCCCCATGGTAGCAGAGGTAACAAAACTACTTATGAACTTGGTAACTAGCTTGTATGTAATATCTGTTGACACAGTAGTACCAAAGAGATAAAATACATGGTGAGCTTTTTTTGCTGCTTGTGTATATTCCCCTAACAATGTAGGTTTTTATGTTGCCTGTTTACAAACTCATAAGGGAAAGATGAAGCAGTCTTGGAAAGACAAATAATAACTTGATCTAAAGATTGTGTTTTATTTATAAGTATGGATTTTTCATGTCCAAAATAATTTATAAAAAAATACGAAAAAATTCTCATGTGCTTAAAATAATAGTAAGGAAACCAGAGCATTGAAATATCTTTATTTTAGGTGTCTGTGCTATGTGCCGTTGTGTTACTTGTGAAATACAGCCTTGACTGAAGAAAAGTTGAGACTAATGTGGAGAAAACTACTTGCCTATCACTCCAAAGTTTGGGATGGTCTGGTGTTTTAGAGCAAGGGGAGATTTTAGGTAAAGAGAGATTATGATTGTCTAGTCTGCAGTCTTGCATGATACGAGTCTGTTACTTACAGGTCAAGCCCAGAAACTTGCTTTCTGAAGGATTTCTGTGATGTAAATGTAAAATCTAAAATGTAGTGTCTAATCAGTCATGAGATTAGTTAAGAATTTCAAGCAGTACTTATTGAAAGGGGAAAGATTGCATAAGAAGTGAGGATTAAGACTGGCCTTTGTTATGTTGTATTGTGAACAACTTACTAAATTTGGCACACATTTGGATTACCTATTGAAATAGTACAACAAAGAGTTCTCTGCGTTGCTATAAGGAAACCCACTTGTGCAATGAGAATAATGTCAAACAACACTTCTATCTAAATTTCTTTGAGAAAGGACTGTCTTTTAAATATGTTGTGCATTTGGTTCTATCACCTCATTTTGAAATAATTCCTATTTCACTTTCTTTCAGTATCTTGAAGTTAAGTAGACAAAAATGAAAATGTGTTAGATTAGTCCAGAAAAGAGTGGAAAAAGAGCTATTTTAGAATGCCTTTTGACGTAACCACAGGTCAGGATCTAAACAGACATTGTGGTATTGATGAGTGACATAAAAATTACATATCTTCAAATCTGGAATGGGAATTTATTTCTATTACTGTTAACAGTGATAGTTGACTGTCTTGATTCCTGAAAGCATTCTCTCTTAAGTTGCAATGTATTTTTAGATTACATGGTTTTTTTATAATTTCTTTCTGTGCCACTTGCCTTCCCTCCCGGCCAAAAATCTCTAGGACAAAAGGCACTGTTTAATTTACTGCATGATTAGTGTAGCAACATCTGTAGCTAAACTGTTCAGTACTTACTTTTCAGTGTCTTAACTGAACCTCTTTGGATTAAAATTTTATTTGTGTTGCTTGTGAGCCTACAGCTGAATTTTTAGGAGAGAGGCTTTTGGCTAAAATCCTTGAGTGTAACAGTGAATGACATAAAGAAAAAACACTTTATAAAAACAAGTTAACAGTTGTCTTCAAACCTTTTATGAGAAAGTCTTTAATTGTCATCTTTTAGAATGGGGACTTGAAATTAGATGTGACTTTGTGTAAGCATGGCTGAGGAAGGAGTCAAGAGTTTCCCTAACATGAGATGGGTGTGGTTTTTTAAAACTTCATTTATGAAAGCTCATTAAATACCTAAAAGTATTTACAAACTGAAAACTGTACTTGGCAAAGAAAAGTAGAGCTATAATTTTGTGTAGCTTTCTTCTCTGAGGATTTTGCCAGCAGTGAATACTTTCATCTACTCTTTGCTCTTGGATACAAGATGAACTTTTTCATGGTACCAGGAGAAAGGCTGAAGAGGTATGAGCTGCAGAATGGAGAGTGTCCCTTAAAACAGCCCCTATTAGCAGCTGTTGCTGCTGTGGTGGTGACAGGTATCCCTGAGTAGGAATTGTTGACTTGCCTTTTGGGTGACTGATTAAAGGCTATCTCAGGATGCTAAAGCTGTCACAGGTGTAAGAGTAGTTATTTCAACTCTCAACTTAGGACATGGTAACTACTTAGGAAAATGAACACTTTTGGTAGGCTCCCAAACACTAAGGTTTTCTTATATAGTTATGACTCATAAATTTATCATTGATTTTATTTTTAGGTATTAGGCAAATAATGACATTAGCTAGGTTCACAGAATTATTCTATAGGCAGATATTAAGACTTCATAATATATGTCAGATACTAAATGCAAAATACCCTTTCATATAGAAATTCTATATAAAATACCCATTCATATAGAAGTTCTATATAAAATACCCATTCATATAGAAGTTCTGTACAGCAGGGATAGGTCTAGGGTCAAGCAGTGCAGGAAAAGATGCTTTGTGGATCTACTTGTAGTTGTTTATCTGAAATTCCTTAGCAACTTCTGCTTGACTTCTGAGTTTCACGGACCTTCTCTATTTAACATCTATTTATTCATTCATAGGAATTCTGAGTTGAATGATGTATGTATCTAAACTGAGCCAAGGTGCAAAAGTGGTTAAGCTCTGGCTTGCCAGGGTATTTCTGGAGTTCTGGACAAAGGTTTATGTCCCTGAGTTTACTAAGAAACACAACAGTTACGAACGTGGAGGTGCTTGGTTGGCATCAGGCTCAGTAGGAGTCAGCAGTGTGCCTGGGCAAACCCCCTCTGGGGTGCACCAAACTCAGCATCACCAGCCCGTCAGCAGAGGTGACTGTCCCGCTGTGCCCAGCGTTGGTGCGGCCTCCCCTTGAGCACTGTGTGCTGTTCTGGGCCTCACAGTTAAACAAGGATGTGAATGTGCTGGAGGAGAACAAACCTGGTGAAAGAGCTGGAGGCAGTGCCCTGTGAGAAGGGACTGAGGACTGTGGGCTTGTCTGGTTTGGAGAAAAGGAGGCCGAGGGGTGACCTCACTGCTCTCTAGAGCTTCCTGAGGACTGGACCTGGAGAGGAACAGGCTGAGCTCTTCTCCCTGGCATGCAGGGATAGGGCATATCAGAATGGTTCAAAGCTGCACCAGGGGAGGCTTAGACTGGACATTAGGAAGCATTTCTTTACTTAAGGTGTGGTCAAACACTGGAACAGGCTTCCAAGAGGAGGTGCATGTCCCATGGCAGTGCATGCATAATTGCACAATGCCCTTAACAACATGCTTTAACTCCTGGCCAGCCCTGAACTGGTCAGGCAGTGGACTCAATGGTTGTTGTAGGTTGTGCAAAATTGTTGCTTAGCATCTAGGAGACTTAGATTCACTTATTTCTCCACCTGAGAAGATTCACTTCTGTAGTTCCCAGCATTTAGGATGAAGATGAAAACAACAGGCTTATAAGCAACTTAAAGTGAAGACGTCTGTTGTTTTTTCTCCATTCAAACTTTAAAACTTTATAGTGAAAAATGTCAGAACAGGAAATCAGGAAGTTAAGAAGATGAATCATCACTGAAACCTTGTAATTTAAATACTTAGTATTGAGAATGCTGACTTAAATTGTGACATAGTATCAAATACTGTTTCTTTATTTTGTGGTAAACACTTCTTTTCATTGTTCCAAATCTCTAGCTAGACCACTCTGCCAAGGGTTATGCTCATTCTTTCTAAGAGAACTCCTGAAGTTACTAGGGAAATTGCAACATTTTGTATACAATTTTTAAAATTTATTTGATTTATTTAAATGGATACTTTTAATCTAAACTTATTTCCTGCTGACTTGCTGCATGCAGCCAGCTCACAGGGGCTGTCCTGTAGAGCTGGGATCTCTGCATTGGCTGGATGGAGTGCCAGGCATTTGTTAGGAGTTATGGACTGATTTGCACCAGTTTCTAAAGTAGGGTGACATCCACATTAGCCCTTGGTGAGGAGGAGTCCACTTTTGCCAATGGAAAGTTTAGCAACCTTGTGTTCACTAAGCAGTTTGATGTGAATGGGGCAACAATGGACCAATGTTAAGAGCACTGGGCTCTTAAAACTCTAAGTATTAAAATATTGTGAAAGAAATTGCCCTGCTGTTGCATTGTCAATGTTTAATTCTGAATCTGTGCTCTTCACATCAACACAGGTTGTGTATCAGTTAAAGCATTTGCTTTCATCTCACTCATTTCTACTTGTCCCTGGAATAGTGACACATTTTGCAGTAGCTTCATGTGAGAGAAGTGTTTTTAAACTGTCTTTTATTATCAAGGACATGGTAATCTGAATGTCTCCTTTGAACAGACTAACCGCAATGTAAGCGTGAAAAGGCAAATGCCACGCCCTGTAGCACACTACTGATTAGAGGAGGGAGAATAAATTTTGACTTGTTTTGTGATAGAACCATACTATTTTGAGTTACAAATGTGTCTTGACTTTTGATATGTTTCAGTAGTTAATTCTGTATTCTTTGTTGTTATTAGGAGCTGAAACTGCCATTTACTTTTTTAAGTGGACATATTCATGAACTTCGGATTCATGTGCCATGGACAAAATTGGGTTCAGAACCAGTTGTCATCACTATCAATACAATGGAATGCATCTTGAAGTTAAAGGATGGTGCTCAGGTAAGAAATATGATGAATGATTTTCTAACATTGAGAGGTGAATAAGAATAATAGCTTCTATAAGTTACTTTCTTCAAAGCCTTCTGAAGAATCTGGCATGTGAAGATGGGATCCCTTTTATTTCTCTGAGAGGCTAATATTGTTCTTGTCATGATTAGTATCCTCCTTTGTGCTTATTTTTAATCTCTTTACTAGCTGTAATCATGTTCTTGCAGATGTGAAAGCAAGTTAATATTGCTCTGTCAGAATGTTCGTATGACTAGACAAGAAGCAGATTTTAAGAGCAATGTGGCTTCCAGCTTCTACTTCCCAAGAGACAGTGCTGGTTGCTTGAGTGAGCTGTATGTGGCACAACTCAAATGGGGCATTTTTTGAAACTTGTGTTGCTACTACTGAAGAAAAGTTTTAAAGATCTTGGACTGTAATTAATTTTTACCATTAGGAGTTATAGTGCTTGCTTGAGTACAGTACTTGGAAGACTTCTTGTATGTTAAGGGTCTCACAACAATTTGTGCATTGTGTTGTTTCACAGGCTTAGGAAAGGTTTTGTTCTGGCACAATGAAGCCGAAATACACAGTGGCTCAATTTTTGTCATATGTCAAACCTAGTTAACCAAAAATACTTGGATATACTAATGTCAAACTTGTTTTTTTCAGTCAGTATGGTACTTTGATTCTAGAGAGGTTTTCTGGTTTGTTTTTGCTGTTTTTTTAAAGCCTTGTTCACATTTCAATTTCACCATGGTCTTTCAGTTACATTGAGGATCATCCAATTTATGCAAAACTCAAGTGTTCGGAAAGGTGCTTGATGAGCTGTTAACATTTAAGAGCAGTAAATAGATACAAGCCAGCAAGAACATTGCAAAACACTTTTCTGTTATGGCTGATATTTCTTGTAATGTTCTTTTACAGTTCCAGAGCTAAGAGTCTTTTCTGCTGGAGTAGAAACCCCTAGTCCTAGGTATGCCACCCACAAAGCACATGCTTGCATTCTGTAGTTACACTTAATCTATGTGCAGATGTGCACGTGCATATACACACACGTACACACACCAGCAGCCAAATGCTAAGTACTTTTCCAATGTTAAGGTAAGCTTTTGAGACCAGATGTTCCATGAGAAATGTGTTTTAGAAGCAAAAATTGCAACTAATTAGAGGAGTTGCAGAAAAAGATTTGTAGCCCATGACTTTTTGCAACCCAGACCTAATATCTGATATTGGACCTCGCAGATGGCTACTGCTGGAATGATCAGATTTCCTGCTCGCATGCTATTCGGACTTAAATTTTGTGGTGCATACAGCAAAAGGTCAAGTGTCACAAATGTAAAGCACTCTCAAAACAAGTATTTGTTACAGATGTTTAAGATTCAGAGGCAAGAAAGGAGTTTTGAAAATTGCAACTGACATTTGAACAAATTATTCAGTGGTATGTACACCCAGGAGGGTAAAATTTGGGTCTGTGCCATAGAGGGATTATCTTTGACTAACAAGAATGTAAATGAAAACACTTTTATGCTGGTTTCTGAGGATATGGTTTAAAAAGTTGACAGTATGAATTTTATTTCTTTACATGACTGTTTGAAAGTGTTTTATAAAAATAAAGTGTTTTGACAAATTCTTGTGTGCTAACTTCTTGTATGGCAGTGTACTTGACTAAAACCAATTGTCATAAAAATCTTTGTAAGCAGTGAATAAAAGATGTGAATGAAATAAAATATTTTTGTGGAAATGTAGTAAAATGAACTTTCAGTGAATTTAGCTCCAACTGGAACCATTCTGCCAAGAACTTCATATCTATGAAGAGCATAATTAGCAAGAAAATTAAGTATAGGTCTCGATTTGATTGTTCCTTCCTCAGTTGAAAACTCTAATGAGTGCATGCATAATTTCACCTGAGCAAAAAATAAAGTTCTTGCCTTCAAATTAGTGAGATGTGTGTTCTTTGAAAAGGGGCTGTTTCAAACTATGTGTCTATTGAATATGTATGAAGATTAAAATACATGGCATTTTTTGAAGCTATTGTCCAGTGGGCCATGCAGATTTTTGTGAGCAAAAACCTTTTTTGCTTTTTATGTTTTTGAAGTGTATCAGTCCCCTGGGAGTGCTGTGGTGTATGTGCCCTTTACTGTGGTCATTGTTAGTTCAGCTTCAGTGTAAGTTTAGTTGGCTTTTTGTTGTTTGTGCTACTGCAGCATGTCCTTAGCTAAGTTTGGAGTAGATAGTAAGGGCTCAACTTCTAGTTTCATGCGATTATTCTCCTTTTCTAAGCAGAAGTGTTGTGTAAGTGGTAAGTTCACTCAGTGATATACAAAACCATGGTGTAGAATTAGTGGTGTTTACTGTGAATTTTGAGGGTCATTGCTTTTTCCCTATTTTCAGTGTTTTTCTTCCTTCTTTTCCTTTCTACTTTTGATACTACTGCTTCTAAAAACCAAATGGCTACTTTACAACAAAATTAAACTGAAGTGCATCAGGAGCAGAACTTTGCAGTGATTAAAGTGGTGTTCTATTGAACATGCTCTGTATGTGCACTTTAGGTTATGACTTTGGTTGATGGCAGTACTTGAAATAGATTTTTTTTTTTGGTTTTTGCTCTTTCATGTAATCTGCAGCACTGAGTTGTAAGAAGGAGCATTTATAATGTTCTCAAATTCATGAAATATGTTGGTGAATATGATTTTTTAATCTGTTCATGCACACTTAGATATGATTCTGAAGTTTGCTTGACTTGTATTTAAGCTTTTGTAATTGACTTACCTGACACTATTCTTCATGTGTTGTTTTAGAAGGTAAAGGTCTGGTATTATATTCTTCTCATTACCTATTTCTATATATTAAATCTCATTACTTTATACAGAATTGACAACACCTTGTTAAATCTATGTTGATTGCTGTTTTTCCTCTTAGACTTTTTTCTCCTTTTATCCTGTTTGAAATTCTTGGCTCCTTTCTCTTTCCCTCTCGGTGCTGTGGTACCTCTGTGCCCAAACTACAGGCTTTAAATTCAGGTAGTACACATTGGAAACAACAAGCCTGTAAGCCTGTGTCTGTTTTCTTCACTTTCCTGCTGTTATAACTAACCACAAGGCTAATATTCTTCATGTTCAGCCTTGGATCCTGTGATTTTTAGTCTTAGAACTGGTGCAAATGAGATCAAGGAGAAATGTTTTGTCTGTATTATTGCTTCACTTCTGAGTCCTTGCCTTTAATCAGAACACAGTGCACCAGGAATATGCTGATACATATGAAGATTCTCTGTACTCCAAGGAGAACTAATTATGGAACTGGGTGAGACTGAAGCATTTACCAGGGCCTTAGGGAAACCATGAAGTTTGGATCAGCATACAGACAACTGAACACTTCTGCTTGCATAAGGCATTACAAAGACAGTTGTGAAGGAATGTAATAGCTTTCTGGAAACAGTGCAGAACAGCCCACAAGGGTGACTGTCAGAATAGCGGACATGCCCTTATCTGACAATTGGTGGGGACTGCCATCAGAGAATGCTGAAAGCAGAAATTGGTCTTGACCAGGAATTGATGGAGGTGAGGGATAAGGTGTGCGGACAGTTTATGAAGGACTTTGAAAGTGAAGACTAGAGACTTCTGTTTGATGAGGGTAAAGTTATGTGAAGTTTTTGCTTAGGTGGTAAAGATAGCTCCAGGTCTGAAGCTGTGCTCTGCTGTTTTTCTCCTCACCTGTGTTGTTGTAGTTCAATGGAAGGGGGGTGTATGGTCAAGCGGTGCTGGTTTTTTGCCATTTGAGTCTGCTGTTCTGTGAGAGCAAAATTATGATAAGGCTTGAAATCAGAAGACTTACCTAACAGTCTTTAGTGGCCCACATTTGTGCTTTTTTTTTTTTTTTTTTTTTGTTTTTTTTTTTTTTCCTGTAGAAGCTCAAGATCTTTTTAGATTGTTTTTTTACTTGGTACTCACTTTCATAGTGGTATCTTTAGTGCAATAAATCTGATATTGAGTTTTAACACTT
Organism: Scytalopus superciliaris; assembly: GCA_013400415.1. NCBI lineage: Eukaryota > Metazoa > Chordata > Aves > Passeriformes > Rhinocryptidae > Scytalopus > Scytalopus superciliaris. The sequence continues at coordinate 52,307 of VXBX01004970.1, forward strand.
GTATGCAAAGTTTAATGTGAAGATTACATTGAGATTATATGCCCTATAGGAAGCAAACTATGTCATAGCTGATGTTGAATCATCATCTCAGGTTAATGATGAGTCTGAAATTCTCATTAAGCAGCCAGTTCATGCTGCTCCTATTTGTGCTTTAGTAGATTAATATAAGAAGAAGGGAATTTTATGTGTTTATGTGTGCTCATGCATACAAATTAGTGTATATATAAGTAAAAAGAACAGTTTTCCACATTATTTCGAATTAAAGCAAATTCCTTTGTGCAAATCAGACTTAAGTTGTTTAGTCTTCTCCAAAGGCTCAGGAAGATTTGGCATAGTTGTGTTTTATGCCATTTTCTGTCAAGAACTCCAGTACGAAGAGTTCTTACATTTTCTGTGAATTTCTAGATGCGAAAAAAGTGGTTTAGGTGGGAGATTCTCTTTCAAGGATATTATCTTTTTAAAGGAGAAATACATGCCCCACTAATCTGTTCCAAAAACGTTTAGTAAACTTACTCTTTCAATAGAGGAAGTAGTAAAGGCAGGTTGTAATAGCTGCTGCAAAAGGCTTTGCAGCATTTGGTTCAAACATTTTGTCTTCTATCTCCACTGTTTTCAAAATAGGCTAAAGAGGAGATGCTGAGCAGCTTTGCTTAAATGTGGATTAATATTCACGTTGCCATAGCTGGGCAAGCAAGAATGACCATGTAATCTACCTGTATTTTTCCCTACTGACCACTTTCACAGATTTTAAAACAAAGTATCTGATGCTTTAGATTGCAGTTATTCTGCTTATGAAAGAAGAGATTGCACTTGTGAATTTGTTCAAAGACACCTGCAGGTACATTTCTTAATTCTCTAGCTGCCATTGTTTAGCCTCAACCTGAGTAGCTGTCTTTCTTACCTAAATGCCTGTTAATGTGTGCCTAATTTTGGACAGTTTTCGTGTGAATTTGTCAACATGCTCCTGTGTGGGTCCCCCACAGGGTCACAAGTCCTGCCAGCAAACTTGCTCCAGTTTGGATTCTTCTCCCCACAGGTCCTGCCAGGAGCCTCCTCCAGTGTGGCCTTCCCACGGGGTCATAGCCTCCACCTGCTCCAGTGTGGGGTCTTCGCAGGCTGCAGTTGGATATCTGCTCCTGCTTCACCATGGTCTTCACCATGGTCTTCACCATGGTCTTCACCATGGTCTTCACCATGGCCTGCAGGGGAATGTGGGAATCTCTGCTCCAATGCCTTGAAGCAGCTCCTCCCCTCCTTGACTGGCCTTGGTGTCAGCAGGGTTCTTTAGCTCACATGTTCCCATTCTTCTCTGCTCTGGTCATTGTGGCTTCTGTGCTGTGGCTTCGTTGTCCATATAAATCTGTTACCTGATAATTGTTACTGATGGCCTTGGCCTGTGGTGGATCTCTCTTGGAGTCAGCTGGCATTGTCTCCCTCAGACAAAAGGGAAACTTGTAGTAGCTTTTTGCAAAGCCACCCCTGTAGACCCTGCTACCAAAACCTTGCCCTGCAAACCCAGTCTAGGCATGAGTAAGAGAAGTCCTTATGTCCTTCATACGGACCAACCTCAAGGTTATGGTGTCATTATCACACAGAGTTTTGCTGATATTTATTTTGTGTTCCTGTGTACTGTGGAATCTATTTCTGTACCGGGAGAGGCAAGAAGTTTCTGCTTTTCACATTTTGGAAGTAAATCTCAAAAGTTCCTGTTGTCTTTTTCCTTCTGTTGATTGAACTACCTCTTTCTAAACTGATGGTTTACTTTGATTTGCAAAAAGTGATTGAAAGACAGACCTTGCAATGCAGTGCTGGTAGCAGAAAAGCTAACTGGACAGGGATGTATTGTCTCTGAGCTGCTGTCTGGGTGGAGGATTGCTGTTTAAAAACTGTTTTCCAGAAGTACTAATGCCTTCCAACTGCTGGGATTTTGTTGAGGTTCAAGGCCTCAGGTTCCCTAGTTGCCTTGTCATGTAATTTGTGGTACTTTCTGTCTTTTAGTATACTTGGACAGTTGGTCTTAGGCATATGGACTAGACTTCTTGTAATCTCTCCTACATTACCTTTTCGCTTTTTTGAAAATTCAAATATTTAAAGATTATTTGGATTTTTTGGTTACTATTTGGCTATATTGGCTTAGACTGGCTCTTTGCCTTTTTAGAATATCTGTTGTGTGTGGGTAAACATGGCCTTGCCAAAAAGGAAATAGCACTTTTCAAGTTTTAAACAACTCATTGCCCTCTAAAAAAAAAGCTTAATTGTCCTTTAAATTCAAGAAAGAGAGAAATATGTTTACTTCTGTATAAACATGGGCTATATACAGTAATGTTTTAATTCTTTATCCATAAAGTGTACACGAACTTTCTTTTAAATGCCAAATCAATGTCCCAGGTTTGGAGAGTGAGCTCTTTTTTAAATGCTTATGTGGTGCTAGTACTATACCTCATTTAATTTATGACTTTTCTATAGGCTGTTAAAAAGCCAGTTTTCAATCTTCTTCCTTTAGCAGGTAAAGTTTGAGGCAACCAGATGGAAATGTACATATTCTGCAACAAAGAGCTGTCCTGGAGTCCATTCTGACTTGCTGTAGCCTCCCAAACCTATTTACAAAATTAGGCACTAAATAATTTATATCAGATTTGTGGCATTGCTAGTTTAGGGCGAGGCACTTGTTTGGAGCTTGGCTTTTGAACTTAGTTGGTCTTACATAGAACATCAGTTGGAGTCCTGTCTTTCTCAAGTGGCAAGAGGAAAGGATGATGCAGGTAGGAGTACTGCATGGAGGAAGGTGGAGGCAGCTAAAAGGACACAGTTAGGTGAGAAGAGATTAAAGCCACCTGATGTGTATGAAGGGGAGGGGTGTTTTTTGGATGTGGTGCCTAGTGGTCCTTTAAGCTTTCATAGCTTTACAGGTAATTCTAAATAGATTGTTTAATCAGGTGAGGGCAGCACACTTATGTGAAGAATTCCACTTGTTTGCCTTGGAACACCTGACTAGCTGAGAAATATCTCACTTATTTTTCTGGAACCTTGTCAGGATGCCACATTTTGGAAAGATGTAATCCTAATTTTAGACATGTCAAAGTAATTTTCCACATGTAAGTATCTGTTGGGGAATCCTGCATAGTGCTGAATTTATTGACTCTGCAATAACATTTCAGACTTAGTCATTTAATATATTATAATTTGAAGAAAATACTTTCAGAACAGATTACTACAACACAGTTACGTCATGGGTTCTAAAATAGATGTGGGGCTTGCTGTTTTCTGGATCAGTTTGTTTTTGAGCAGAAATTGGTGCTTTATGTGACATATGTTTTGGATTTGTACTTCTTAAAAGCCTTTGGCTTTTAGGCAGACAATCTTAAATTAATCTTTGACTCTACCCACATTATTTTTGTTAATCCCCTTACTTTTTTCTTATGCTGTTCTTTTAATGTGCATTGGGATTTCAGTATATGCTTAAAATGTGGACATTGACTTCCTAGGTGGGTTCCTCCTTTCAGTTTAAAACTCCAGTTTAGCTACAATTGGGCTTTGAGAGTTGACTGTGGAAGTTGCTTCCTCTTCACTTTGTAACCTCTTCACTTTTCCATGTGTTGTCTAAGTGTATCCTTGTCTGATCAGTCTCACTCTACTTAATTATGTATTGAGTAGTTATCAGCTAACCTTCTGAACTGATGTTTCTGAATGAATGCTAATGTTTTTTTCTCCATGAATTCTGTTTTTGGACTAGAGAGGGTCCAAGACCTGGTGGTTGTCTATTGCAATTGCCATGTCAATGCCCTTCACCATTTAAGTTCAGCATAAAGAGTGAAGAAACAGAATGGGCCCATTTTTGAAATTGAGTTGTTTGAGAAATAACATGGTGAGAATTCAGAATCTCAAAATTTAGTGTTAAATCAACAAATGTTTATAAACATGGTTGAGTAGGGTTTTTCAATACTCTTTGTTGATGAAAAATAATTATTTTCATTTGCTGAAAGTTGCACAAGTGACTTTTACTGGAACTGGTGCATATTAGGATGAAGGATTTATTGGTAAAGAAGCTACAAACTGTACTGGAGGAGTGTGTTCTGACTGAAGTGTTTCCCCATGTCTTGGTTGTGGAAACTTGCATATTGAGCATTTTTTATTGTTATCCAATAGAGCACAAGTAATAGTCATTTTAACCTATTTCTCTGTCTCTCCCCCTTCCTTTTTTATTTCTGCTTCCATAATGTTCTCTAAAATCGATTCTAGGATTTGACTGTAACTTGCCACTGGCAAGTCGTGTTGAAAAGAAAAAATGATTAGAAAACAAATTTTGGAATCCAACAGCCAGTAAAACTGTTTGACCTGCAAATGTGCACCTTTCCTTTATTCATGCACATGAAAACTTATAAACTTATGCCAAATGCCAGTGTTAACGAAATATTTATTATTTGTTTTAACAAAAAGCAGGTACGTCTCTCTACACGAGGAATCATGTTTCTGTGCTCATCTCTGTAGGAGTTCTGTACTGCATTGCAATTTCATTTCAGTGAGCTGCCTCTTAGACCTTTTGACACTTAACATATCCCATTTTGCCTGTGAAGCAGTTCAAATGTTGACCGTTCAGGAGTGTTGCCCATGTGGAGGGAAGAATTTTTGTCTCAGAGGAAGCTGATGTTGCTTCTCTTATTCATTAAAAACTGTAGTTCCCTGTTTTCTACTTTGTTGCTTTAGATTCCCTTGCTTGGGGGATTGTGGTGTTACTTAACAAGTGAGGAAGCAGCAATCCCGTTTACCTGAGGTGCTGCACTGGTGTATAAGCTCCTTCTTTATACATACCTCTGTGTGCATGTATATATCTTTTTATGTAGTTATGCATATTAAAGACAACTTCCCACCTGGCTTTTTTATTTCATTATTGCTTGATGGTAAGGAGGAACAGTTGGGACAGGAAACATCAATAACACAGTATGTGGGTAAACAGTTGTTTTACACTGGTTGTAATTTTACTGTTAATCCACTTAGTAAGGCAGGCAGAGCAGTGAAGAGTTTGTTTTCTGTTTTGTGGGCAGGTACTACCATCATGCCCAGCTGAATGGTAGTCAATGTATGTTTGACTTCCTCCCCTCTAGCAAAACCAATTTTTCCTCTAGAGTTCTTTTATGGACCCATCTTGTGTTCTGTAACCACCAAAAAACTGCAGGCCCCAGATTGAGTATTTACAATATATAGGACAGCTATATTCTGAAAAGTTGAAGATTATGGGTGTTATGGTTGTTTATAAATCAAATCAGCTGAGTTTGCTGTGTGGAGAGGGCAGAAGATGATGAGCAAGAGCTTTCTAGGCTGCAAAACAAACTCAGAAACTGAATGTCAGGTTGAATACTTGGCAAACCACCAGTTAGAAAGTTCATTGTTGGAATGTAAATAGTTTTGTTCTGTACTAGCTAGGATAGTGTCCAGTAATGTTGCTGTGAAGTGGCTGTGCTGCTAGGAAATTGCAGGAATTACATGCAGACAAACCAACATCACAGAAAGGAAATGGATGGTATAATTTAAGTATTAGAGGTAATCAGCACACTGACTGTTGTAACTTGTGTTTTCTGACTTTGGAGTATGGTGTGGGTCTCAAAGTTACGAACTTGAATATGAATGCACTAGAATTGCTTTTAGAACAGCTTAATGTGCTATATTTCTGGAAAAAAACCCCAGTCAACAGGTAAGTAAAAAAAAAACTATTAATACCTCCAACTGGTGCTGGTGATCTGCGTATGCTTATGTATTTCAGATGAGATTGCCTGTGTAAAACTGTTGTCTCTGGGATATGTGTGAGTATGAAGGTGTGTGTGTGTGTGTCTTATGTATGTGAGTTTTCTAAAATCAACTTTGAGTGCTGATGTTCAAGAAAACTTTGTAAAACTTACTTGTACCTCCAAAAAGTGACAGGGCTGTTGGCTGCTCAGGTATTCTGGAAATTCATGAAGTTCATTCATAATATAAGTCTCCCTGAAGATAATTCTCTGGTTCTGTATCTCATGCTTATAGCATCACATCAGAATTAGCAGAGAAAATAACACATCATCTTTCCAGAAACTTGTGTATTAATACATAATGATTTTGGATAGGTGTAAGTAACCCAAGTGCCAGCACTTTCAAAGATAATTACAAGTGCTGTATCTGTAACTTTATGTATTGGAAGACTATCCCTGGAGACAGAAAGGGGTGATAAAAAAGCTCTGCTATTTGAGGAACTGTGCTGCAGGGATAGTCCTGGCCAGGTAACTAACTGAATTTATCTGTGCTAGCTAGCCAGCAGACCTGTTCCTCCCTGCCACAGTCCCTTTCCTTCCCTTTGGTGTATACTAAGCATTTGGAGAGCAGAAACTGGCACGTATGTCACTGATGAAACTGAATTTCAAATTGAAGGCTGAGTTGCTTTTGCCGTGATGCAACTCGGGGTTCAAACCTCCACCAGCTGCTTTTAGAACAAGGTTGTCAGAGCATTGAGTCTTCACTGTTCATGGTGATGCACCAGCTAGAAAAGGTCCTTTGGTAAACTCGTAATTGGGGGGAATATTATGGTATGTATTCTTGAATTTTGGAAAGGAACCCATGTGCACAGGAACAGGTGGTGGTGTTTTTTTTTTTTTTTTTTTTTTAATAAACCAGCAGAAGTGTTTATTTTAATTCTGCAAGTGGGCAAATAGAATGTAAGTGTAAGAGTTGTACTCAGATACCGCAACATTGCTGCTTTATATTCCAGAAAACAGGATTACTAAGACAAATAAAAGTACTAACATGTAAATGGTGTATTTGTCTTATAAAGTACAGAAAACCTGTTCTGGTGTGTCAATACAGGTGTATAAACTAGAGAGATGAAGAGTAATCCTTGTGCATTTACTGATTTTTGCTCAGCTTTTTCTTTTTTTTCCTGACCCACTTACAGCAAAGAAATGTAATGCCAATAGTCAGTGTCTTTGTTCCAAGGTATGGGGTGAAAGGGTTTATATATCATCTTTGGCATGATTCCTAGAAGTAGAGGGTCAGATTCTGATTCAGCTTTCCCTGGTGTAGGTCTGGACTACTTCAATTAATTTACTTTGGAGTAACTCCATATTTGTCCCAATCCAGCTGACATCAAATCAGGACCCTACAATCCAGCTTTGTTTCATGTAGTTGGGTGAAGAGTTTGGATTGGTGTGGTTTAATGGGGAATGAGGTGAGGTAATGCATTTAAAAAGATTTCCTTGGAGAGGAAGTAGTTTTTCCTCATTTGTTGATAGATTAAAGCATAGTTAAATTTGCTGAAATGTATTTTAGCTCCTCATTATAACAGAACCTACTATTTGAGAATGGGCATGATTACAGATTTTGTAGTGGAAAATCCCTGTAATTTATGCACCTTTCGTAAAAGCATCTGAAAATTCCGAAAGACAAAATACTCTTAATTCTTTCGAGTACAGAGTGTACTCTGAAATTATGGCTTGTTCTTTTTGGAAGGAATGGTATTTGCTCTAAGATGGTATGATTGAATTATAATTTATTAGATACCGTTTAAACAGAAAAATTTCATTTATTGCTTGTGACTTACTTGGCAACACCTGCACTTGAAGAATAGTTCCTATTAAATAATTTTGATTCACAACTGATGTAGATTGTTTTTTATTTTGAACCCTTATGGATAGTAATAAACTCTATCCTAGTGAGCTGCACTTGTTGCAGCAGAATAGGTAAATGCTCAGGTTTTAATGTGTGCATTCTTTTCTAATGAAAAGTAATTGTTTTAGCTCTTTACAGGCCATAGAACCCTAGCTGTGCTGCTGGCAGTACTCTGGACCATCTAGTTTTACTCCAACTGTTATAAAAGCATGAACTTTAACTGTAAATATTTATTTCTTTGCCTCTGGAGAAAATGGAACAAATTTGATCTGTCTGTTGAGAAATATGAATTTTTTCTTTTCCTCCCTCTTCTCCAACACATTTCTTAGTGGTTCTGTTTCTGACTTGCTAAGAAACCATGTTCTGAGCCCCTCACCTTGGCCTACTAAGGATCCTCACCTGGCTTCCTTTACCCATGCAAAGGTCTACAGAGCCCAGAATGTTGTGAGGTGTTGTCCTTCATTTTCAGTTGAAGTCCTTGTGTACTGCACCTAACCGGATCGTGAACAACACAAAACTGCTTTTTCTTTTTTGTTTTATATGCATGAGTCATTCTTCTAGAAGGTTTTGCCATGTAAATGGTTCTATTGATTTCAGTTATTTAATTTGATTGTATTTTCAGTTAAAGCTGAAAATGTGTTTTGGTTTCAGTAGATAGCAAAGCCTATTAGGCCTCTTAATCTGTCAGAATTATTCAATATTTCAGGTTAGTTTAGGATTTCCCAAAATGACCTAACAGCTGCTGCAGCAGCAGTAATGTGTAATTACTTAGAATTAAACTCAAAGATCATCAGTTCTGATATTTTAGAAGTGTGTTGGTAATGCAGGATTACTTTTCAAAGAGCTGCACTGGTTTTCCTTGCAGTTCCAGGAGCTGAGTGATCTCCTTATCAATGTTGCTCTGCTGTCTACTATGGGGAGCACAGGAGACAGCAGTGTTCCAGTCCTTGAGTGGGTGGGCTGCTCTCAGGTTTGTTTTTTATTCCCAGTGGCAGGAGAGTGTCATATTTCATGACTTCTGGAACACTCTGTGTAGGTGAGTATCATCTGGACTGTGTTGTATATATGTGTAGTTCTGCTGCCTTCTGGAAGTCTCTGCCTTCCTGTATCTCTACTGCATTCCAGGTGTTTAAGCTTTCTGTCCTGCAGCTTTTTCCCCAGGAAGGCCTGATAAAGACCTGAGAAAAAGGGCAGACAAGGGTGTGCTGCTGGCTCCATGCAATTCATTCAGCCTGTTCTTAGGGGTCTCTTCCCATATGTCCCTCAGATGTGGACAGGGATGTGTTGTGGGGTAAATGCATTGTTCTAGCCATGGGAAGTGGCCATCTTTCCTGGAAGCTCTTCAACCCTTTTCCCAGCATGCTTTAAAGATGTGCTCATTATATGGTGGGGGAAGAGGCTACAAGTCCCTAGATAAAATGGTTGTGGGGAGCAGGCTGCCTGCTGCACTGCAGTCATCTGGTGTGCAGCTGAGGTTCTTAGGAAAGGAGGCCAAGGAGCAAGCTAGATGAATTGTCCTGCCATACTGCATATGGCCTGTGGGCTATAACTTGTTCATCGTAGATACTTGCTTATGATCCTTAAGAACATTAAGATTTTGCAGTAAAACTTTAGAAAAATACTTAACAGCATGAGAAAAATCTGCTTAAGCCACAATGAACTCTAATTCTTCTTACCAGCTTTCCACAAAGAGAGCATCTGGTGGACAGAATACATCAGAGTCCTGAGTGCATATGCTAGTGGTTTCATTGTCATCAACAGACATTACATTTTTGTTGATTTATTTTGTGCAATGAATAAAACTTCATTTCCTGCTCTGTTAAGGATGTTCTACTTTGCTTGACTTGTACAAAAATGAGGTATGGTTGTTGTATCCATATAAAAGTTGAAAGCAATTGTGTGGCATGGAGTTAATGGTGGACGTATCTTTTATCTACTTCTGAGTGTGCAACAGTCCTTTTCATCTGTAATCCTCTAGTTGTTGACGATGCTAAATCTTCTGCAGTTAAACTTTCCCTCCTCAGGACTGTAATCTAAAGGTCAAGATACTGCAATCTATTTGCCATTTATTACATATCAAAGAGTATTTCACTCATAAATGTGGCTTATAAAACTGCAGTTTATTACCCATATACCAATTGTTTAAGCACTTCTGTTCTCAGTCAAGTAAAACCAAGTGAGCTGTGCGTAGAGCTGTAGGAAAATCTGGGATTCAGTTCTTTTGGTGTCTGTATAACCCAGATTAACCTGAAAGAAAGAGTATGCTACAGCTGCTCAGTCATTTTACTTCTGGCACTTTTGGCGCAAATATAATTTCTTCAGAACAATTTTTAGTGTCTCTTTTGTCTTGGGGGAAAAAACCCAAACAAGATACTGAGTTTGGAAGAACACAGGGCAATATTTTCTGCTTGTCAGAGCAGGTCCCTCACATTTTTGGTACTTTCAGTATTGAATTGTATCTAATTGAACTGCTGCTGTGTTGCATGTGACTTGTAGCTTGGGTGTCTGGTTCTCACTTCTGGACTGTGTTTCTGGCTGTGTTTCCTCAGCAGCAATGCTGTCGTCTTTTTCACTGAAGTGCCTAATAAGGTACAGGAGTCCTATGGTTACAGGGCACTACCAGGGAGATGTTCTTTGGGAGAGCTGGCTGGGCTCTGAGCTGGTGTGATTTGTGGCCACATTTCTTTTCAGGTGAATGCTTTTGTGTGTGTGAAAGCAGCAGAATATTTTCAGCAGATGAAATAATGTTGTGCTGTTTTCAGGAATGTTAGAAAACTATTTGAAGCAGAAATAGCAAAATACTGTTTTTCAGAAATCTGAAAGTCAACTTTGCTGTTTCCGGTTACATATTTCTTTTACCACCAGTTTTCATCTTGATTTTGTACTGAAAGCAAGTATGAAGGTACTGGGACTACAGAAGCCTGACTCAGTGAATTGGCCTGTGTGTCAGCATCCAGTGAGGAACAGACTTGCCTAAGAACTGCCAGCTCATGGGAACTCATCTTCCCTCTGGCTGTGCTGGACCTGGCTAGAGGTTGATGCTTCTGGCCCACAGGTTCTTAGTTTGGGATGCAATTATAAGGTTCTGACTCTGTTTAAGAGTAAACTGCAGCTAATTTGAAAATAACTCTTTATGTCTTTATCCATTGTTAAACCAATCTGATGACTGATTATATTAATACCTAGAGATCTTATCCAGTCCTTGCCACCAGTAGGACTAGTACAAGTCCTGTGAGTGTTGCTTGTTAATAGAAAATGGATCCCAGATCTTTAAGTATTTTTTATGTTCTGCTGACACTGGTATTTCATGATTTCTGATTTAATAGGCTCTTGAGCTCTCCTGAGCAGAGAACTATCTGATGTGCTTCTTTCTCATCTTTTGTGGGAAAGAACTTGGAGGCAGTTTTCTGGTTCCAGACCAAATGATGGGCAGTGTCACAAGAAGAGAGAAAGCTGAGGGAATTGCAGCTAGCAGTTACAAAGACATCATGTTTGTGAGATTCCACTGTATCAGAAATATGAAGGAAGCGTTGTGTGGTTGGATCGAGCTTTTTGAGTTTGTCCTGTCCTGATCTGCTTGAAGACAGTCAGAGCAGCATCACACCTGCCCCTCCCATCTCTCCTCCCCCCTGCCTTTCTTGCCATTTCCTTGTACTTCATCTCAAAGTAATCTTAATGGATAAGTTCTCTTTACCCATCTAAAATGTCTGGTGTCTGGCATTTTTTATTTTATGATTATGTAATAATCTTGGATATCTTTACCCAATTAAAACCCTTAATAGTTGTACTTGCGACTTTAATGTGCCATATGCTCATATATTATACTTTTGTTTTTGCATTTGAAGAGAAATGTTTCTTAGATATGTGCAAAAGGCTTATGCATAACAATCTTCTATAGGTAGAAATTAAGGACATAGTTGAGTGGAGTGTCCTGCTCTCTTCAGTTTTCATTCCTACCTTGAGGGAGACATGTAGTGCTTTCTTAAGTGATTTGTAAAGTTGCCTTATAAACACATTCAGATCATAACAGTGTTAAAGCTTCTTTTGTACATGATGATTTTTTTCATCATTAAGCACTATTGTAATGAATTTAAGTGTGCTATGGTCCCGTCATCTGTGCTGACTTGATGTAACTTTTTGGACTAATTAATCTTTTTAGTATTTCTGTTCTTGGATATGAATTTGTGTCAGGTCTACTGTTATTACTTAATAAGAAATGGTTTTATTGTTTTTGTAGCTTTACTTTCTGAAAGAATGTTATTTCATGAACTGTTTAAATATTTGATGTTTTGTCCAAAACTTCTCATATATAATTCTGTGATTCTATGAAATCACTTTATTGTTTCACTAGAATGCTAAATATTTAAGACTGAAGTCAATACATCACTGGAATGTCATGCCACTTATGATCCATTTAAGTAATTCCTGTTCCAGTCTCTTACTTAAAATCACCCCTTTCATGAGAACAAAGCTACATACTTCATTTAACATAAAGAATAGTGATATGTGATATACATTTAAATAGGAATTTAAATGACGGTAGCAATGTAAAATGCAAACATTTTTTCCTGCCGTTATCTTTCTTGCTATAGTCTAAGACTCGGAGAAAAAAAATCTTATTAGCAGTAATGTACCTTGGAATTTAGTTGAAAAGAGGGTTCATGGTGTGGTTTTGGGTGTGCTTTATTTATTTGTTTAATGTGTGTGTGTGAGGCTGTAGGTATGTTCCCACATGTTGTGAGTTACAGTATCAGTAAATTAGTTCTTTTGCTCTTGCAGCTGAGACAATCTTCTGAAAACATGTTAAGTTCTTGGAAAAAGTCCCTAATAAGACTGCTGAACTTCAAAACTAGTCTCTGGTGCCTATACCAATTCAGAGACTGTTACAGTGAAACTTGCTGCCTGCTGGAGTTTGGCTGTGTGGATGCCACCTTTTCACGTTTGCTTGTGCCAGGCAGTGCCTGCGTGGGTTGTGCAGGAGGCTGCTTGTCACCGCGGGCTGTAGTGTTTCAGGTGCTGCGGGAGGTCAGCCTGGGGACGGCAGTGCTGTTGCTTCACTGCCCCCGGGGTCCCTGCACAGAAGTCTGCGATGCCATCGACTCCCAGGGTCGGCCATCTCATCCATCGCTGTCCGTGGCCCTTCCCTCACCTGTGTGTGGCCCAGCAGCTTTCCCAGCTGTCAAAACTCCCATGTAGTTCAGGAGCTTTATCCAGTGTGTTTCATTGCTGTGATAGGTACTGCTCTTAGTGTAGTTCTGAAACCAATACTTTGCTTGTCCAAAGATTAATTTGAAAATACTTTAACCCTTTTAATTCTGTACTTAATGGCATTTGCACAAAATACCATGCAAGTAGCAGGTAGTTTCATGATTCTCTGCAGGGTGTAGTTTGCTACAGCTGGTTTTCCTGTACCCTTATTCAATAAAATGTTTTACTGACTATCTCATAACAAGCTGCTGTTATACACTCGTGGTATTTTGTAATATTCCTGCAATAATTCACCTGCATGCATTTCAGCAAAATGCTTAATGAATCTAATCTTCCCCCACTGCTGGCTTCCCACCCTGAATTGCAGAATGTCCCAAACTCTACTTGGAAGGTAATACTGGCATAAAGTAACTCAGGAACTCCAGCTCCTTCCACCTGAGAAACAAAGCTCCTTCTTCCAGAAAGAAGGGATGGAGGGGAATGAAATAGGAAAAGCCAAACCTTCCTAGATATGTATAGGTAACCAGCATACCTTTCATTTCTTGTCTGAAATGCTTGAACATAGTATCTTCATTCTACCTGTGTTGTCTCATATGGCCATGTTATATCCACTTGTTCCTGATGTATCTGAATTGCATACTGGCACCTCATTTCTGAACATTGTGCTGTGGGATATTAAGATGGTTTAAAAGATAGTGATTTAAGTTACTGTACATTAGTATGGGGGAAAAAGCTGTTTCCAATAACTTTTATAGGTCTTGCAGTATTTAATATATATCTAGTAATAGCTGTGTATGTAATTGTCTTTATATGATCAAAATAAATTATTGGAAATACTTTTACATTCAGATGCCAAATTAAAATTTACTGTCAACTGTGAGTGAGGTTCCTTTTTCAATTTAATAATGCTGGAACTAACATCTACCACTGTGTGTTGTTCAACTTAGTATGTTGTAGTTGATTGAAGTATTTCTGCAAGATGTTAATGGGAATTTTCTCATGCTCTTTGGTTTGGCTGTTGTTCTGAGACTAGTTTTCATAACTTCTTCCAAACTGTTTTGGTAAACTTGCATATCTTACATATCATAAGCCACTTGGTAAATTTTAGTCCCTTTAGAATCTTGTAGAGCGACAACCATATGTTTAACGTAGCAAAAGAGATATATTTGAAAGAGAATAAGGGCAATGTTTGCTACTTTTTTTTTTTTTAATGGATCAAGTGACTGGCCATGCTATGACTTGCACTCTTTGAATGTTATATTTCTTTTGTATTAAAGATGATGTTTTTAAGAGGTACTTTGCTTTTTGTTTCTACCACTCTGCTTTCATGTTTCCTTTGTATTTTGTCATCCTTGTGTATCTCACCTCTGTTTCTGATTGTCTACTAGTTTTGGCACTATGTGTTTTTTGGCAGTATTCAGTGATCAATATTGGAGTAAATAATTGTTCAACAAGCTTCCTACTATTCTGAATTAATAGTATTTTAACATCAACAGGAGCCTTTTGATCATCTAATCTGATTTTCTTAAAAGAAGGTGTCCATATATTGAACTAATTTTCCTTGATCTTTAGCCTTGGAGTTCTTTTCCACTTTTAGGAATGTGCAAATAATTGAAGTCTTCACTATCCATGAACACCTTAATGCAACCCCTTGAAAATCCATGCTGTATACCTTATTTATACATACCTATGAGAGGTAACAAATATGATGTTATCAGTGATTTACAATACTCAAAGTGCTCTGAAAGTGAAAAGCTACTGCCTGAGTATCTTCATCTTTAGTGCCTAATTGCAGCACAAAGGTTTAGTTCTAGAATAAACCCCACTTGGCCTTATCATGGAAGAACCTGAGAGATGTGTTTAGCATCTTCTGTCTCACATCATGCTTGTTAGGTTTTGAGAGATTTAGTTTTATTTGTGTAATTTGATTTAGTTGTGTTTGGAGCATAAGAAGTATTCAGTCTGCTATAAGGAGAATGTATTATTGCAAATCCTTATACCTGGAAATCTTTCTGTTCTGATTGACCTGAAATGATGTAGGGGTGAGGATGGCTTGCATTTTAAAAGAGAAATCTAAGCTCTGCTTGGTTTTCTAAAGCAAGCATATTCTTACATAATAAATAAATATGTTTTTCACTCTATGTTTTTAGCACTCTTGTGTACTAGGCTAAAAGAAGTCTACAGTGTCTATACATTTTAAAAACATGATCAGGCAGTAAAAGGTTTCACATTGAAGTGTAAACTGGAGTGGGGGGAAAAACAATCCAGGCAAAGATTTGCAGGGATAGTTACGAAAAGTTATGAATGTTTGTTACAAAAGTAACAGACAAAAATCTTCACCCTGAACTAAAACATATAACTTTATGTTGAACAAACATAGTTTTCAAAATCCTGTTTGGATATATATTTTAATGGTATGTAAGACATGTTCAGAAAGTTGCAGTGTCCAACTTTGTTCAGCCTGCTCTGTGAGATGTGGGGTAAAAATTTTGGTCCACTGGCAGTTTGAGGGAGAAGGAGGGAGAGTAGCAGGGAGACCTGTCTGGAACGCATTAGTGGAGGGTGTCCACTTATGCATGGTGGATTCAGGAGTGAATGGACTATGGTCTGTACCACAGAAGGGTGATTGCTGTGGGTGGACAACCCTGGATTGTTGTAGGCCTTAAATCATTGGTATTATCTAAAATTCACAGAAAGACTTATTTTGAAGCATTTGCCTTCTGACTAACGGAATTATCTGTTACAATTGTTTGTCAGGGGCGCAGATAAAATGTATCAGTCAAGTAAAGGTCTCTTCATTTGGTATGAATGCAGTTGCACTTACATGAATTTATAGTATTGTGGGTAGTATGCTTTAGGTTAGTGTTTGAAGATGCTGAAACCATCCACCACCCAACCAATATACACCATGTCAAGTAAATGTCAGTGAGACCTGAATGAGTTGATGACTTAATGGTATGTTACCTGTGATTACTTGTGTCAAACTTGAATTTATAAAACACATTGCACAGTGTAAATGAATAGATAAAAACCTGATGAATTATAGATTTAAGAGAATATTTTTGTGAGTTTAGCTGTAAATATATTTTTTTGGCTGATGTTATTTAGTAGTTTTGTTACAGATGTTGTTCCATGTTTTGATTTGAAACAAGATACAGTATTTTATTCTTCCACACTAAACACTCTCTGAACTTTCCTGCTTGGCATCATATGAGATTAGAGGATATTTCCATGCTTTTAACTTTCCCACATACATATTTTTTTCCCCCAAGTTGTTTTCAATCTTAGTTCTCCATCCTCTTTGTCCAGTTTTTAGTCTCTTCTTGTTGCACGTGGCTGGAGTTGCAGTTGAGCACAAATAGTAACAGTTCTGTCTCCCCAGCTCCTTTCAGAATATTTATATGTTTTGTTCCCTT
Source organism: Scytalopus superciliaris (assembly GCA_013400415.1). Classification (NCBI taxonomy): domain Eukaryota; kingdom Metazoa; phylum Chordata; class Aves; order Passeriformes; family Rhinocryptidae; genus Scytalopus; species Scytalopus superciliaris. Next base: position 68,560 of record VXBX01004970.1, read on the forward strand.
GGGTATTCAACTTCATTTCTTCCTGACACTCACTTTCCTTCCTCTTTTTAAACCTGTACTCATTCTTTTATTGCAAATTAGATGAAGGATAAAAATTAATTTCCATTCAAAATGATTGGCACAGATTCGGAAGAAGTTGTTTTGCTCTTAATTTGATGTTAGAAAACATCTCTTTTGATTAATTAGTACTAAGGAAGGTATATTTGAATTCTGAATGTTTAAATTTGTGTAAGGAACTAAGTGACATGCACATGGTGTTCACTGGAAAGACTAACAAATGCTGGATCCTTATAAAAAGTCTCTACTGCCTGAGAGGAGGCACACTATTTTAAACTAACCAATGTGATAAAAATTTACATGTTATGTTGTAATTGCAGACATCTTTTGTAAAACTTTGCAACATTTACAGTGTAGTGTTGACAGCTACACTTGTCTTAATATATAGCATTTGGGCAGTTTTGTGTAATAGGCTGCTGACTATTTTAGAAGATAAATTACTGTTTATTTAGGTTTAAGTTAATGTTTCAAAAGCTTTCTTACTTAAAAAGCAGTGCATTATAAATAGCAATAAGTTCTTTGAAATGGTCTACACATCTGATTGACAACTGCAAAGAAAAGGCTGATTATAAGTAGAAAACCTGTAATGTACATATTTTGAGTAAATTGCTCCTATGTGTACTTTTTTACATTGATTAACCAGTAAGTTTTTGCAGCCATTCATCCAGCTTTATAGTTTAGCCCATTAGTTTTAAATATTGTTATTTAGATAAGATGTAATTGATAAATTACACTTGGTTAAAATCTGTTCTTCCCTGTAGTGATGTCTGAAGTTAACTTAAAGAGAAATGATGCAAATAAAGTACAGATTTTCTGGTGAGTTGTTAAAAATGCAGCAGAGCTATTAATGTGTAAGTGAAAGTATAAAGGCAAGCATTTTGAGAAAATTGTCATACTGTTCTGATGGGAGTTTTGCTTGAGATGGTGAAATAAGGTAGCTTGACTAACTTGACTGCTGTGCTTAGAATTTGATCAGCTGGAAAGTTAGATAACTGCAAATTAGGACAAATGATGTTTCAGACAGGTGTATGGAAGGCTCTGAAATTTGGTTTATAATTATACTCAGTATATTTTAATTTCTTAAAGCTATTCGAATATCACTCATACGTAACATTAATAATACAATTACATAGTACCACATGCATGTTCATAGAATGCATGAAAAGCATAATGCATGAGAAGAACTATTGGAAATAAGTTAGGAAATGAAGTTTTGTCTTAACATAGCACTAAAAAAACCATTACTATTATTTTTGTAAAGAGAATGTGTAGTTTTTAAAAAGGGGAAGGATTCTTTAGTGTCATGTTGGCATTCCAATCTCCTGTAGATTGTATTGTATGCTGAGATCTTAATTTTTCTTTAATGATGTGCCATGCTTTTAAATTTACAGAATGCAGTGAAAGCTGCAAGAGTGTTTGTTTTGCTGTGCCTATGGCTGAGAAATGTTTCCTAACTGAACCTTCCTGTACTGGCAAAAATAGCTCTAAAAGTACCATTCCCAGCTTGGGAATTCCCTGGTGTGTGTCTGGTGGACAATGGACACAAGCTCAGGTTTGTTTTGGACCTATCTCAGATGGTAACTGAGGAAGAAAGGACTGCTAAGCTAAAATGTCTTACCCAGTGCTTTTTCAGTTGTTTTGGGTTTTAAGCTTGGTATTTTAAGGAAACCAGATGTGTGTGACTTTAATCATTCAGACTTGTCTTTCTCTTCTTTTGCACTGCCCCATGAAACTTTGAACCTCCTGGCAAGTTTCAAACAATTTTGATAGAGAATTAATCACTGAAGGTAACCCATACACTTGTGACAATCAGTAGCAGAGGGAAGGACCCTAGTGACTCTTTCCTCCTTCTGACATTGGTTTGTGTAATCCATTGCCATTTCATTGCTGCCTTTGCTCTCTTTCCACCCCCAGCAGCTGCCAAAATGATGCTCAGTACAGAGAAGAGCTCACGTGGATAACTAGTTCTCCAGACAAAGCTTTTTGCCTCAGGCCTTTCACTGTTATATATCAGAGGTTTATTGTGATGATGGAAATTTGAGAGCTGAGGATTACTCAATTTGCTGGGGCCCTGCTGTAGGTCTGCTGGTCGGTAGTGTTTGGGATTAGGAGAAAATTTGGTCTAGACAGTATTCTACCTTCCTCTGAAGGAAGTGGGTGGCAAGGTTATGTTGTAATAAAAATTATTACTACATCCTTGGCAGGTGCTTGGTAGAGGGAATTCTTGCACATGGGGTCTGGCTTTCTAATAAAATCCAATAGGAAATGTGTTAGGGGAAAGTACCCCCTAAAGGAAGTGTGAAATATAGCTGCAACTACAACCCACCAGAACCGTGGGGGAAACAAGTACCCTCAATAGTCTGCCACCACAAAGGAAAGTGATGTCGTGATGGAAGTCTGATGCCAGTTGAAATAGAACTGGAGACTAGTGCTAGCCCCCTACCAGGTGGAACTGATTACAAGGGAGAGTGACCTGAATGGACCAAGCTTTTGCTAATGGTTCCCAGGTGTTGTTTAATGAATCGGTGACGGAGCTGTGCTTGCAATGGTGTTTCGATGACATGGTGTACACTGCAGGAACATACTTGATAAATGCCAGAGAAGTAGAGCTCAGCTACTCACAGTATTTCAAGGAACCTGTAACAAGTCTTTGGTATAGTGTCTTCCAGAGTAGCACACATGAAAATGTAAACTGGCTTAAATAGTGTTACTGTACAACAGAAGGAATGTAGTGGTGTAAGAAAAATGTTGCAGTGTTGACGAGTTCAGTGGCTGGACCTGTCTGTATGTGAGATGCTACTAAACGAGCACCCTGAATTGTGAGTTTAGGGAGAGGACAATGGACCAGTCAAACTGGTCTGGAGATTTCATGTATGGAGATAAACAGTTTCAACTTGAAATATATATCCTGGATTTTTTCCAACTTAATTTCAGCAGATTTTTAGAATAGGTATCAGTTCTGCTATCACTCTTAACTTTATTAGATTTGCTTGTTTCTGAACATAAGTTGAAAAAGAGAATATAAATGTCATAGGCCCCTTCTCATCTCTTCTCTTAGATTTGCAGTCTCCTGAGTGTATTTTCTGCAGCTCTTTCCTCTCAGTTCTTCAGGGTTAATTGTTTCAGCCATTCTTCCTTCTTGTTGTCAGGCACAGAGCATATGTGGGGCAGAAGGACCCATTTTAGCCCACATCATCACTTTTGCTGAGGAAACTCACTAGTTTTCCTGCTCTATTTCTCCTCCTGACTCTTTTCCTTTCAGGTCACCCTGGCGTGAGAGTTAGTGAGTTAAAGTTCTATGCACTGTGAGTTTTGTGGAGCAAACATTTCAGAACTGCCTTTTTTTGTCCCTTCCATCTTTCCTTCTACAGTATTGCCAAGTCTTGATTATAGCTGCCAGTTGCTAATGTAATATTTCTTACTTTGTGTTGTAGTGAGCTTTGAGAGCTCTAGGCATGGTGCAGGACTTCACTGTGGTTTGGTATTAAACACAGAAGAATGTTACAGAATTAACATGTCCCCACCCATATCCCCCCAACCAAAGCACTGCCCAAATGTCCTGTAACATGAGAAAGAATGACATCTTGAAAAAGCTTATCCTAGGAGAAATTGCACAAAAGCCATTTTGAGATGTTTATTTCTATTAAAAAGCACTTACATCGTGGTAGGTGGCCTCATAATTTTTTAAAACCACAATAAATGTATCAGAATCTTTACTAGATGATCAGTTAACAGTTTATAATATAACTTTCTTTCCACAATAGAAGGAAGATAGTTGTACAATTCTCCTCAGAAGGACTTGCAAAGACATTTTATTTGTTACTCTGTCTTAGGTGTTGAGAAATTGGAGTATATTGCTCAGAACCACTTAGTGAGAGCAGCCTGTTTTATTTATCTTTGGCTTTATGACCTTATCACCATAGGCTTTCAGACTCTTGACAGATCCCTTTCTTGCAAACAAAGGAATGTTCTTTCAAATACCTTGGATAATCAGCTAATCAAACAGTAGCAACATCACAGGGAGATGCTGTTGCCCAGAAATCAATAGGCAGACAGCACACATGTTGTGCGGTCAGTGCAACAGATTTCCTACAAAGCTTCTTGGCTTATCTTTGGGGCTGCTGTGGTGGCTTCTTAGCCTGTCCACAGCTTTCATGTGGACTTTTAACTCTTACTTGATTTCAGAGCACATTGTGCCATGTTAATATAGAATTAACAAAACGTGGCTTATGATAGCAGTGGGGGGTGGATGTAACCCCCTGATCTAATACAGGTTTCTGAAGTGTCTGTTGTTGGTCAGCACTGCTAGTTGTTTCTGCTAATTTAACATCAGCTGAGAACACCTTGTTAAATTATTTCTTGATGACTCCAATTTGTCTGTTATGCTTAACCAACCTTAAGCCTTGTTTATTTGCCCCACCCTCTGCACCTCTGCCCCAAATTCCTTTGTATTTCTCCTTCATGGTCTGGTTCATAATATTAATGAATTTAATAAACAATAATAAAAAAGTCAGAATTTATTTTTAACATGTTTCTACATGTAATGGTACTTAAAAAAATTTAGTAGGAAAAAAAGGACCTTTCATCATGTTCTCATCTGCCATAGAGAAAGACAGAGCTCAATCACTGAGCACTCACTCTGAGGTATATGATTTGCCAATTTGAAAAGATTTAAAATTGAATTTTGTAGCAATGAAAGAAAATGGACAGTCTTGAATAGATTTTGGAAAGTACAGGAAGTGTATATGTAGGACCTATATCTGTAATTTCTATACATAATACAGAACTCTTTAACTAGTCTACAAAATTGTAACACAGCCTGATTTAGTTGTCATCTTCAGTATTTTATACCGTCATAGTTTTTAAATATACACATATTTACATAATTTGAAAGTTAATGTGCAATAGACTATTAAATAGACTTTACGAAAGATGCACAAGTGTCATGTTGGGGTCATTGCATTTTCTCTGTTTCAGTGTTACTATGATTCTAGTTTGCTGTTCATTAGAAAAATAATAAAATTTTCTGTCTCTGTACTAATTTCTAAGTGACACTTAACCTGTGCTAGCCAGCAGCAGTGTTCTTGTGAGGTTAGAAGTGCAACACGAATCCATTTGTCTATTTATATATAATACATATTGGCAATTGTATAGCAGTGGAAAACAGTTATCTTTTTGAAAACAAGTTCTTGATAGTGCTTCCCATTTCAGTGAGACTTGTAGTGTATTTTAAAGATAAGCTTTTTAAAAACTTGTGTTACTTTTAATTTCATTGTTGTATGCAGGGAAATTATAGTGCAATTTGAAATGATTTTTGGAGGTGATCTAGTCCAACTTCATGCCCAAAGCAAGCCCAATCAGAGCAGGTTGCTGCAGGGCTTGATCAGCAAAGTGCTGAATAGCTCCAAGGACCAAGACTCCATCACCTCTATGCAATACTTGATGTCCCTCTTGATGGAAAAGTGCTTGCCCTGCTTGGAATTGCATGTGTTTCAGATTTGTCAGGGGCGTAGCATGAAAAGATGAGTGGCAACAGACGTGTCTGGCTCCCTCTTCCCCGTACACTCTCAGCAGGTAGCTGTGGACAGCAGCAGGATCTCCCTTCTCCAGACTGAACAATCCGAATTTATCTCAGTCTCCCCTGAGGGAGAGCACAGGAGGTGTTTCTGTGCCCCAATCACCACATTGGTTCTCATTGGGTTTGTTTCTGGTATGTCTTGGAGAGCCCTGGACTGGGTGCAGTGCTCCGTAGGATGTCTCACAAGGAGCTGAGGAAGGAGAATAACTGTGCCCCTGGCTTCACCCCAGCTAATACAGCCCAGCACACAGTTGGCCTTTGCAAGAAAGGCACGCTGCTCACTCTTGCAGCTTGCTGTCCCTTGGGATGCTTGGATTGGTTTCTGCAAAGCTGCTTCCTAGCAGTTTGGCTCTTAGTCTGCATTCCAGAGTACCTTCATCCTGGGTACCCCAGCACTTAGTGTTTGCACCTGGACATCACTGAGTTCCTGACAGCCCGTTTCTTCAGTCTCTGAAGGACCTGCCCACCAGTGCATTGGTTCCTTCCCCTAGGTTGGTACTATCCACAGCTTTGCTCTATCCCATCTTCCAGGTCTTTAATATGGGTGTTAAGCACCATGGGCTTGGTACTGATCCCTGAAGGATGCCACAAGTAACCAGCCATCAGCTGGACTTTGTACCCCTGATCACAACCCTTTGAGCCCTGTGGTCCCCAGAACTTATCTCCCACTATCCAGTTGACATCTCACCAGTCTGTGAATAAGGTGTGGGCAGCAGACTGTGACCAAGACCTTACTAAAACGTACGCATCCTGAATATGACTTCTACTCTTGCCACTGTCAGTGAACTGGTCAGCCCTGTAAGCAAGTCCACCGGTGGGAAATGAGCCTTTCCCTTCCAGTTTCTGCATCGTGCAGTTTAAGATAGGCTTTACAGAAAGAGGAGGAGCTATTTTTACTGACTTGGAAAGTATATTAAGCTTATTCTTTTAGAAATTATAAAGAATCAGAGAAAAGGAAATTTTGTACAGATAGAAAAAAAATGGGGATAGAGAACTTGGCAAGTTAGTTCAGTAGGTAGTTGTAATCAGTTTGGGGTTTAGAATTTAATTAACAATATTCATTGTTTACAGACATTTTCCTGTGTGATTTTTAAAGAACTGATTTTTCTTTAACTTGATTTGATGAAAGCAGAGGGACAATAGTTGTATAAATAGCTAAATGATCTCCAAGACAAAACATTGTTTTCCATAAAGCGTGCTTATAAGGCATTTTGGAGATCTTGCACCTTGAATGAGGTTTGTGTGTTTTAAAATGAGAGAGTGTTTGGAAGACAGAATAGTGAATGAAGATTATAAACTCCACTTATTAGGAAGGATCATAATAAACCTCATCTGTTATGTGTTCAGGTATTTTCAATTGGCATTTGCTCTAAACCTTCCAATAGCTGTTTTATATTGCAGTAGAAAATTGAGTGAGGAACTCACATATAATTTTGCTAGCCTAGGTGTATTTAGCATGTTACTTATGATTTGCATAAGTACTTTACTTGTTGGAAGTAACCATAAGGCTCTACAAAAACATTTCAGCTGAGTACCTGACCTGACACATTTGTCTGAAGTAAAAAAGGAGCCTGGTTGTGCAAAATTGTTTTTGTCATATTTGCATAACAACACCCAGGAACAGGACCTCATGTTCAAATTCAAGTTTTCCAGGCTTTGCTTATGATATAAGCTAGTGGGAAAAGATATTTTTGCAAATGAGTTATCTTATTTAAAAATCGTCTCGCTAGACTTATCATTAGTGTTTTTAGTTTTCCATAACTGACTGTTGTTTGGAATCACTCTCATTAATGCTAAAATGAATGGGTATTTATCAAATCCCATACCATAACTATAGTTATTAGCACTTTCAGGATGTAACTCCCTTCCCACACCAGTATGATTTTTGACTTCAACTTTTAAATGTTTGTCATCTGGTGTGAGGTGGATTTATGGGAGCGCGGTAGTTTTTAGTGCCTTTTGGCTGGGTGTTTCTGATGACATCACTATGATCTAGACACAGCATGTGACTCTAGTTGGTTCCAGTGTTAAATAGTTTCATAATTATGCTGGTTTTGGCAGTTTCCTTGGAACTTTCCCCATCTCTTTAATGAACGTGTTTTACTTCTGGGCTTATGAGACAGCCACATGTTTGAGAAATTAATAGTGTGCTCTTAAAGTTAACATTGAGCAGAAGCGTGCAGATACAGAAAGCTTTTGGATATATGTGTCCTTAGGAATGTAGTTTTTATAAGTTCATGGCCACTCTTATCATCTTCCAGTAAATGAAGAATGTATTTGGTTTATAAAGTATCAGCAACTTGGGAAAAATGGCTCAAGCTCAAAAAACCCCAAAACAACCCATGAAGCTCTAAAATATTTTTGATAATTGTGTAATGTAAGGAAATGAACGGATGTAATCCCAGATATAAAAAACACCCTTTTTTTCAAATGTTAGGGTGAATTCTTCTGAAACATAGGTACACTCTTACTTCACATGGATTAAGTCACATGGGTACATTTCTAAGGTAAATTAGTGTTGTGTTTTGGCATCATCTTGGAACATGCTTGTGTTTCGGTCCAATTTGTTGTAAATGATTTTCAATCATTTTCCATCACAACAGACTTGTAGCTCAGGGACATATAAAAAGCTTATTGTATTTAATGTATTTATAGGTTGAGCTTTGAGGCTTTCTTTCAAGATTAACTCTATTTAAGGGTTCTCTGCCCCTTTCCTTTAAATAACACAACCCCCTGTCAAAACCCAACGTGCCAGTGTTTATATCCTAGCTCTCTGAAAGAGGTAAAAACTCAAACCACTCTTACTTAATCTTTAATACTCCAAAATATTGCATGGATTTTACATGACATTTTGAGAAGATGCATCAATGTAGTTGTAGCACTTGTAGATGGCAAAACTAAACTTGATACAGGCTTGATAGAGTTAGCACTTCAAAAAAAAGAATGCCTTCCCCATCTCCTTGCCCCCTTTTCTTTCTTGTAGCTGACATAAATATTAAAAGTCAAGCATAATGTGATCCTATCAGATCAAGTCATTAAATAGTTGCAGTACAGCATTCTGTACAGTCCAGGGGTGAGCTCAGGAAAGAAGGAAATGTGCTAATTGAGCTGTTTGGTCACTCCGACACCTCAGATTTTTCTGCAAGTTTGAAACCTAAGTAAGTAGTATGGTGACTCATCTGAAAAATTATTTTCATGCCACATGTGAATTAGTTTCCAAGAAACAGTATAGTTAAAAGTTATTTCAAAAATTTTAGCTTAAAAGTTTATGATCTAAGTTTTCTCAGTAAACTGGAGGGGAAGGAGAGTTGAACTATCATCTGCCCTTCTAATATATGAATATGTCTGTCCTATGCAATTGCTCCAAATGAATTTAAGCTTCTATCTTCATCTTATTTTTTTTCTGAGACTAGGATTATATTGCTCTTCTTTTTTTTTTTTTCTTAGTGAAAAGCTATTTCCACTTTATTAGATAATTTCCATGTTTTGTTGTTCCAGATGTGGGATGGAAGGAAAAAAAAAATCTTTTCAGTTACTTTTGAAGTTGTAGACTTGTGTTTAAAATGTATCTTTACATGTAAATTCATTTTCTTTTTTTCTTTTTTTTTCCCCTCTTTTTTTTTTTTAATTAAAAAAATGCCACATCAAAAGCAATTAATGTGAAGATTCCCTGTTGTAATTTTTCTGAGATTATTAAAAATACCAGACAGCATGCAGGGAAACACATGATCTGTCCTGTACAAAAACCCAGCACAGTTTAAGCTGTTTTGCTTTTTGGTGTTTAGAGGATTTAAGAATATTATAGCTTAATACTGTGGTACTTGACATTTGTTCTCCAAACCTTCTTTTTGTGAACACATTGTGTGATCTGAGTAGTGCCATGACCCAGAAAGCATTTTGCACTATGAGAGACTACATCTATCAAAGAAGTAATTTGGCTTGGGTCAGAAGTTGTGTTTACATCCTCCTTAACCCATTCTTTTAATACATTTACAAGAATATTTGCATTACTTCTCTTGGCTTTCTTGCACTTGAGCCTTGTAGTAAAACTGTCATTCTGGAATGTAGAGGGAATACTAGTGGTGTATTTAAAATCCTAGATTCAGCTAATTAAGACTTTGCTGTGTCTGTGAATTTCATCTTTTAAGACTTATATCACATTCTTTAATTATGAGCCATGTTTCTGCTTCTGAATTCCTTAAGCTGAATGAACTTTATGGAAGCTCAAGATGAGCAGGTGCTCTTAGGTCAATTATATTTTCTGGGGTCATGTTTTACTATTATAAAAGGGTACAAAAATGTTTCACTTTATGAATCAGCTTCAGTTAGTGGTATTAGGAAGGGCATGACTGACATCTTAGAACCATCTGCGGTGTTTTTGTGAGCAGACATGTAAGCTCATGCAATTAGGTAATTTCTTGTATTTGTTTTGGTAGTCTGCAAGAATGGTTCAGCAGAAATTCAGCTGTATGAAATGAAATGAATATAAATAACAAGCTCCTTTTTTAAGCAGAAGTTAGTGAAAGTATTAAATATGAATATTTTTTTTTATGTTGTTCAGCTAGTTTTGTATTGATTTCTGTAGTACAAGGCTGAATTGATGGAAGAACAGAAGTTACTGAATCTTTACCAGGTTGTTTTCCCCACATTTTTTTTCTTTCTGTTTGTTTTACACAGTTGCTTTCTTTTCCTCTAGCAAGAAGACCATGAAAGTTGTGGTTCCAGTTCAACAAACCGCAGTACCACGGAGAGCTTGAAATCAGCAGTAAAACCACGACGAGTTCAGCAATCTGCCTCTCCTGACCCTGATTTACCTCCAGGTAATCCATAATTTCAGAAGCTGGTTTGCATTTGAGTTGCAGAAAATACCTAATGTTCATTCAGATGTCCACACTGTTTAAGCTAGATTATTATATTTTTGTCTACCTACCAATCACATAAAGGTGGGTGAGATATTCTTATGTTAGAAAATAGAAGCAAATCACTATAAAGTAGAGTTTAATGCTGATAACTTTTCTTCCTTAAATTTAGGTAACTCATTTGCAGTGCAAGATAGCATCATAGAATC